>WKFP01014728.1:362218-428646 GCA_011057875.1 Pterocles orientalis | reverse complement strand
TTTCAGCACTGGAAGGTGCTGGAAGGTCTCCCCGGAGCCTTCTCTTCTCCAGGCTGCACACCCCCAACTCTCTCAGCCTGTCCTCGCACGGGAGCTGCTCCAGCCTCGGCCCATCTCCGGGGCTCCTCTGGCCCCGCTCCAGCAGCTCCGTGTCTGTCCTGTGCTGAGGACCCCAGAGCTGGGTGCAGCCCTGCAGGGGGGTCTCACCGGAGCAGAGGTTGCCCATTTCTATCTCCTGCCCCCACCATATCTGGGGCTTCCTCCCTTTCTGTTCCCCCTTCCAAGGCAGTGAGTAAGATCTGACTGTCCTGTGAGCCTGCAGTGGGCTGTGCTGTGAAGTTCAGCTCCAAGCATAGGAACAGGCTTTTTACTCTTCTCTCTCTCTCTGAAGTTTGGACTTTTTCATTAGGAGCAGGTTGTGCCTGTCTGGGACAGAGCAGGGTGTGGGGCAGGCTGTTGTGACCCCAGAGACATCACTTCCATTGTGATGCCATCTGCCAGCTGTGGGCAGGTTTCCATCATCCAGGATGGAGAATGGGAGGGGTGCAAGTGTGCTCAGGGGTGTAGGAAGTGACATGCCTTATTTCTCTGCTATAAACCACGCATGTGCCTTCATCTGCCTTAGGACAGCCCCGGGGAGCAAGGATGTCCCCAAGGGATGTCCCCATCCCTGCAGTGCTTTGTGCCGTGTTTCAAGCACTTTGTGTTGCCACTGACTCTGTTAAGGTTCACTTTCTCCGTCCAGGAGAGAGGGTTAGCAACCTGATTTCTGCAAAAGAACGCAGCACTGCCCAAGGACAGCTAACATTCCGCATTTGTTGTTATCACTGGTCTAATCTACTCAGTCTGTAATACCGGGAATGGGCCACAGAACAATAAAACACCGCAGCTGTAAAGCTTGCAAAACATTTCCTGCCAGGATTAGTGATTTAAAAAAAAAAATCCAAATGACTATCTAAAGCATAAAGCCACTTACAATTTATTGGCAGAGCTCTGGTCCTTAGCAAGTTCATCATTGAAGGAATTACACCGCGTAGTGTATGCTGGCTTGTTGAAGCCTCTTCCCAAGGTGGACATAAAATGACAAATAAAAATTTGCACAACATAAATTTACCTGCACCTTAAACTGTCTGCTCACTGAATTACCTCAGAGGACTAAGAGAGAGGGAGCTCGCTGCTTTTCACAAGGAGCAGTACATTCATACAGCCCCAGACAGGTTTCACTGCCTGGTGTTGCTTGGAGAAAAAGCACAATAATGACTGCTCTGCTCCTACCCATTCATTAGCAGCAATTACACTTGGTTAATGTTACAAATTGCTATTGAAAGATGTTACCAAGCTAGAAGCCCTCAGTTTAATTGAAAGCACTTTTGTATTTGATTACTAATGGCCTTGTGTTATAATATCAATGACCTGCACGAGGAAAATTGCTTCCCCGAAGGGATCTTGTTGGCGAAAGAGCTCTGCTGGAAGACAGAGCTTTCCCCCTGCCCTGGGAGCAGTGGAGGCTTCAGTCTTTCCACGGCACGCTCAGCACCCCTGGGGAGGTCAGGAACAAGTGGTCAAGGATTTTTTTTCCATACCCAAAAGACAGCATTTTATAAATTATTTTACCAAATGATCCAAAGGAACTTGAGGCTTGGTGGCAATGTGGAGAGAAGGACTGGGCATGAGTAGGATGGAGCAGCAAAGGGAGGGAAAAGAGGTTCCACGTTTGCAGAAGGATCACTGTACAGCCTCCAGCGAGAAGGCTTTTGCTATAAGCCCATCCCTCCACAATCTGGGACATAGAAGTTGGTTTTTTTTCATTGTGTACAGCATCTTTTTTTATTTCCAAGATAAGCATGTAATTAGCTGAAAGAAAATGCAAAGAGAGGCTCATCTAGTAGGTTTCCATCTTGCTGCCGGTGGCGATCCATTAAGGAACTCTAATTACAATGTCAAAAGCCCATGTTCTAGCCCAGTAACTAATTGACTTTGGAGATGCCAGACCCTTTGTTGTTTTAAGCCAGGAGAAGTGAGAAGGGAGGAAAAAGAATTGTTAATTAGTTTAGTTCTGCTTTATCTGTAACACAAAACAAAATATTAGTTACAAAAGCAATTCTATGCCTGATGATATATCTTGGCCACCGCAGAACACTGGAAAAACATTTTTCTGTTTCCACCTGCAAACTATTTCTGGCCCACTCCTATGCTGTGTTCTTTGAAGGAGGATTTTACTGTGTGAAGTGAGCCTGGTGATGCCGAAAGGTTGGCTTGGGTTGAGGTTTTCAATGAGTAAGGACCATAGTATAGAGAAATATAAAGATTGTTAGTTGACTGATTGGATGGATGGATGGAGGGATGGACAGACAGATAAACTATAGGAAAGACAGCTAGGGAAAGACAAATGTAATGACATGCCCTCCATAAAAACTGAAAACAGGAGCTGCTGTCTCTGAACGTACGGGCATTTCTTTGCAATGTCCAGGGATGTTGGTCTGAAACAAGGAACTTGGTGATTTAGGAGGACATGGTGGCTCCTAGGTCCTTCCTCAGGGTGGCTTGCAGAAATGTGAAGGAGCACTGCTTGGTATCTCAGCCCCTCGTGTCCCAGTTTGAGTCATCAGCCCCTGGGCACAGTCCTGCCTGGATGAGGCTCCATAGAAAGGGCCGGGGGTGGTTTTGCCCCCCAAAGATATGAATAGCATCAAGTTTTATGGAAGCTGTTGGGTTAAACTGGTAGTGGGGAAAGTAGGCTGAACGGATGTTGTTTTCTGTGAAGATCCAGCCCTGACTTTACATGAATTTATCCCCTTACTGGGAAAAGTTGGCCAAACGGCTCACACTGCAGAATGACCATAGTAATATTTTATCACGTAGATATTTCCATGGGTGCAGTGACAGGAATGAAAATCAAATCCATCTTTTAGTTCCTGAGACTATTAAATTTAACTTTCAAGGCATTTAAGGAATAAATAGGCATATAAGAAAATTAACTACAGGGGCTCATTTCCATGATTGGCAAACTTATTATAGCTGAAAAAAAAAAGAAAAATAATCCTGTCATCTTCTTATCAGATGGAAGTGAATTGCCTCTGATCGGCTGTTAGATTGAAGAGACATGGAAAAGGAGAAAAATGGAGTAAAGAAAAGTCCAGAAGTATGTCGGGGAACCTGGACATTACATTAAACCTCCATTCCGTGAGGACCAGATGAGTACTAGGCTGTAAGAAGACAGAAACAGCAACTTCACTGGCCAAAAACTTCTCTTTTATTTCAGGAGTTGGTAGGGGTTACCCTGGGTTCTGGGGCATACAAGGTTTGACTGAGAGGATGAGGTTTCTCTAACAAGAAATGACTGTAGCCCTTGGGCCTAATGGTTGGAAATGTGTTGACTTGTTCCCGAAAGTCCAAAAGTATAATAAATGGTTTTTGTTGTCAAAGATTTTTTTTTTTTTTTTTTTTTTGGAGAGAAGGGTCTCAGTTTCTCTACAGACCTGTTTGTTCTCTTCCATTGAAATAAAAGGTTGTGACATGAGGTTGAGGCTTTCGTACTCACTAACAAGACTACAGAGAGGTGGTGTTGTCAGACAGCTACCTCAAAGCTTATGCAAAGAAATAACTGAAAACTAGCTTTTAAAATTTTCAGCAAACTTTTAATATTGACCCAAACCACTTCTGCTATGATGACATTTCTGAACAGGCCAAGTTGTTCTGAAAAGCTTTGTCACATAGTCTCAAGTATAAATATTTTGATACAAAAAATAGAAATAAACCCCCTCCAAACCCACCCCCTTGTGCTCACATTCAATGGTGCGCCGTCATGCCGCGAATACCCACGGCCTCTTCGCTCCACTCCTCGCTTAGCTACAGCTGTAGGACGAGGGCAGTGTTAGGTGCTTCCAGTTCAGATCGCTCTTTTGTCTTGCCGATGCTGGGAATCCAAGAACAGGAGAAGAGTCTGGAAGGTGTTGAGATGAGCTTACGGGCTTTGAAGGTGCCCAGAGGTGTGGGGTGAGGAAGGAGCTGGTGAGCCCTGGTCACCGCAGTGATGAAGGCACCGCTTCCATCAGCAGCGGTTCCCCGTGTTTTAGGTGCTGATGATGTTTTGTAGCTTTAGTTGAGGACGCGGAGAGGAGCAGGGACGCATCTCCTGGGGCTGGTGGTACCAGTACAGAGCCACGGCCGCTGGCTCATTGCACGTTGTCAGGACTTACCCAGAACAGGTCTAGCTCAGGTGCTGGTCCACTGAGACATTGCTGGCTAGGAAAGCTGAGCTTTTTTCTTTTTATATTGTACAGCAGCTCTAAATAAACCTAACTAGCAGCAGCATCCTATCCTATCTCATCTTCAACGCACATTCGGGGATCATTACTGTATTTCATCTACTTACTGACAAATGCCTCATGCTTCCAGTAATAAGCTGATCAGTGGCTTTTGATGTTTCACACTCAGCATCCGAGGTGATTTTAAGTCACTTTGACTTTTAAATTAAATTATCTCATGCCTAGAAACAAAAGATGCAGAAGAACACAGCGAGGATTCACAGAACTCGTAATCAAGTACTTCTTAACACATATATATATTAAGCTTTAAATCAAAACCAGATCTTTCCAGTTTTTTTAATATATGCACTCTATACGATACAACAAACATGAGCACGGTCTAGCTCTCGGTCACACACAGCGCTCTGCCCGGTATGCAATGTCTGCTCTACTGTTATACTTCTTCCCTTTTAAACAAATGCAGGTAGACTAGACTCGTTAAAATAATACAAGCTGGCCATAGTAGTGTGGCTGAGCTGCCCTCCGTTACGAGTGACGGAGTTCTAGTTCTGTTACATTAGGAAGGAGGAAAAGGTATTGTTTCGGGATCTTAGATAATCTTGTTCTCCAGGGCTTCGATTCTTTTTGCCACGGCTTCCAGTGAGCGAGAGTTAAGGGGAAAAAATGACAAAGCACACGAGTGATTCATTGCTCAAGTCCTCCCCTGGCTTGCAGGACAGAGAAGGAAAGGAGCCACCTTGCTGGGAGCAGGCAGCAGAGGAGTGCTGTCACCATCTACTCTGGCATTGCCGGAATTATTCAGGTTGATGAACTACTGAAGGTAGACAATGTTCATGCGTGCACTCATACTCACGTGCACCCATGAATTTACTATGAAAGGAAAAGTGAAAACGTGAGAATGACTGGGGTGTGTTTTGAGGGGTTGTCAGAGAATTCCTGACCTGGAGCGGTGGGAGCTGCGTGAAGAGCGGAGCAGAGTGCTGTTCTGAGAGTTCTGTAGCGTGTCGCAATTTTCTGCTCTTTTCACTAATTGCTTTTCATGATGTGCCTGGGAGCAACCACCCACTGGGTGAGAACTGCTGATTTACTCTGACCTTTTGCATAACATGAGTCCTGGATTTCATTCAATTTGACTTAAAGAGTAGAAAATATACTGTGCAGCTGACACAGCAAAGCACTGAAATGTGTGAATAAATTAGAATATTGCTTTGAAAATTATATTCTCTCCTTATTCTCAGTAATGAAAAATCTCCCTAGCCCTGCGCGAGCCACCCCAAGGTTTCGCTGATTTCTCTCCCCGTGAAAAGTTTGAATCTTATTCACACTTTTCTTTTTCTTGTTTCTCTTTCAACCACTTATTTGTGGCCTTTGTGCAATATGACAGGACCCAGCATGGCAGAATGCCATCCCACAAACTCAGCTCAGGTGAGACCCAACTCACCTCACTGGAGATACATCCAGTGAGCACTTCCATGGAAGTTAGTATCTCACAACTGAGGTTTAGCCAGCTGGGAGAAATTGCACTTACCCCCCTGACTATCGGACCCATCCATCTGACTATCCAGACCGCCAGCTGTGCAGCCAGTTGTGGTTTTTGCTGTAGAAGACCCTCTTTCCCTCCAGTGCCATGGACAAATTTAGGCGGCTAACTCAGATGTTTGCATTGTAGATATTTTCCGTCAGATAAAAAGAATCCCATCCATGGAGCTCTGACTGAGAGAACCAGCTGCACGTGTGCACCAGTGGTTCCATCTGCTTGCAGCCCGGTGTTATCCACAGCTGCTCTCAGCCCTCCCGTTCTGGCAGCACCTGCAGCTTGAGAGGCAGCAGCATCACCCCATGCATGAGCCAGGCTTCCACATTGACTCCTTTAAGCTTCTTTCTGAAAACTAATCCAGGTCTTGCTGCCTACAGCTTGTTGCTGCCTTGCAACGGTTTGACATATTCTATTTTGGCTCTATTGCTTGTGATGTATGTATTCTGTGTCAGACCAGTAGCTATTTCCTCTGGTGCAGGGACGTGTTGTGCACATTTATAACCCAAGGGTCTTGTTTCCTGCCTTCCTGAACACCTACCCAACCTCCTTCCCCCATGAGTAGACTTTCCCCTCCAGCCCCTCCGGAAAGCACAACCCAACCCATGGAGTTCTGAACCAAGACAGCTTCTGAAGGATATATTTCTGCTGCAATGAATTTATGAGCTCTTCTACTTTTGTCTGGAACTTCACAATAGATTTACACTCACATGGGTCTTCCTCTGTGGATCAGAATATCAAGAAAATGAGTTCAGTGGCACAAAAAAAAAAAGGATTAAATCAAAATCACTGATACAAGTGAAACAAAGCAATTCTTATTTTCTTTTTCACAAATATGAAGGAAATAAAAATGTCATTCCTCATAATTATCTGCCTGATCACTTCTGGCTTTAACTTCAGATGACTAGAATTCTCACATTTTCTTGTTTTGTATGCCAGAGTGCACAGAAAAAAACCAACTTTCCTGGATTTCTAAGTTTCCTGAGAACCCACTGACCTCTACTGCTGATGCTTAAAGTTTGCTCCATAAATTTGAGTCTGACCGAAGACAGTGCTCAAACCAATCTCTGTTTGCCAGTTTTCTTCCCAATAACATCACCATGGTGGGCTGTACTCTTATCTTGTGAAATAAAGATTGGAGGCACTGTTTACCGTCTGAGAGTCAAGACTTGTTTGAGTTTTGCGTCGGCGCTCCATTTCCTGAGCAGGCGGAGCAATGTGCATTCCTCAGTTTGCTAATCTATGTCAATAATTTATGTATGTTCTTCAAGAAAAATTAACTTGAACTGGAGTAGGAGCAAAAAAAGGGTACTGAGATGTCTGGGAAAAGAAAGGAGATGTTTACAAGACAGCTCAAGTGCCTTGCAAATGGATGGAGTAAATAGGAGAAGGACTTCTTAAGGGGAAGGACTTCACTTGTGCAAAGCCACAACAGGATTAAACCAGTCATGAGTAAACTAAAGCTGGATATTAACAGAAGATTTCTAGCCATCTGTTGATAAATACAAGCTGGAACTGGAAATCAAACAAATACAAACATTTCCTTTTAATTTTTTTTAAACTCAAATGTTAATATATTTACCAAAATTTATTTTTTTTTGCAAACAAGTATTTTTCCCAAAATTTACTTCTACTTTTTTTGAATGCTTAAGACTAAATATATTTGCTTTCTCAAAATATATTTAAATACAATATATTGGGGATTATCATGTAGCTCCCATCATCTTGTTGGATCAGCTCCTGCTTTTGAGAATAGCTATGGCAGAGAGTCTCTATCTTGCAAGCCTGGCTACCAGGCTCTGCGGACACAGGACCCGGAGGGTGTTGTCCCTTCAGACTTCCTCAGGAGGAAAGGAAGGTCCCATCTTTAGGAAGCTGGAGAACAGGGCACTTGCCCAGCATGACTCAGGAGTAGTGAAGCAAGGAACGAAATCTGAGGCAAGGTCCCTAACTTCCCGAGTACTTTTTCTCTCTAATATACACTCAGGGAGAAAAGCAGATGAGTCCCTCATGTTTAATGGATATCTCTTGGTTTTGGCACAAACTGCAATGTTAGAAATAGAAAAGAAAGGGTAAAAGGAGATTGACATTTGGCAATGTGTCTTGTTTAATCCAGCTGATGCTTTAGAGCACCTCTGAATGCCATGAGAGCAGTGGAGATCTCTGCACTGTGTGGGGCCATGAGGCACTCAAGAGCAGGTCTATGTACTCATGGGAAGTCGAGCTGAGCTTGGCAGAGCTCTCTTGGGAACTCAACGGGCCCCATCAGAGCTGCGTGCAATGGATCTCGCTGAGAACTGGAAGAAAACATTTGCCCAGCAGGATAAAGGAGCTTGAGCACCTGGACTCGGCAAGACCCTGCCAGGTTCCTGATGAGCCTGGCAGTGTAGATCTGAGAGTGCTATGAGGTGTTCAATGTCTTCAAAGATGCCTGAGTGTTTGGGGTTCGCTATGATCTGCCTGATGAAGCAGATGCATAGCAAAGGGCCAATATTTCATAGGAAGCATATTATTCCTTCAAAATAAAAATACAAAATAACTATATATTCTTTTTATATATATATATATATATACATTTTTTAGATTCAGCTTACTTGCAGGTCAATATTCTTTAACTTTTATATTATTCTGTACCTCCTCTTGTCATGCCTGTGTCCCAGTCAGTCCTCTCAGCCTCTGCTTCACTAACCTACCCAAACCTGGGCAGCTTAGCGTTCATGTTACCCAGCTTTAGACACCTACGAGTCACACAGAAGATACTAGATGCTTATTTTAGTTTGAAATGCGTCACCCTTGTGGTGCCTGTTTGACTGTAGGAGCAGACAGTGGTTAGCGAGATTTAACTCAGATGTCAAATTTTGTGATGCTCCTCATATTAAGCCAAATAAATGAACCCTTAGCTTCTCTTTTAAGAGCAATCCTTCTTTCGTTATGTCACTTTTGGCTGTTCTCAGGACCTGGTACAGCCTGAATTCACTGTTACAGAAGAGGAAGGGAGAGAAGGGTGGAGGAAAGGGAAGGAGAAGGCAGTTAGTCAGAGGGGGCAATGAATGAGGTGTAGGGGTGGCTGTGGTTCAGCTAATCACCCGAAATGTTGATGTCTCCTGATCCTTCCAAGTGTCCTGCAAACTCAATACAGTGAAACCAGGGAGCTGTTTGTAACATCCATTTGAAGGGGCATTTTTGTCCTCCTGCTTCCAGCCTTCAAATTCAGTGACTAAATCCTCCCTCTCCCCAATCCCCCACTCTTACCAACGCAGATTTTCATTTGCAGCTTTTTCCCAATCTTGCTGATGGTTCTGAAGTCCGCCGTGTAGAAGTAGTGCTCAGCTACTGGTTCCGAAGCAATTTCCCTCAGCTCATCCTCAACTGCGTTGCCAACTCCCACAGCAAACATTTTAAATCCTGCGAGCAATGGGAGCCTGTCAGTTGGACAGCCACGGAGCATCACCTTGCTCACCTTCTGGACCCATGGTCTCCACACAGCCCTGCAGATGTTAACTGGGAAATTAACCCCTTTACCCTCTACTATTATAGATTTATTTCAACCAGGGTTCCAAAACATTTTTTGTAGGCAAAGTCTTAGTAGAATTGTCCAGACAATGACCACTAACACCGCAAGAACGATGTTTTAGATGTACAAGAAAGGACATGATCATAACACCTTGACAGGATCATGCATCCAACTAGTAAGGAAGCGATAATATGGCAAAAGGACACAGCAGAAGTTTCAAACAGCCTGCAGCCACCATTAATCAACCCATGTAGTGGCAAAGTCCCCGGTGTAATGGAGACCTGTGGTTCAGCAAAATTGTAGCTGAATCTCTTTCTAAAATTGCAATTCATGTAGTCTGTCAAGAGCAAGCCATACTGTGAGTTAAGAACGTGTCCAGGTACTTTGCTTCACTGTCAAGAGATTGATTGGCCACCTCTGGCTTAAACCTCTTTCTATTGAACTGAACTGCAGTTTTCCCATTGACTTGAGTGGTGATACCCGCTAACTCCTGTTTCAAAATATTTGTCTCTACTTGGCCATGTCTAGACACTGGTAATTCTCTCCCCTGCTCTGCTTTTTGCCTTGTCTTTCTACCTCTGTATGTATCCAATATATTTTTTTTTCAAAGTTCAACTCAAGGCACATATTTGGAGTCTAGTTATAAGCATCTTGTTATTTATCCCACTGAAATCACTTACGAGCAGATGTTGGAGATTTCTATGTAGGGACGAGAGAGGAAGAAGAAACAAGGCATAAAGTTTTATCATCACAGAGCAATAAAATCTGTAGATACCATTTATAAGGGTCTTTTGTTTTATAAGAGCTGAACATCCACATAACATGTCATCTTGCTTTGTAAACATCAGCTTTTCATGAGCTTTTATCTGACCTTTATTACTATGTGTGAGCCCTTAGTCCCATCTAGTGGTCGAGCTGGAAGTTAAAAGGAAGTAAAGGATTTAGCAATTCATGAGCGTATTCATTTGGGCTGCATCCACTTAACACAGAGGTGTCAGGAGACTGGGAAGTTATTCAGTGGGTCAGCAAAGGGGCAGATCTCGAGATACTCATACTTCAGTGTTTAGACATATAAATATATCAATATATAGCTGCTGTGCACTTTGAATATTCCAGTAGAAGCTGGAGAGTTTGTTATTAGTGTGTCTGGGATTTGGACAGTGAGTCCACAGTAACTCCCTTAATCTGTGTTTCTGCTTGTTTCTTTTTTTATTTCTTCTTTTTATTTTCCAAGTCTTAAGGCTGATACAGCCAAGACACCCTTGGCCCTACAGCTCCCTTTATTCTCCAAGGGGGTCTCTGATGGTTGTCTTTGCCTCACTGTGAGCGTCACCGGTGTTGACCTGACTTTCATTACCAACATCAGACAAATCTCCAGCTTCTCCCTGTGGTTTCCTTCACATTTGTGTGAAGCACGCTAGACCAGCGTGCATCCCATACCAAATGTGTGAAACTCCATCCTGCCCAGCAGAGAGACCTCCAGCAGCCTTAGATCAAAGACACAGAGGGTCTGTGGGAACAAAAGCTAGCTGCTGGCAAACCAAGATTTGTCTTAACCCCAGCCAAAGTAGCTTCAAGTTCTTTAAGAGTGAGGATAGCCAGGCAACTTCTTGACAAAGTCACTCTCTAGTGACCTGTTTCTATCCTAAGGAAGAGACCTCTCCAGGGAAGGAGTCATACCTAGGTTGATACCCAATGTGGTACCTAGTCCAAGGGTAAAGCAAGCCACTGAGAATTCAGAAGACCTACCTAAATCTTTGGCTTTCTTAGCAGCATCGGTAATGTAATCTTGTGACCGTCCATCGGTAAAGACTATGCCCACCTTGGGGACCCCAGGCCTAGCTCCGTTGGCGATGGCAAAGGAGCTGTCAATGAGGTACTTCAGAGCCTGGCCTGTCATCGTTCCTTTCTCCATGTAGGCCATTTTCTTGACTGCTGCCTTGATGTCCTTCTTGTTCTTGAACTGCCCCAGTGGGAACTCCTGTCTGACAGAACTGGAGTACTGAACCAGGCCAACCTGGGCCTGTTTGTCTGACACCTCCAGCGAGTCCACAATTTGGTTGATGAATTTCTTCACCAGCTCAAAGTTCTCAGGCCGCACACTCTTGGAGCCGTCAATCAGGAACACGAGATCCAGAGCAGATCCTGACCCACCACTGCAAGCTGAAGCAGAATGTGAGAAGAGGGCAAAAGGAGACAGCAACTAAAACCCCAATTAATGATATAGGAAAATATGACCTAGTGTCATTTTGTTGCTAAGGAAATAGCTTTAATCCATCAAAATGCAAGAACAGCTCACACTAATGTTTTCAAAGTAATTATTGTTTATAATTGTATGATTTCCTTTTCTGCCTTATCTGAACAAAATGTATCTACCCTGTCTCAATCCCATCCCCACCACACCACTGCAGATCACAGCTCAGCTCAATGCAAATGAAAGTCATTCCGTACCGCTGCAGGTCTTCCCGTCGTTGTTCAGCGTGAAGCCCTCTTTACAAGCACACTTGTATGCTCCTGGGGTGCTGACACAGATCTGCTCGCAGTCGTGGTCTCCAGTGGCACACAGGTCTGACACCACTGCAAGCAAAGGCGCAGGTTAAAATCAGAGACCGTGCCAAGGCTTCTCCACCCAGAGCCTGCCCCGTCCCTCCACAAAGCATTATATTTGTCCCGTGTGCTCAGTGATAACTAAACCTGCTCTGCAGCAAGACAAGGCAACAGAGGTCGTTGCTCTTGGATAGTGACTGAGATACAAGAAGCAAGGAGAAATGTGCACAGTCTCCTGACTCGAAAGCACAGCCAGGACTAGAAATAGTCTCCATACTGAGGACAAAAACCATCTGTGTGTTGAGCGTATCACAATACACTTCCCTCTCCAGAGCTGCTGGTTGACGTTTGGTTTCCAACCTGCCATCTGGGCTGGCCAGTGCCCATTTTTCCAGCTATGTTGTGCAATTAGGATTAGTGAGTTCAGCCCCACGTACAGTTTTCTTTCCTGGCTGGGATTCATGTCCAAACATACTTGGAATTCACTTCAGAGCTACCCCAGCATGTGCAGCTTTCAGGTTTGCTCTCTACAAACATTTCTGCCTGCTGATCTTAACCTGGATCTGACTCCTGAGATGCTGAGCAAACAGAAGCTGAATTGCAGCCGTCTGAGCCAGCAGCATTCGGTGACTGACAATGCTGTCACAGCTACAGAAATGGTGATGGAAAACAAACTGGAAAGTCAACAGATCTGGTTGAAGCGATTTGTTTACAAATATCAGGGTAATCTCTGCAGAAAACTGAGTGTTTCTGGTTCTGTCATAATTATGGGAGGTGGCACAGGGTCTTTTAAAGTTAAGGGGCTTCTGTTCATTATTTTAAATCGTTTGTGTTCTGCTCCTCATGTGTTTTGTGCTTGTTTTGGTCTTTCCAATTCACATGTCTGCATGTTGTGCCAGCACTGGTAGATCTTTCCAGCGCATATGTAGCTCCTATCGTTGGGAATATTGTGAGCCGTGCAGATGGCTGTAACACTGGGCTCTCACTTTGAGTTCTCTGAAGCCTGCTATGGAGATCTCGTTAGTCTAACCAGTGGCTGGACTGCCAAGGGTCTCCCTTTTCCCATGTGTTTGTGAAGCATTATGGGCAACAGCTTGGCCGCTGCTGCACAGTTCTTCCTGCCGTCAGTACCCACAAACCGTGTTCTGCCGTCGCAGGTGGTGTTTGGGTACATCTCCAGGGACGGTTTTGTGCAGCTGCTTGCATAGCACGGTAGCAGCCCACTTGGCAGTTAGCACGCTGCTGTTCTCCGTTAGCTGCAATCACCCTTAGTACAGCGCTTCCCTTGGATGCATCTCTGAGGGTTTTTACCGTGGGGACAACGTTGTCATCTGCATGTTACAAATTTGAAAAGCAAGGCACAGAAAGGATTTTTTTTTCTCTTTATCCTTTTGAATGACACCAATGCCAGAACTTCAAAACACATCATCAGACCTCTCCGTCTCTGGCTGAGTCCTGACTCCAGGGCAGCCAACACAAACTCCCACAAATATTCATGGCCTGGATGATTCCACCTTCTCAAATTTTGTCTCTATCTTTGCTTTAGTGAGAAGTATTTGTTCCCCTCTTTCACGAGCTTCTGGCGCAGTGACACCTGATTATAATACATGACTCACTTTATATTCAAAATTTTCCTCCTTCCTAGACAGGAGGAAATTTTCCTTGATGAAAAGCTGCTCACCCCCATCCCTTTCGGCCTGAAAGTTGAATCATGAAATTTTACACCTCTTGAAGAAATTGGTCTCGGAGAGTTTTCCAGGTCCATCTGTGTGGATGTGTTGGCAATGCCTCGCCGTAGGCACCGCGGTGTATCGCACCCTTTAAAAAGTGTTGCCACACGTCTGTGCTTGGACGGGATGGGCGTGCGAAACCCCTGAGCCCCTTGCTGACACATAAAATGGATATTTATAGACCACCTCCTACAGTCTTGTGGGTACGTTTGAAAGTAATAAAGCTTTCTCACTCCATTCAGCGGTTCATGGAGGAGTGAATATGTGTTTGTAGGATAGTCAGGCTGTGCAGAAAGACATTAGATACTGCACCAGCCAGGAGAATTTCCTGCCTCACAAGGCTGCAAAAAACAACAGCACAGCCAAACAAAGGCAGTTCAGCCTCCAGCAGGGAAGTGAAACCATCCCGTGCTTAACTGGGAATTCAGAAGGCAATACTGGTGGGGGAAATCACAAGCCAGATTCTCAGAACTGCCCAGATAGGCTTAAACATAAGGACAATGATCATGTTTTCCAGGTTCTTTTTCAATGCCTCAAGCGGTAAATGGGTCATGTTTACAAAGTCTTCTGTGCTAATAAACTCTGGAGACTTCTTTAACTAAAACCTGAACAAAACCTGAGACTCTCGAAAGGTAACTTCAAAGAGCATCCGCCTTCCATACTGCTTCATGCTCCTGCAGACCCAAATCCTTGGAACAAGGAGGCAGATGGAGGAAGTATGGTCACACATACTGCTTCCATGGGAAAATCTCACTGGCAGCCGCTTGCAGCTCTTGGCTAGGAACCCAGGGGTTGTGGCAAGGACTTACCACAGAAAGCTTCTTGAAACTTCTGGGTCAGCTTCTCTATAACGCTGTAGCTCTCCACGTAGTCCACATGGTCATCCAGGGGCTCACTAGCAATCTGCCGCAGCGTGTGCATGTCCACCCGGCCAACCCCTATGGCAAAGATCTCGATGCCAGCTGCCCTGGCCCTGGCTGACACGTCCTGCACTCCATCCTGGGGACGTCCGTCGGTCACAATGATCGCCACCTATGCAGAGGAGGGCAGAGACAAGGTATGTGCTTGAATGGGTGTTAATACCACTATTGCTGGGTTTGTAAAGGATTCACATTTCTGAAATTAAAGGAAGTGCCAACACTTTGTCCCTCTCTTCCCATTCTTCCTGAGATCACACAAGCCATTCCTTTCATGTGGAGTTTGTTTCTTTCTGCCCTGGAAAGGTGAAATTGCCATGGACCGGACCAATTTAATTAAGGGGCAACTGGTGCATCTTGCCCCTAAGGAAACGCAAGTAAAGGTTCTGTCTTCATACGCAAAGTAATGCTCCAGCCAAAACTATCTTCATGAACCCCAGCTGACACTAAGGATAACTCTGATTTGGTATGGAACCTTAAAGAATCTCAGGAGATGTAATGGAAACATCGTGAGATGAAGACTTTTTCCCATTTTACAGATGGATAAGATGAAACAGAGAGAAGGAAAGAGATCTGCCTGAGGTCACGGTGTGTGTCAGTGCCTGCCACGATTTCTGATTCCCTGCTCCACAATAAATAGCAGAGGTGAAATCCTGCGCCTACGAACACCAGCATTAAACTGGTTGAAGTGGGAACTGGATTTCACCCTGGGTTAGATGGAACCCTGAAACAGTGGAAATCCTACAAGAGTCCTGCTCCTGTTGTTGGATTGTCCATATTCCTCTTTATTTTTCTTCTGATAAGTGCCATTGTCACAAAACCTTCGTTTTTGTTCTTTGCCAATTCATCTGCTCCTGCCACTTTTCCTTACAACTATTTTGCTGTGACACCACTGGCAACTCCAAAGCAAATGCTTGGGATGTAATGCAGTGTGGAGAAACATAATCAGGAGCAGGTGAGCTGCTAAGCAGAAAACACCTCCACATCATAGGGAAATACCCTCAGTAATACAGAAAGAAAAGAAGCGTCAAAGAAAAAAGGCAGGGAAAAAATCTATCTGGCAGAAACAGGGAGTTTGAATGTGCTATCATCTGGTCATTAAGGCAATTTTTGCTCTTCTCCTCGATGCCGTATACACTCTCCGTCTTTCTGAAGATAAGATCAGACCTACCAGCTGTTCGGTTAGGACAGTGTGTTGGTTTTTTTTCATCCTCAGGTGAGAGAAAAGTAATCAGGAGTGGGGTTCCCTGCCCCGAGGGACCTTGGCCATGCAGATGAAGTGGCTCCTTCCCCCCCCTGCCCACCCTTGAGTTGGGGGATGGCTGAATGCTGCAGCCACCTGCCCCAGGGTGATACTGCGATGCTCAAGTCATCTGCTGCCCCGTTCAGAGCTTTCCTTCTGTGCAAAATATGGGTGAGCCAGCAAAAATGTAGAGCTTTTCAATCTGGTGCAGGTCTGTAAGTTCAGGTGTTTATCTGCACTTTCTAGGGGCTACAAAATTAAAAATTCCTGGTAGTGTCACAATTCTGTACCTGGCTGCTTCCAAGGGGAAAAAAAAAAATGAATTCAAGTATTTCTCTTCTGCTTGTGACCAAGATAAGGAAAAGTGTCACCTGTGGCGGATGCCAGTGTGTGTTGTAAAGGGGAATGAATATGAAAATCAAAGATGGACCAAAAGGAGTGCTTGGGTTGTTTCTGGACCCGCAGCCAAGCCAAGGAGCAGCGCCAGCCATGCAATCGTGCTTTCTGCCAGGAGAGAGAGCCCTTGACTCATCCTCTCTGCTTTCTGCATATGTGCAGCAGCTCAGAGATGGGGGCTGCCAATTAGAGCTTATCAAAAGCCAACCTGTCAGGAGACAAGATGTGTTATCGAGTCGCTTCTGTGAGCAACACCACCCCATGAACAGGTTTCTGTCAGTAGCTGCGTGTCGTTCTCGCAGTGTTTGTCGCAAGATGGAGGTGTTGCATGTCCTCCTGGCATTTCTCTGGCTAAATAAAGCGATTCTCCAAGTTTAATTAGTTTCTTCGGTTCTCCAGGTCAGGGTGGTATCTTCACATTGGTTTGAGCCCCGGGTATGACCCAGCAGCATCCACGTCTGGATCTGATGGGAATGATCTTCATAATGCGTCTGTGCGAAAATCTACTACAGAGCACTCAAAAGTCACGTTGCTTTCCGAGCTGCTGTTGGAGAAAACAACACTTCTGGGTACAAAGAGTGAACAAAATGAACATAAGAGTGAGTCAGACCCAGCACCAACCTGCCAGGGAAGCTCTCTGTGACCGTGGCCAGGACCAGCTGCTTACAGAAAGAGTATAAGAAACAGAACAAGTATAAAGTGATCTTGCTATTGTGTGTAGTTATCTTGATAATTAGGAAATTCTGATTTTTTCTTAACATTCCCCCTCTAGACCTTTGCCCTCCCTGCCATCATGAGGCAGTGAGTTCCAACATGAAAAAAAATAAAATCCTTTTGCTTTAAACCAACCTCCAAATTATTTGCAGGCACAGGATCTCTGTAATTCTCTGTGTTATGACCTTGTCTCATTTAAAAAAGCTGAGAGTCCTGGTATGTGCCTTGATTGGCAAAGAGCAAGAGACAGGTTGGAGGAAAGGAGCAACCGCGGCATCCTGGAGAGGCTGACACCGCTCTGCAGCATAGGGCTCGTGCTGGACTCAGCAGGTAGCCATGTGAGAGGAATTAAGAAAGGGTGAATGCTTTTGCTGTTTGAAATAGCTGAACAGGATCCCCAGTTTTGCCCTAAGGAAGCTCAGAAACTTTTGCTTTTCAAGGTCAAAACTTTTACTCATTTTAACCACCACGTATCGTAGAATCCCGGAAGGGTTTGGGTTGGAAGGGACCTTACAGCCCATCCAGTGCCACCCCCTGCCATGGGCAGGGACACCTCCCACTAGCCCAGGTTGCCCAAAGCCTCATCCAGCCTGGCCTTGAACCCCTCCATGACACAATTTATTCCTGGTTAACAGAGACACCAGAGTACTCACGGGCATCCCCATGTATCTGTATTTGAGGGTTGCCATGTGGAGGCAATCCAGCAGCTAATGAAGTAGCTGTGTCTCGTTATGCTGAGTATAACAGGAATGTTGTAGCAGCACTGACAGGGGAATGGGGCAGAAAGTTGGATAAGCCCTTGATTTTCTCAGCAATTTGACAATCTATTTGTTGTTCCTCCTCAAGAAAGATAAAAGTAATTGGGCCCCCCTGTAGCAATGGTGCTTTTCCCTGGCCTGGGGTGACACTTGCTGCACAGAGCACAGCAAGACCCAATGATCTTGTGATGCTTTGCCCAGTGTCCCACACGGTTGACAATAATAGCGCAGATTTTCACGAGGTCTTGTTGGATTTCTGCTGTGTGAAGGAGCAAGGACTGTGTCCAGTGTTCCTAGAAGCTTCATCACCTCCCTAAATTAGTGCGTGACCTCCCAGGCAGATGATGGGGCCACCCCGAGCAGCAGGAGGGTCACAGAAGGGAAAAGTTTGCTGGACCTCAAGACACTGTGGAAAAAAGTAGAAAAATAACCAGGGAAGCAAAGAATGCAAATGGTTGTAGAGTACCTTGGAGGTATTCATAAGCCATCTGGACATGGTCCTGGGCCACCGGCTCCAGGTGGCCCTGCTTGAGCAGGGAGAGGTTGGTCAGTATGACCTCCAGAGGTCCCTTCCAACCTCAACCTTTCTGTGATCCTGTCTCTTTGACGAGATCCAAAGTGGAAGAAAAGATGTAAAAGCCTGTAGTGATTTTTTTTTTTAATGCCTAGGATAGATCATTAAGAAGACTACTAATATTCTACTTTTTTAGATGTCCAGGAAACAAGGTTTCAGGAGACAAAGCAACTTCAGAGTTCTTTTTCCCACTGTCCACAGAAACACTGATGCTTTAGCCGTGCTGCTGCAGTAAGCCACTGTATAAATTGATGTTTTTTGAAGTGTTTGGACATTTAAACTAAAGGCTTGTTCGGTGTATTAGCAGGGAACAGCAGCTCTTGTGCAAATTGAGATGACAGGAAACTGCAAGGATTGCAAGAGCACGTTGAGTTGTCTAGGAGCCCAGCTGCAGAGTAGACGAGAGCAGGAAAATAGTGCGCACGGAAAGAGGTTATTTAAATGGTGTGGAAGAGATTAGTTAGATAAAGATAGAGGCATTTGCATAGACAGCTCAGTGAAAATGTCTCTTCAATCTACACTCACGGTCAATGCTGTGTGTAAGGTGTCAGGCTGTGTTAAGGAAAATAATAGAGACTAATACTGAAAGTATTATAATAGTATTATATAAATCAGGACTGTGCCCCAGTCCTGACCTGAACGTGGTCACCTTGTCTTAAAATAGACATTGGGGAATTAGGTAAAGACAGGAGAAAATAAAGGAATATTGTGAGGTGAGTGGGTTAGGTAGGGGTCCTAGAGGAAAGTGGATCTAAAAAGATCCCATTACTTGTCCCATTTGAAAGGTAAACAATGAGAAAACCAGTGAAATCAGTGGGACCTGCCTTCACGCAGTAAGACTAGAAATAAGACCCCTCCTTTGGGATCCTTCGTTCATAACCCAGGTACCACTCTAGGTGCAGCGACTGGCCGTAGGTTTCCTGTTTCTTGATTTCCTCCATCTCCTGAGTGAGGACAGCTCTGCAGGCTCTGGGGGTGTGGCTGGAGCTGGTCGGGGCTGTGCTCACTGTGGGGTCACTGGTGCCACGGGGGCACCGGAATTACTCTTCCAATAATGAGCTCCTCATGTTGGAGACAGCAGATACACGGAGCAGTCTTAACTCGCTTTGCTGTTCCTGTCACCCTCCTTTGCTCACAGGACACAAGTCGGGAAGAGGAGAATGGCTTCAGCCATGCCCCTGACAGTTTTTCCTGTAAATAAATCTTCTGGACGGATGAGGATAGAAGGGATGGAGCCTGGGCAAAAGCTGCCCTTGAGTTGTCAGGTCCCAAAGTCGCAAATTAGTGACCGCCTGTGATTTCTGCTGATGTGCAGCCATGCAGCAGCTCCCAGGTTTTGGAAAGAAAACTTTGTGCACTGACTGGCACCCTTCATGCACCGTTATCCATCTGTAAAAGTTCTCAACAGTTTTGATAGAAGTCTGATCACACGAGACTCGTCTCAGAAGCAAATGCTATAATCATACTTCTAGCAAGAGCTGAGCACCTCCGAGGGAAGGAGCAGCATCCACCCCTTCCCGCATCACTGCTGCATTTACTGTCACACCGTGGGCAGCTGCTGCTGACACTGCGGGAGGCAGGACAAGCACATCTGAACCTTGCTCCTGCTTGCAGCTTCTGGGACTTCTGGGCATTGGAACAACAGTTCATGGAGCAAGATGAGAAATAAGCTTTTTTGCAAGGGCATATTGGAAGTAGTGAGAAGTAAATGTCTTTTTTTTGCCTATCAGTACTCAGGAACTGAAATGTTTCTGTGGTCTGGCATTCAAACTGTTGGGATTTTTTTTGTGTTTTCTTTCTTATTAAACACTTTTTGCGCTTCAAAGATAGTAAATATTTCTGAAAAGCAGAAATAGATATTATCATTCAGATATTTGGGTTTTTTTGCTTGTTTCAGTTCAGCTGTCTGGTTTTGTGCTAAACAATACCCGACAAAACCAAACATTTCCTGTTACTTTTTTTCTTCTGGACAGAAAGACACTGTCTGTGTGTAGCTGTGGATGATCCTGCTTAGAGGAGACCTGCAGGTCCCCCTCTGATCACGTTTGTCCGCCATAGGGTGAGGTGGCATGAGGGCTCTGCTGGAGACCTTCCCACCAGCTCCCCTGGAGCAGTTTCGCTGGAGGAAACATCTCTTTCCAACACAATATCTGAAACAGCTCTCCAGTGAAGTCATCCGTGGAGAAACTGGGCAGAGCCCCGAGCTCTTCGAGACACGAATCCCTTCCAAAGCCTTCTGAGAGCGGTGGGAGCAGGCAGCATGGACCGCTGCTGCCTCTCCTGTGACCCTGCAGCAGATTTATTGCTGCTGAGAAAAGCAAAACACACCTTGGCAGCAACAGGGGGTTGCTTGAACCTCTGGAAGACAGATTTGAGCTAAAAGCTGAATCCATACTTCATCTCTTTGAGGTAGTTTAGAATGAATGAGTAAAAAGAGTCCTGCACCTAAAGGATTTTAAAGCTATTTACTTAAAAATCATTATAAGAACAATATAATATAATATTAATAATGCCTTGCAATTTTGCAATGGTTTCTTTCCATGAACCTCAAATAATTTGACAAACAAACCAATGTTACTCCTTTTAAATAAAAACCATTGCAATTAGGTCTTGGAGTTCCCCTGGGGGAGCTGGGCTGTTATATTTTGCATGAGGTGACTCCTAAGCTTGGGTAACAATGTGATCACGATGGCTCAAAAAATGAGCTTCTGTCTCTGGAGCTCATTGCCAATGAGACTTGGTGAAAGTTTCTTGGAGTGTAATTTTTCTCCTGTTATCACTCTTAGTTTTCTTCCTATTGTGTCAAACCAGATTTAGGCTAAGGGTGCACAGAATTTTCCCTGCTGTGACTCCTGCAATAAAAGACCATGAGGATGAATTCATTCATATTTGCAAGTTGCTTATAATTCAACATGGAGAGGGGACACACAAGGCGTTTAATTAGATCATCCTTGTAGGTGACAGCCTCATTTTTAGGGATATCTTGTACATTCCAGATCAGCAGAGCCTTCAGGTTGCTGATTTTTGGAGCTGGCAGATCTTTATCAGTGCCCATTTTTCACTTTTCACTATTATTTTTGACTTGCCGCCCCTGGGCATCTTTCCCATGTTCTGCTCCACCTTCCCTAGAGCATTACTAGCAGTGAGAGAGATGGAAAGTAACTGATGTTCCAAAAATGTTGTAATCAGGAGAAAAATCCCAGGCTTCCTCACTCCAACAGCTGGGCTTTTGTCCAGCTGGTGGAAAGCTCTAGCTGCTTGCTAACGCCTTTGCTTGTTTTTCTGGTCCAGTCTCATAGCAGAGAGCTGACATGGGATACAAGGGCCTGGGGAGTGTGTTTTGATTTCATTCATGGTCAAATCCAGAGAGAATGAATGAGGTATTCAAGGAATAATTTTTTAAAGACTGAGCTTCCTGGGCAGGGAATATGGGTCAGGAGTAGCGATGCCCATTGCAACCGTGTGTAGAGATGAGAAGACCTTATACCACAGCCTTAAATGCGAAATGGTCGGTAAATTCTGTTCCTGAAGAGAATACCCAGAGTGGAGAACCATCAGCCAGCCTCTGAAAAACTGGGAGAGCGGTGGGGGACACTGAAACAGCACTGTGCTTTATATCTGCAGCTGAGAGGGACCATTTCAAAGGAAACTTTCAGAAGATTGCCTCACTGTTTAATATGATGGGTTCTGAATCATAGAATCACAGAATCCCAGGATGGTTTGGGTGGGAAGGGACCTTAAAGCCCATCCAGTGCCACCCCCTGCCATGGGCAGGGACACCTCCCACTTGCCAAGGTTGCCCAAAGCCTCATCCAGCCTGGCCTTGAACCCCTCCAGGGATGGGGAAAGCATCTTTATTACAATACTTTGGGGAAGATAAACGTTATTCAAGCCTAGAAAAACCTGAGATCATCGTTTCATGGCAATATGGTGTTACAGGCACATGGGAAGCTGGGGGCTGTCCCCCAAAGGACAGACCCTCCAGGCAGAGAGGAGACCTAGTGAAGCTGGATTGAATTTACCGTGACAACTTTTAGCTATCTCTGCCCAAAAGAAAGTTGAGCTTTGTTTTCAAGAAGAGTTGGGAGGCTTCCACGTCCCAAAGGTTTTTCACCTTTGACAGTTAACCCCAAACAAAGAAAATCACCTTTCCTCCTTTTTGGATTTTTCCAACCACGTCATGATGAGCCACATGAGAGAAGGAGTGTCCAAGAAACGGATAATTTGCTTACCTTATTAACATTGGGAGACCTCACCCTGGCCCCTTCTGAGTCGCTAAAAGCCCGGCTAATGGCAAACTGGATGGCCAGGCCAGTCATAGTCCCCGTGGAGAGCGGCTCTATCTTCCGAACAGCCTGCAGGAGCCCCGCTTTGGTCTGGTAGGTCTTGAGGGAGAACTCGTTCTTGACGGCACTGGCATAGTTGATCACACCCACGCGGGTGGAGTTGGGGCCCACGTCCAACCCCTCGATCACCCGGGACATGAAGACTTTGACTTTCTCGAACTCGTGTGGGCGCACGCTTCGAGAGCTGTCGATGATGAACACCAAGTCGGTGGGTTTGGTTCTACACAGGGTGCCTGGAAAGGATAAGGAGGGAGGAGAAAAATAAAAGAAAAAGAAGAGGAAAGCATACTAGGAGGGAGAGGATGGTCTTCCTAGAGCAGCACCTGTGAGCTTCAATCCTCTCCCTGCCTGTCTCACGGCGGCCCAGTGGGACCACTTTAACCTAATATTACTAAATGTTATTTTCCCTTTCCTAGGAAAGTGTCTGTAAGAAAAGCACAGTTACTGGCTGACAACGTGTACTTGTGAAGACACTAGCGCTGCACTTGCGGGAGCAGGTTACGCACGCGTCACCCCAGGCTATCGCTAATGTCTACATGAAATTTAATTCGCTCCTGCAGCGTGGAGGGAGGAGGAAAGCTGCAAACTGAAGCCTGTGCATGCACTTCTGCATCAAAGTCAGTCTCAAAAGGAGTTATCGCATTTCGGACATGGATAAGCAATCCACATGGATATTAATTAATGAGATTATGTCTTCGTCATGCACGGCCACAAGCAGGAATGAAACTCAGCAGTTCAGATTCGGTTGTGAATCAAGACACTCAGATTAGCCAACCAGCATAACATGAACCAGTCTCGTGTTTTTCAGCTAATAATGAAATTCTGTAACACAACAAAGAGCAGAGCTGTTTTATTTCTGTGAGCTGGTGAGGGAGAATACGACAGAGATGTAGAACCACGTAACTGATAGTTAATCTCTACAGTCCCATAGTAAGACATGAATATCCACTGTAAAAAGTAAATGGTATAAACAGGAAGTATTAGCAATGCAAAGAGCTGAGTGTTGGTTTATTTTTTTCTTTTAATTTCTCATTTGCATGCTGTTATCCACCCTAATTTTCAACTATGGCAAAACATAAAAAGGACTGGGTATTTTTCTGATTTTCTGAATGAATTGTCCCATTTTCCCCACCAGATCTACAGCATTCTGTTCTTTTAATTTTTTTTCTCATTTAGCCTGTCTCTGTAGGGGTATCAAGTGCTCTGTTAATATCTGATTTCTGCAGAGAGGGACAATATAGGTTATATCATAAAGGGGATTTCTGCGGACAGATTTTTTTAAATGGGAGCTTTTGGGCCAACAAATCTGTTCCAAATTATGACATAAATATTATAGCTAGTCCTCAGTGCGAAATCTAATGGAGCTTTCAGTCTTTCAGACAGATGAAAATAAATACCCTGTGATATATCTATAAAGAATATAATCAGGTTAGTTTCCTGAGAGACACTAATGCTGAATGTGCTTCTGGCTCCCACAGAGGTAGGTCTCTCTAAAAGATGCTGCGTGTAGAAGGGAAGCGGGCAGTGGGTTCTTTGTCAGATGCTCTAGTTTCTACTAAAATGCAATATAACCTTTTCCTATGTGAATGACTTCCACTTTGCCACCAGGATTCATGGCAGAGGAAGGGAAAACTCAGTTGGCAGTCCATTTGCAGTATTGCAAATCCCTTTACCAGGGGCTGGTTATGCCCATTTTACAGGTGAGAAATGAAGACACAGAGAAAAGCTCCAAGTCTTGCAGTCAGTTTCTCCAGAAATAAAGCACGGATTCCCCATTGCCACTGTACCTAATGAATCACCTCAGTTTTTAGTGACAAACCAAGGAAAAAAAGCTATTTTTCAATAGAAGTTTTGAAATATATTTTCTTTTTTTGCATGGAAGCCCTGTGATTTATCCCTAAATAATATTTTTTAACCTCTTTTTATGAGACCGAAGTATATTTCAGGGAAATGAAGAGAAAATAAGAGATATGAGTTGGGAGCTTGGGGATTTCAGCCTGTCTGGTCACAGCCACTGGGAACATGTTGGGGTCTGCGGGACAGGCCTTGGTTACCTCCAGGAGGTGACAGTTGGGCACGCTTGCTCTGAGCGACATCTTGATTCAACACAGTTTGTTTCAAATTTAAATTAAACCAGAAATAAAATACTCTGCTATTGTTAAAAGTGTCCACACCTGAAGTTATTCAGGAATAGCTGAATTTCATGCATTGATTGAACAGAAAATATCTCTTCGGGCATCTTTGCCATATTCATGGAAAGAACAGGAAACCTGCCTAGTAACTCAGAATTAAAAGGTGTTTATTTTAGAAATAGCAATTGCTCACGGTAGGGCTGAGTTGAATGACTGGTCTGTTTAGTTTCCTGACTTTGGTAGCACTTGGCAGTTCTGCAGCAAAGATAACTCTCCCTTTCCAATTTACTAAGGAGAAAATGGTCAGTATATCAGAAAACCCCTCCACAACCAACAGCTAAGACTGCAATCACTCTCGCGCCTATTTAACAACCGTCAGTCTGCCCAGGTATATGCATTATGCATCATCATAAGATCCTTCAAATAGTTTTAGAACCCAGCAGTAAGTTTTCCCTTGGCCACCTCTCCTGTGGAGAGTTCCCCAGGTTGGCTGGAGCCCCTGGCAGCATCCTGCCCCGGGGAGAGGAGAGATGCTTCCCACTACCAGACCCTCCTGCCCGTCCCTTTGTACATTCTGACACTTGGCTGCAGAGCAGGAGTTAGAGACCGTGCAACCTCAACAGAGCAGGCAGCTCATCTCCCATCTGGCTGCTCTACACCTCACTTGGAAAGACAAACAGAGCAGGATTTTGCTCAAGAACAGATGAAGTAAAACCTGGGAAAGGCCCATCCTCAGCAACCTGACCCAGACCTTCCTGCGTGGTGAGGTTAACCAGAGCTCGGGGTGTCTGGCCAAGTTCTCCCCAAGCTCCCAGCAAAGCCAGCCCTCTACAGAGCTGTGGAGAGGAGAAACAGCTTTGGAAGGCAGAGGAGAGCCCTTGTCCTGCCCAGGCCTCCTCCAGCAAAGAGCAGAAAGCCCCGAGGCTGCTGCTGCCCCGATGCCACCTTTGCTGTACCTCTGGACAAGCCTCCTGCTATTTCTCTGAAGTAGTGAAACAGGCAGAAGCAAACACATCTCCAGGTTTTACTGCCTTGGGGAAATACTTGAGAAAGCTCCTTTGCTTCCCTGACTGATGTTGGGTCTTTCTTCATCCTCCATCTCCTTCCCCATCCCAACGCAGGCTGGTGGCCAGGAGGCAGAGGACCAACACCACGAACCCCGCTGCTGAGCTCCCCACTCACCTCTCGGCTGCGGGGGTGTCCCGCTGACTCTGTAGCTCTGGAGGAGAAGCAGCAAAGAGAGCAGCAAGGTGGAGAAAATCCTGTCCATGGCTGCAGAGGAGCTGGAGGCTGGATGCGGAGTGGCAAGGAAGAGCCTTGGCCCGAAGGTATTAACCTGCCCTTCCTCGGGGAGGCATGGGGCCAGCCCCTGACACGTGTGAAGTGATGGGGGGGTGGGGGGGGGCACGGAGGGGAGAGGGACATGCAAGAAGGACTAGGAGAAAATATTGCGTGAAGGTGGGGAGGGGGAAGATGTCCAACCCGGCCGGCCCCCAGCCCCTCCACAATGGCTCCATTGCTGGGTGAAGGGGATGGGGAGCTATAAAGAGCCCCGCCAGGGCTGGAATGTGGGGAATCTGGGACCGTAACAGTGGGACCAGTGAAACCAGCCCTGGGGAACTGGGGTTAACCTGTCAATCACCAGCTCCCCGTCTGCAGATCCTGGGCTTTGCCACGGTAAGCAAACGGTCTGCGGTGTGTCAGGCTTGTTGTCCTTCCTCCGGCAAAGCCCAGGGAGGGGGCGGTGGTGGGGAGGGGGGGACAGGAGTAGGGTCACACAAATCACCTCTCAGTCCCCACGTGTGCCAAGTGCAGGGCTGGAAACCAGCCTGTGGGATCGGGAGGCTTCGCTTCCTTGGCTGAATGTGTGGATGAACGCTCAGCTGCAGCAGGAGGGGAGAGGAAGAGGAGAGCGAGGCACGGGCGAGAGCGCAGGATGCAGAACAAATTTCTTCCTGCGGGAAACAGTTAGTTCTCTATGAGGCTGTGCCCCCTGCGCAGGAGAGCAGGGAGGGAAAGAAAGAACTCAGGAGCCTAAACTAGATAAATAGACAAGAATCTCAGGATAGACAGACAGATTAGAAGTTTGATTTATTTTTTACGGCGTACAGCTCAGGTCTGTACACACGAGGGAGATACAGCTCCTGCCACAAGAAGCCAATAATCCAAATGAACAAATAAGACTGATGATGCTGTAAGTGAGCAGAAATCCAATGTTTTCTTTATGGAAGAGCAGCAGGGAGATTGGGTACCAGAGTAAGATGAATTTAATGATGGGTTCATCACAAAGCAGTGCATCTATTTTCTTTCGTTTTCTTTTTTTTTTTTTTTTTAAACTACTGTATTACACTACTGTCAGTTGATTAAAGCCCTTCTCCTCTGATGGATTAGTCTTTGCTCACCTTTCCAGCCGCACACCCTTGGCGCACTCATCCATTTAATCTGCATTGTGTTAGTGCAGTACCGTGGCAAACTACCTTTAATTCAAAGCCCAGTTTCTCTTCCCTTACCCAGAGTCACTCTCCTCCAGAAGTGCTTCAGCAGAGAGAGAGCTCCTGTGGAGAAAGGCTTTTTGATTAGGAAAAAAAAGGACCTGGCCTTAGAGAAATTGCCAGGCTATTCTTAACCCTTTCAACATTAAAAGTGTTAATTAAAACATGAAAAGATGGCTATGTTCTCATGCAAAATCAGCATGGATTTGTCCCATTGCTATCTTCCACATACCATCAGTCACAGGCTTTCCACCATCTCTGGAGCTAGATGGAGTTTTTTAGCCAGAAGGAGCAAATGCTCCAAATGAGCTATTTTTCCCTTCTTATTTCACCTCTTTCTGTCCTTGAGGCCCTTTTCCAAGCTTGGTGGCATCTTATTTTGTTTGCTTGTTGTTTCAGAGCCCCTGAGAGTTGGGCTACCAGGCAGGATGTGAAAATTGTGGATTGTGATCGTGGAGTAGTATAGAAAGCACACATAGACCTTCACGTGTCCATGTGCCTGCAGAAAGAACCCAGTAGAAAAACTTCACGTATACATGTTTATGCCTGTGGATGGATGCGTAAATATATCCACACGTGACCATACATGCATATAAACACGATTGCATGTATGTATTGATGTATATAAATATGTATGGATGCACATACATGCAGACACATAACTCTCCTCCTTTTCATGGATGTGTTTATATATACATGGTTTTAGATGAGTGTTAGTATGTATAGACACTACCCATTGATATCTTTCTGTGGTTATATGCACGCAGGTACGTTTGCTCCCCAAATATATAGAACAGCTACACTCATAAGTTTATGACTGTTACGGAACAAAGTGAAATAAAAGCATAAAACCTGGAAGATTTTACCGCCAGCCCTGTCTCTGCTGGGTTTCTCCTGTTGCTCTGCCATGCGCACAAGGATCTCTTGGTGCAGACAGTACTCGCTTGCCATGAATAGGGATCATTCAGAACCCGCCGTAAATGAAGGCTCTATGGCTGTTCTTGCTGAGGAAAATATAAAGTTTCTCTGTGTCATTTTGCTGTTAATTAGCAAAGAAAGATAAATACATTTCAGGTGAATATTTTCACTAGCAGGGGTTGTGGCACACAAGCAGCATTAAAGTTTTGAAAATAAGGCGAGAGGCAAAGGTGTGCTGGATACTATAGGTCTGCATTTATATTTCTGTAAAAACAGTGTTTATTTTTAAAATATGAAACATAATTTTTCCCCAGGCCTCTGAATATGAAAACACTGGATTCAATATTTCGAGAGGAAAATATGCATTTAAAGCTCTTCCCAAGCCTGCTTGCAATGTAAACAGACAAACCATTAACAGCTCATGCTGGCCCCAGAGTGGCCCGGCCATTCTGCAGAGCCGCAACTGTAGGCTTCACGTGTCCTGGCACAAGAAAGGACTCCCTCCAACACATTCATGTCCATGTCTCCTTACTAAAAAAGCGCTTGTTTTCAACATCAGACCCCCTTTTTCCTTCCACTGCTGGATGGTCAGCAGAAGATCCTTGTCCCATCTTACTCCTGCCAAAATTGTTGTGTATGGCCAGGGAGTTTTTTCCCCAAACAACCATCCCATTGTATTATTATCTGAGTGCGGATGGAGGAGAAATGGCACATAGATGCTTTGTATCAAGGCAAATAAGGTGGTAGTGAAAGAACATCTGCACCCATACAGGTTTTTCTGAGCTGGTCCTTTGCTCTCCACATCTCTGTTTAAATTGTGACCATTGGGGCTATTCTCAGGATGGAGATGGCAAATACCACTTTTCGGAGGAATTTTCAACCCATGATGGGTCGATCCGCTCTGCTCCGCCAGCACTATGGGTAAAAGCACTTTGCCGATGGATCCACATTCCGTGCTCCCACCAGTGGGCAGTCAGAGGGGCTGGAGCCATCTCATTGTTGCTGGCGTGAGACCATAGTTGCTGATGCCTGTTGTTGGCCAGCCTGGGTGGGTGAGCTTGGCCGCACTAAGCTTGCCTCCAGCGTCTGGGTGTCCTGCCCTGACTGACACAGCTCGATTACAGCCAGGGCTTCTGTCTGCAGGTGAACGAAACTGAATTAAAATAAACGGCTTCCCAAAGGCAGTCAGGTCCAGCAGAAGACTCCAGCGTTAAGTCAGGAGATGCAGCTGGTCCTCCCCAGCACGGCCAGTTGGAGAAGCTTCACCATAGAATCACAGAATGGTTTGGGTGGGGAGGGACGTTAAAGATCACCAAGTTCCACCCCCTGCCATGGGCAGGGACACCTCCCACTAGCCCAGGTTGCCCAAAGCCTCATCCAGCCTGGCCCTCCATCCTCTGCACCCAGGCGAGAGGGAGGTTTGCCTTTGATGGCTGGTGCCTCAAAGCTCTGTGCGATGCCTGGAACTTACTCACGGTTTGCTCCCTGTGTTGCGTTCTCCTTTGGATCCTCCCTTGTTTATTTAACAACCTTTTCCTGGTTTGTAAAATCCCGATGCTAAAATACCGCCCTGCTGTTGCCTTCATTCTTTGGATTGCCAAATCTGCCTGCCTTGGGACAGGCCAGGAAAGAGCAAAGCCCGGTTTAAGAATAAGAACTAAAAGTGCTAAAAAGCAAGCGCATACCGACACGGGCGGTACAGCAGCTGGGAGATGTGGTAACTTCTCATTTGTCATAAGACAAGCAAGTCTGGTGGAATAAACTATATAAATGCGGATTCTTTATATGCACAGCATTTCACAGGAATGTAGATCAGATGTGAAAAGCCAAGAAAAAAGGATATTTTAGCTTCAATAGTGCAGACATGCTTTGTTTTGATTTGGCATTTTACTTTTCCAAGTGGTTTCACTCACGTTTTATTTTATTTTTTATTTTAGTTTTATATTTATGTATTTCCAATAAACATCCCGTTATTACACTTAATATCTTAGTATAAATTTCACACTGCAACAAACCAAAATGATAAAAATCAAAATGAATCAGTCCCTAGGCTGCTTCCACGTAAATGACCCAGAAGGATGTGAAGGTTTTCTGTGGGAAAAAAGGAAATCAGACTTCAGGGGTGTAGAGACATTTCCAAACTTCCAATAGAGTTCAAGCAGAAGGCGTTTAAAATATTGGATTTTTTTTTTTTTTAAAGAAAAAGCACAGTGTTCATAGCTCTGGATCAAAAATACATCTTAGAAGGGATCTGGAGATGTGGCTAAGTCACGCTAGTTGAGGCAGCAGAGCACGAAGAGGATTGGGAAGGGACAAGCAGCCAAATCCTGAGCAGTTTACTGTTGATTTTGATTTAATTCTAAACAAACCTGTTAGTTGTAGTAAACACAGCTTCCCTGCCCTCCAGCCACCAGCAAACTCCAAGGTTCAGCAAAATGCTCATGAATTTTTTTTGTCTTTTTCAGGTTTCCTTTGATGTTCCCAAGTGGGTGTTTCTGAGCTGGATTCCCAGCCTCCATTTTTCAAATGCTCAGAGAAATGGGCACAAAAGCTGCCATTTAGTCAAAGCTCCCGTTCCTGTATTTTATCCCCGCAGCATTTCTATTTCAGTTGGTTGCAGGCAGCGGAGGAGTGTCCCCCAGCCTGTGTCGTTACCAGGAAGGATATTTACTGCTCCACCACCGTATTGTGAAAGTGGTATTTACAGCAGCGGGATCAGTGCAAAGCATAAAACAAATGATGTAAAGGGTGAAAGGCTGGGGAGAAATGAACACTTTAAATAGAACTCTTTCAACAGCTCAGGATCAAAAGATCTGCTGTTTATCCTTTAAGCTGCAAATGGCTGGCAAATATCCTCGCGCTCTGATGCTGTAAATAGTAAATGCTGTTTATGGCTAGTCAATGTTTATGTATTTTATGGGTCACATTTATTTCAGAGGGATCATTTTTTTATTTGCCGTGTTAACTTTGCCCACATCTTCCCCCTGGGACCGAGCTGCCTCCTGGGCGCTATTCCTGGCTCTCCTGCTGACCACCTGTGAAACTTTGGGCAGCTCGTGTCCTCCCTCTGTGCCTTGACTTCTCCACCTGTACGGTGCCACCAGCAATGCTGGCCTGGCCCAGAAGTCCCTCAGGTGATATCTGGCCTACTAAACTGCTTGAATGAAACACAATATAAGAGTCATTTGTAAAAAAGAAATGTGTGGATGTGGTGCTTTGGGACATGGGTTAGTGGGTTGGGTGGTGTTGGGTTGACGGTTGGACTTGATGATCCTTGAGGTCTTTTCCCACCTTAGTGATTCTATGATTCTATGAAATGAAGGTCCCTGTGCTGACAGCTCCTTTTCTCCCAGGTGAATGAGCCAACATACTGGCTGGATCAAGTACCAAAGATCCAGGGTAGGAAGATAGAATAATAAAGTCTCTGGGATCATCCAAGAGGAGGAACACCTTGCAAAATCAATTTCACTAGTAGCAATGTTATGAAAAATCCTCTGGGCAGACACATGGGTGAGAGAGATCCTCAGCTGGAACCCGTGGGGGTGTCTGGCCTGATGGATGAGTGTGCAGATGGAAAGCAAACAGCAGCAAAAGGATTTGGGTTGATGCATGACCATGCTGCCAATTTCTGTCATTCTGGGCCCACCACTGGGGACAGCAGTTGCAGCGACTTCATTCGACTGATACAAGTGAGTAATTATCTTAATGAACTGTCTGCAGGAAAGCTCAAGGAAAGCCTGTCTTCTTTTTTTTTTTTATGATTTTTGATTTATGCAATTATAATGGTGCCTGTCCCAGGCTCTAGGCTCTGAATCCTGGAAGGATTGTAGGTGTCATTCAAACCAGCAGGAACCGAGGCAGCAAGAAAACCAAGAAGGGCAGCATGGTCCCCGTGGTACAGGACAGTCTGCGGTGACAGGCTCCTGGAGAAACGCCACACATCCATCACCCGGGATTCCCTCTGCCGCGCCAGGGCCAGTCAGCACATGGGCTTACGTCAGCCCGCGGAGATGCCAGGGAACGCTGCCAAGCTGCTGTCTTTGCCCTCTTCAAGGTCTATTTATACCCACTCATGGGCATCAGAATATCCTTGGGACAGGAGAGACCTTTCCATCATACTGGCCGCTATGACTCGCTCTGCCTGGTTTCGAGCACTGTTGTTCCTGTTGCATGATGTGTTATTTTTTGCCAAGTTGCTAGCAACTCCATCATGCTTCCGAATGCTATTTCAAAGTCTGATAGAAGCCAGCACCAGAAAAACGCTTCCGATCCTCCACGGGCTTTACTGGCACTGTATTTTCTGCCAGCTTTGGCACTGTTCAACATCCAGTTTCCATGTCAAAGAGTCTCTTACAGAAAGGTGTGGCCTGGATTGCTGGAGCAGCCTGTGCTGGTTCCCTCCACCAGAAAACATTACCCACCAGTGGACACAATTTCCAGCACAGAACTGGGGTTTGCAGCATTGTCTCATTGGGACCAGTCCAAGGCTGAGGGAAGGAGACTCAAGGAGGGCTATCCTGTGCCAATAAAACAAAACACTTCTGCAACAGCTGAGAGCACAAGTCCATCTCCTCCAGCAGTGAGGACTACCTGCCGGCAGTCTCTAGGGTTTTGCTTAGACCTTTAGGGGTTTTTTTCTTGCAGTCTTGGGTGCTGAGCCTGGCTTTGAGACCAGACCAGCATCACTCTCACCCGTTCTCTCCTCTGACTGGGTCCATGACGTGCCATGAGTTATTCCCTTTTCCTTCGTGCCTCAGTTTCCCTTTCTGTGGAACAGGGAGACCAGTGAAGCGTGTTTAGTGGTTTCTTTTTAAAGAGGGAGAGGCATGCCTCCTCCAGCTGAAGGCGGTGGCACCAGAAGGACTAGAGGAGAAGAGGAAATTAAACAAAGCAGAAGTGCCTAAAGCAACACAGAGACACTCAAAGCAAAAAAACATTTTTCCACTGGGGATTTTGCTCCGGGTCAGATGAAGAGGAAAAATCCCAGTCAGACAGGTAATCTAACAGACAGCTCTCAAATCCAGGAGCATCTCCACCTCCATGAGATGCTGCTGCTGCTTCTAAAGGTGGTCAAGTCACTCTTACACATCTGTTCTGCCAGTGCTGAGAGCTGAGAGCATCAGCTGCTCATTTCTCCTCTGCACTGGAGAAAAATAAGCAATGTGTGGGGCAGCATTAACATGATGGTGTGAATTGGGTCTCAGCCTGTATCAGGGAGACTCACATCAGTAAATCAGTTGAGAGAAGAAAAAACAGTATAACAGTAGCATATTAAGAAAGAGTCTTTTATCAGTCTCAAACCCAGCATTGATAACACCATCATCTGACTTATTAACAGGCTTGGGACAGCTTATGTTCAGTTTGTGTTGGCCAAGCCATCTAACATTTCAGAAAACCAAAACCACTTCCCGTCTAGAGCTCGGCCCCTGACCTGGCTGGAAACTCACAATAAATCTATACATTTTATCAGATTTCAGGGGTTTTTTAAGCCAGGCTTTCAAGGGGGAACTATTCTGAGCCCTGGAGAGAAAATACTCCAAGAAGCAGGAGGATCGTCTGGCTTGCTAAGAGCCATGAAACATCAGGTTCATTTAGAAGATCAGGTGTGTACCCAAAGGCTCGACTCCTCATACACATCAAGACAAACCCCCATCTCTGCAGGAGATGTGTTGAACACACTTCAGCTGTATTATCAGAGTCAACTAAACCAACAGGCTTAGAGAATGTTTAACCCTGCTGCAGTAACTCAACAGCCAAGAGCATTATTAATGGGAATTTAATTAGAGGTAGAATTTGAACCATTTAAAGAGATGGAAAAGGATTTTTTTCACACAGCTTACTTGGATCACGTTGAGGAAGCCTCTTCTAGTTTAGAAGCCAAGTGAATTGCCAACATTTCTCCTGACCCAGCTAACAGGCTTTTGGTCAATCCTGGCCAGTGGAAGGCAGCCTGGTGAAGAGGTCCCAGTGCCGTGGTGGTTGTCACACACCCTCTCAGCACCTACAGACTCTGATAAGGAATCTTAAGGGAAGGACTGTGCTGTCAAATACCTCCCTAAACTGACAAGGAGAGAAGCTCCACCCTGGTAGCCCACCCTGTGGCCTCCTCCAGACCTGGCTTTGATCAGTAGCTGGTGAGAAGAAGCAGCCAGTTTCAGCACCCAACCTGGTCTTCAAGACTATGACCAAGAGGGCTGTCAGATGGTGTCTGGAAGGTACTACAGCCTATTGATTATTTGTGTTTCAGAGGTAATGTTTTATCTCTTCATGTAATTAAGCAAGAAGCTGGGCTCTTCACATGCTTCTGCAAGGATTTCTGGTTGAATTTTGGGTTGTTCTCTTGCTCTTTGGTCACAGTTAAACAATTGCCAGATTTGGGGTCAGAAAAATTCTTTTCTGCTTGAAGAATGTGAGGGGTTTGTACCTTTCTGAGTGATTTTAAGCACATTTAAAAGCACTGGAGACATTAAGATGTCATTGTGGTACAGCCTTCCTGTCTGTTGTTGGGTATCCTGGTCCCCAGAAAAAGAGAGATGAAGCACAGAGAAAGGGAATCGTCACCCATCTTCAGTGATGAGAAAACCAGCTTTAAAGTATGTGACCAACATCATTATCTTCATCCCATATACATAAATACGTATCCAGTGAAAAGAGCATGGGGCAGCAGTAACATTTCTCATTTATAATTTGGAAAGTCTTCCGTTGGAGCTTGTTGTTCTTTTCTGTTTCAGAACACAGCAAAGACCCCAGCCTGTGGTCCACACTGTTGATGATGCTGGAGTAGTTATTACTGAGCAAATCACACTTTCATACTGAGTTGTTTTGGAAAGTAGGCAATGATCCAAAAAGGTGGGCAGATGCTGAATTCCAGATACCTCTTATCTGTCATCAGCAGCATTATTCACTAACATCCACAGAGACTGACCTGTGCAATCAGAGCCAGCTGTGAATATGCCACAGAAATCAGGAGCTTTATCACATTATTGGTCATAATGTACAAGAGGAAGGAACAAGCTAGATTTTTAGATGAAAATGCCAGGCTGGCTGTTAGAAATACCATCTTTTCCTTTGTGAGCAGCACACACATGAGACAACATCAGCCTAAGGCCAAAGTACCTGTTTTAGCTAAACAATTTTTTTAGAAAGCAAACTATTGCTTCCTTGTGACATACTTCAGATAGCAAGGACGACATCACATCGTTCAGAAATCAGACAGCAAAGTATTGAAGCCATTATTTTTTTTAATTGAAATTCATTTTTCAAGTCACACTAAAAGCAAAAAAAAAATGCAAACACTCAAGAACAATACGATGACAATTCCAGCATGGTGTGTGTTCTGGAGCACACACTATTAATCATCATCACAAGCAGACAGGGTGAGAGCTGCATCGTAGTTCATTTGAAATCTTCATTCTTTTGCTGATCCCTTTCCCGGAGGGTCCTCATTAAAAGATGCTGGTTAGCAGAGCTTCAGGGTTGGACTATCTCAGTGAAAAGGTTCTTGCCCGTTTTCCCCCCATTCCACTTCCTAAATGTCTCAGCTGCTGAGTTAGATGTGAGACAGATGAGAAACAGCATCTTGCTGGCATAAAGCAAGCCTGATGAGAGATTCAGGCCAGTGCCTACACTTCACATTAGCCAGGTGTCGGAGGCCAGTGATGGAAACCTCTGTGGTGCCTGGTGCCAGGTTTATTACAATTAGTGCTGCGGCTTGGTAGTACCAGGTCAAACCTGTGGGTGCAGAACAAGGCACCAACTCCAGTGGTTCACCATCACTCTTTGTAGGCTCATAAAGTGAGCTGGACTGGAATAAGCACGGTACTGCTACAAAGTAAGTTAGACTTGTCAATGAGGCTGGCGGTCTGACAGAAGGGGTGAGAGGCACCAACAGCAATACAGATGTCTTCTTCTTTCCATGGGTGGAGCTTAGATTGCTGCGTAGGGCGGTGGGGATTCCTTGGAAGGCAACTCTAAGGCTTTCTCATATGATGGCAGCTCAGCCTGAAAGAGGAGACCATTAGTTATGCTCTAGGCATCACAGGAAGGGTTTCAAGTGGATTTGACCTTGGATGTGTTTCTCTGCCTAGTTCAGAGTAGGGTAAAAGAACCACGTGGGCTGTAAGAGCTAAAGGGCAGAAATCCAGAAGAGTTAGAGGTCAGCAGCACTTTATAACCACTTTGCTGCCAGTCCCACCTCCTTCGCCCAAAGCATGGTTACAATAAATGGACCAAGGCTCTTCAACATCCAGAATATCAGCCTCATTGCCTACGCAAAGCAGCTAAACTCAGACCATTGCAGAGGGCCATGATACACGCACAGCAGAGGCACACACTGCTGGCAAGACATGGCTCATCGTATTTGCCAAGTTCCAGCAAGATAAATGCCTATGCTTAGCATTCCGTATTCCTCTCTACTTCTCATCCATCTTTACAGTACCTCTTATTTTTGAAAGGTCTTCAATATCTTTCCATTGTGTCAGAGTAGCTGGATGCTACTATTAGAGAGATCATCACTAATCTAAGGAAGGACCTTGACAATTATTTAGTGAACTGTTAAGATGAAGGGCAATGCACCAAATTTCTCAGCCATTGTTCCAGTGAAAGGTGAAGACAAACTTAATTTTAAACAAGGGTAGCACTATTAGGCACAGAAACCAAAGTTCAATTGAAATTAAAAACACCTCTGGATCAGAGAATACAAGTGATGTATTCCCATTTATCTGCTTTGCCTGAAGCCTGAGTTTCAGGTTCCTTGCAGATACAATTGACTTGGAAATATTTTATACAAAAGTAAAGTTAAAGGAATACAGTATTATTGGAAAGCAACTATTAGTGCCTGTTAATGCACATTCGAAGGGTTGAGCTATCTCTCAGACCACCAAAGAAGCAAAATTAAGGATCATCAAGCATCTCGTCAGTCTAAACCATGCCTTGTCACAGTGTAAATCTGAAACAGTCTTTACTCACCTTTTCAACTTCTTGTTGGTCGACTTTGACCTCCTCTCTCTTGCTGGCTTTAAGATACTTAAAGCAGCTCAGGACACATTTGAACATATAGGCCTGAAAGGAAAGGGAAGTCTGCCATTGTGTTGCAAGTCAACAAGAGTATTTCCTCTGTTGCCGTCAGCCTGCTCTTGTCCTGCTCGCTTCTCTGGAGGTAGAAGCCTGGCACCATGTGTCCCAGGGCCTTAAATCAGTCTCTTCTGACCCTTCGCTAGAAAGATGACAACTCCATCTATCCAGAACAGCACACTGGTGTGGGGAGTCAATCGGACTAGTAACACCATTAAATATCAGGCACGTGCTTAAAGACCTCTGAGAGCACAGTGTCATCAGGTAGGAAAGGAAAGCATGTCTTTCATGTTATTTTTCTGATCAGGCTTCAAAGTTTGGATGTCTCAAAAAAGCACCTTGGGCACAACATCCACCTCCTGGAGATCCAAGGCTCCCTGGTCAACTAGGACTGACCTGGAAGGTCAGCTCGTTCAACAAAATCCTATACTGGCAATAGTTACGCTTTTCTGACAAGACCGCCTCACACCTCACAGAGTTACAAGATGCAATAAATAGAGCTTTTCTGAGAAAAATGGCTCGATTGATGGATTGTAGCACAAGAAAATAAGCAAGGCCTGTGAAACATACCATATTAAATAAATATTTTCCCTACTCTGTGCAGCGGGGCGAAGTCGTGTGCCTCTTATTTTTGTTGGCATAAGACTTTACTTTAAAAGCAGCTGGCGTTTGCAAAGGAACATAGGGAGTTATATGCCCTGAGAACAAGCCATGGAGCTGAGGATTTCCTAGAACAATGAGAACTGTTTGTCTTGACACAAAGCCAAGACAAAGAACGAGAACAAGGAATTAAGTATCTGAGTTGAAGGAATCCATCTCTCACACAAACTTCCAGAGATGAGGAGCTAAATCCAAACTTTGACCACCTTTAGGGAATACTGCAGAAACCTTCCCCCTTTCAAAAGCCTCTTCATACAGAGAGCAAACACGCCAGACACTGAAGCTGTCGTATAAAATGTACAAAAAAATCCACTCATCTGTGAAAGAAACCCCAACCAAAAAAAAAAAAAAATCATATAACAAAAAAGAAAAATCTTTTCTTTGATTTTGATTCTGGAAGAGTTGCTGCAGTGCCAACCCGGCCTCTGCACTGAATTCAATTAAGTTGACTTCAGTTAAGACTGCTGCAAGCAACAGCAGGTTCGAGGAGAATACATTAGTCTACACAACTTATGTAAAGGCAGCCGGTGACCTTGGGATCATCCCATTGCTGTCTAACTCAAAACACTCAACAGTCACTGTAGGATACCCTTCTCCACACTGAACTGAAGAGGGAAAACTTCGCTGGCAGCAGTGAATGGGAAGCTCTTCCTAGAGGTCAGGAAGCGAGCTACTTCAGAAGTGGTTACATTAAACCCCTCCTTTCATTTCCCATCGGAAATGTTTTATTCCCCTTAGTTTCTGCATTCTTATCACCGTGGTGGTGAAGGGGGGTTGACTTAATGACACTGAGGTGAGACAAAGATTACTTGTGCATACACAGAGAGCAAGGGAGACTGCCCTAACTGTGCTGTGTAAGCATCACCCCTTCACTCGCTCTGCCCTTTAAATACTTTGCATCTCCAAAGAACATAAACAACCGATGATATCACCCCTGGGGCTCTACAACTGAACATACAACCAGCCACCACACCGGTAGGTTGCATGGAGAGACTTACAGGACATGCTCCCTGCAAAGCGTGGTGTTATGTGAGAGAAAGGAGGGAGAGGAGCGTTATCACCCCCCTAGCATCGTCAGAGAAATCTTCCTGCTCAAAGGGTGAGTCTAGCAGATCTCATATGAGGGCACTGGCAGAGGTGTTCGCTGGGGCAGGTGCCCCATCTCTTCTCCATCTGACAAAACTTTTAGCTGAATGATGCTATGATGTGGGATGCAGATAACTATTTGGGGACAGTAATTGCAAGCTGGCAGGCAAATGGCACCAGATACACATAAACAACCTTTTAGCGTAAGAGCAATAAATGCTTGTGATGGGTCGTTAAGCAAGTCAATTTATGCAAAAAGATCCTGGGCTAGTCCAACATGTTTAAATGCTACCTTGGTGTGGGGGCTCAGCGAATTGAGACTGATGGGCCCTAAACTGGCCAAATGGCCTTTTTAGGTCTAAAATATTTCATGTTGTTGCCATGTTCCTCATCAGATCTTTTATCACTTGGAAGGAACCCTATTGTGAAAATGATTTTGCTATGCATGGAAGAGAGGAGGGATTGTCACTGAGCTTAAAGGATGAGTTTCCTAATGGCTTGTTTTGTAGACCAACAAGTACTTGTGCCTGTCTTTTTTTTTTTTTTAATTATCCTCACCCTTCTCCCTCCTCCTACAAACTCTAGCACAAGAAGCCACCTCAAGTTAAGCAGTCTTGTAGCTAATCCTGCGTAAAATTCAAACCGAGCGATTTGCCAGGTCAGTGAGATTTCTGCTGGAAATCCACACTGCCAGCTGGATTTTGGGGTTATCTCCACTCCCATTGCACAATTTATGCAAATATTAAAAGATATGCTAAAGTCATGTCTGCAGTGCGATCATACAAGACACCCCACACTGGCTTGTCTGGCCACCTGGGAAGAGTCTGAATGAAAAATGCTTTCCAACTACCAAGTAGCATTTTTCACAGTGACAGAATCTGCTCAAGTACCTGGAAAGCTCTGGTTTCCTTAGCTGGTCTGAAACCCTTCAGTGAAAAACCTGTTCTCTGATCCATTGAAGCAAGAAGAATAGAAACCCTCTCACAGTGGAGTTTTCTGAGATGTAAGCAGGATTTAGCAGCTCACAGGTTTTAATTAAATTTCAGGGTATCAGTGCGGATAACTCCAGTTACATCAGTGTGGATACAGCGACTTACCCGAGTGGAAGATCTAACCTGCTGCTTAACGATCTCATTTATTTTGGCACACAGTAGCAGAAGAGCTTCCTATATTTGTTTTCAAACATCTTATCCTTCTAGAGAGGAATGGCCAGTAACAGTTTCTGGATATGAGAGAGATTTTGCTTTATAACTGACATCTGCAGAAGCATAAAAACAATGGTTTGAATATTAGACCTGCCTCAGGCCCTAGGCTGAGGTGTAGCTCCTATTATGCCTCAGGAGAGATGAACAAGGCTTTCCAACGCCCTGGCAGATTTCAGAGAGAGGTAAAACAACTCCTCCTATCCTGGAGGCAAGGGAGCTTAATCTCAGCCTCACCAGACCCTGCAGCCATTTACCTTCAGGAAGAGGACAGCAATGAACGCAATGGTGAAGGTGACCATCACTTTGGCATATTCCTCTGTTGGTAACTTCTCCATGGTTGGTAAAAAGCTCTGTGAAATAGAGGGAGAGGGTCTCAGTCATAACCACTTGCTCCATCTACCAAGGTCACACAAAGTGGTGGAGATCTCAGCGAGGTTCTCAACCTGCCTCCAGAGAGCTGGGACAGGCCACCTTTCTTTCCTCCTCAGAAAGAGTACAGGGATTTTTTTTTTCCTTTTACTGTTTACACTCCTTTGGTAAAGGTTTTCAGAAGACTATTTAAATGAGAACCGACAGTATGACTGTTTAATAAAGATGAAAAGTTGATGCATTTGCAATGCATGCAGGCTGGCTCTACCCAAATCATTTTGCTCTGCAATTTGCATCCATAAGATTCTTACAAGAATAACAAGGTATACTCTTAAGGAACACAGTCATAAGCAAGCTGCCAGTCAAGAACACTGTGTTGGTGAGGACGCATGGAAAATCCTCTTTTGTTGTCAAACAGAGCTGTTCTGGGTATACTGTAGAGATCAGAGAAAGTTTTCTCTGTCTTAACGGCCCCTGAAGGAAACTTCAGAGGGGTTCACAGCGTGAAAAATCAGCTGAGCTTGCTCATAACCTACCCCATGGTCGGAAGACTTGAGGCTGAGGTAGGTGGGGACCTCCATGTAGGAGCTGCAGAGGGTGAGGATGCTCAGGCAGAAGTCCAGCGCCTGCAGAGCCAGGAAAGGGATCTTCGAGTGTCCCTGCTGCAAGAGGGGCAGGGAACAGGAATTTAGTTATGATTACAAGGTTGTGTCACTTCTGTAAATTTTCCACATTTTACACAGGACCTGTGCTTTGTTCACATTGACGACCTAAGCTGTTGAATTCACTTATACTAGCCAAAATGATGAGCTCCTCTTGTTGGGGGGCTGATTTATGCAAGCCCCACAGAAGAAACCTCTAAGTGGATCAGGGATATTCCTAGCTCATCTCCAGCAAAACTTTCCTAGCATGGGCACACCCAGAATGACCTCCCCAAAGCCATGAGACAGCAAATAAAATCAACAGGAAGATTCCCAGACATGGGAAACTAAACAATGTCCCAGCTGTCACTGCTTTTCCTTGCGCACCCTCTAGCCCCCAAGGATTGCATCCTGTCTCCAGCCAGTACAGAAGCTACCTCGCCATGAAGAACCATGGCCCAGGGTGACGATCCTTTATGATGAGACACCCTCTGAGATGTCTCCATCTCATAGAGAGCAGAGAAGACCACCCCAGAAATGAGCTGTTACCTACCATGTGGCTAAGGGAGGACACGGAAATGACCGCTGGGACTTGTACGTAGGAACTGAACATTGTCAGGAGGCTGAGGAGAAAGTCCATGACTTGTAGAGCAAGGAATGGGATCAGGAGACGTTCCCTCTTCTAAGAAAGAAAAATAAGACCAGCTATCAATTCCTGAAAGGACACATATTAAGGTACTCCAAGAATAAATATTTCCCTGGAATTTCTGCATCTAATTCTGCATACTGTGGTGAGAACTCAGAAACAATGAAGGGCATCAACATTGATTTTTTTCACCCCCTTGGAAAGTTTCTGTGAATTTTCACTATGTGACGTTGGTGCTTAATCCCGTCTGAGCTGTCATTCAACTGTCCCCAAACTTTACCATTACAGAGAAAGCAGGGTTCCCACACCAATGCATGGTCACGTCTTCTGAAATGGGAAATGAATCCCCAGTGTGACAGGGGAGTTACAGTTCCCTTCCAGGATCTGACTTCTAAAAGATTAAGGAAATGAGGCAGTAAACCAACATTTCCAAATCATGACATTTCCATTCCTTAACACAAAAAATAGTCAGATGGAAATGTCACCCAGATTTGGTAAATCTGGCAGTTTGCAGCCTTGCAGATGAACCTGCGACTGCAAACCAGGTGCCTCCCCCTCTTATCTGCTTCGATGATCATACTTCAGCATTTTCAGTGAGCATCCTCCAAGCCCCTCCTCTAATACCTCCTAACTCAGAGAGACCTCAGCGGCTAAATGTCGTTTGTGGAGAACTTACCTTCACCACACCAAGGAGGAGGTTGAAGCTGATGATGAACAGCATGATGATCAACAGGAAACTGGTGATGACATCAGCTAAAAGTAATAAAAGTAATTACCACTTTACTAAAAGCTGGAGCCTGATATCCTGATTCAATCATACATCTGAGAAAGAGTTAAAGTGTGAAAAACTGCAGAAAGAATTGTATATGTGGGGGAATGAGTGACATGCAGCTGGAATCCCAGAATGGTTTGGGTTGGAAGGGACCTTCAAGCCCATCCAGTGCCACCCCCTGCCATGGGCAGGGGCACCTCCCACTAGCCCAGGTTGCCCAAAGCCTCATCCAGCCTGGCCTTGAACCCCTCCAGGGATGGGGCATCCACAGCTTCTCTGGGCAACCTGGGCCACCGCCTCACCCCCCGCACAGGAAAACATTTCTTCCTCACATCTCATCTCCATCTCCCCTCTTGCAGCTTCAAACCGTTCCCCCTCGGCCTGTCCCTGCACCCCCTGATCCAGAGCCCCCCCAGCTCTCCTGTAGCCCCCTTTCAGCACTGGGAGGTGCTGGAAGGTCTCCCCGGAGCCTTCTCTTCTCCAGGCTGCACACCCCCAACTCTCTCAGCCTGTCCTCGCACGGGAGCTGCTCCAGCCTCGGACCATCTCCGGGGCTCCTCTGGCCCCGCTCCAGCAGCTCCGTGTCTGTCCTGTGCTGAGGACCCCAGAGCTGGATGCAGCCCTGCAGGGGGGGTCTCACAAGAGAGGGTAACCCTCTTTTCCCTTTCTACGTCCACTTTTTCATCAGTCTGTGAATTTTCTGTTTCTTTAGCTGCCGGTTGAGCAGGCGGTCAGCTCAGGCACATGGGAGCCAAAAGCCTCTATTGCCTGGACTGACATTGTAAATATCCTAGGCTACAGTATTAAGGTAAAATGAAGTAGAAAAAAAGGCAGAGTGCTTTTAGCTAATGATTAATAAGTCTGAGTTAGAAATTATTTTGAGACTCAAAGACAGATAAAGTAACCAACAGTGAAATCTGGTGAAAGATCTGCAAGATCCTCCAGCAGACAAGAAACATGGACATTAAATACAAATATGTGAGGAGAACAACTTGAGCCAGTTTTACCTACAAGGCTGCAGGAAATCTTTGTCAGCTGTCGGGTGCAGGAAGGTGATCTCGTACCCACACGTACCTTCCTACTGAGCAGTTCCCGGGAAGCAATTTTCCCTCTTGGTGCTGCAGCCTGCCCTGATGATGACTACCAAAGCCTCGCTTGCACTCTGCATTATACACATTTGGTCTTCGCAGCAGTTTAGACAGTGTAAGATTTTTTTTTTGTAATGTTGGTTTGCTTCTCAAGATAATAAAAAAAAGGCAATTCTCTCCAAAGTTAAAACAGCACTATTTTCGTTATCCCCCCTGAATAATGTACAGTCTTTCACAGTGCCTCCTCCAACTCGCTCTCCAATTTCTTTCTTATTGCTTTACCTGAGTTTAAAATAGCAACAGTCTCAAACTCCCATGTGCTTGAATAAAGGGTTTTATTTTATTAGAAAAGAGCCAAACTTTTAACTTTTCTGACTTTTTTAAAGAAAATGATCCTTTCCATAAGTACATTTCTTGATAATCAGAAATGTTTGATTACTGGTTCACTTCCCCCCTGCCAACTGCCCAATTTATTCCACGGATATTAAATAAATTTAGTGCCTAAGTATTTTTTCCATTACACATTTCACTTGCTTTCATAAAGAAATCTAGAAATTGTGCTTAACCTGTTGGATCCCTGATGTATTCCAGCTGCCCTGAAATCCTTCACTGCTCCCTATTACCCATTTTTTTTTCCCCACTAAAATGCCCCTCCATCTCCTCCAGCTTTGAGTGTTTGCCTATAGCTTTGATACCCCATCACAATTTTAGTGGATGGGGGAGCATGTCGGTGTTCGGGCATGCACCCAAGCGTCCCTAACTCACCTCTGAGCTTTGCTGACAAGAGAAAAAAATAATTTCCAAGGACCTTGAGGCAGAGAAACCCATCCCTCTTTTTCAGACACATAATACCAACGCTGCTGTTTGCAGCAACAAAACTTTTGCACCAGAGCAGTCACAGCTATACCATAATTCAGCCAATTACTATGTTTGAGGGAGCAAATGCAAACAGTCATCCCAGTTCAGAGGGAGAGCCATGCTGGAGAAGGGCAGACCTACCACCCAGTGCTGCCCACAACATCGGGCAGGAGATGGGGGCTCATTAGGTGCAGCAGCTGCAGCATACATGAACTGTCAGGTACTGCATCTGGGCTCTGCTGAGCAGTGCGGGTATGGACGAATGCCAGTTGAAAAAAGGACCAAAGACGATGCTGAGCAGCTCTGGAACCTTTCCAAGGTTGTAGAAGACCTTCCTGACAGCTGGGCTGAGCCACATCTGGCAGCAAGGGAGGGCTGGTGGCACCACCAGCAACACTCCTCACATCCTTATTCTGCTAGCAGAATGCACTTTATTTAATTTAAATGCATTGATACAAAAGATATTTTAACTTCCCTTACTATCTTCTCAAGAATTAGTGACACACTTGAGTCTCATCTAGAAAGGATGAGGAACCTTTGGTCTGAAAAGAAGCTCTGACCAGCATTTCCTTCCCCGAGCATGAGAAGCATCCTCCTTTATGGGGCTCAAAGGGTAAAGCCCTCTGAGGAGGCTGCATCCCTCAAAGAGGCAAGAAGAGCTTATCTTAAGAGAGGGAGCAGCACTACGTGAGCTGCTGCACATGGAGGTGTCAGACATGCAAGACCTAATGGAGTGATCCAAAGTATCTAACAAACACTTAACCCCATATCAGGAAAAAAGAGTTTTGATGGCACAAAACAAGAAAATATATTTTACTTATAACCTGATAAAAACCCAAGTGCAGCATCCGTTTACCATAAAGTACTGAGAACTGAAATGCAAAAGAGGAAGAAGTCTTAGGAATGAGCAAAGAAGGAAACCCCAAATCCAACAAACCCCAAATGAGAATGGAGAGGGCGACGGTGAACAGCCTTCAGTGCAGAAGAGGTGCTCACAGCTCTGCAGCTCACAGGAGCCGTGGGAAAAGCCTCAACTTCAAGGCAGAAAACCAAACCCACTTCTCAGCAGCAAGACTGGAGAGACAAGGCTGTGTTCCAGTGAGCAATGAACCAAAACTCAAAAGAGTTTCAGAAAGAAGAAAGACTCAGCCCCTGTAGGAACTGCCATACGAGGAGACAGTCCCGGTCCCATTAAACCCCAAACTGCCTGAAGCCCTTTTCCCTGGTTTTCCTCCCAGAACCAGCAATAAGCAGTTTGCCCCAGAGAGGATTTATCTCTTTAGGACGGTGTTTTCTCAGATTCAAGACAGCTGTGTTTTTCTGCCTCTTTCTGCATGGTCTCATGCTCCAGCTCTCTCGGCAGGCTCGCTAATTAATTGGGCAACTGTCTGCTCCTTCTGCAGGCTAATTGCCGGCAGAATCCAGCTGAATTTTCCAAGCAAAGCCTAGATCAAAAAAAGCCTAAACAAAATAACAAAGACGCAAAAAGTCTGTAACTCTAGAGACACAAAGGGTTGGAAAGAAAAGGAAAACCAAGAGAAAACAACTTTCCACGCACTGTCTGCCTTCTATTTGTTTGCAACAAATATTTCTCTGTTCTGGGGATGTTTTAGCACCAAGAGATTTGATCTCAGTAATCAAAGATTTTACTTTACCAAAATAACTTCTGCCTTTGTGAGAACATATTTAGCAGATGGGAGCTGATGGCTTTTAGTCCTGCCTGTGCAAACCCTCCATGAGGTGGGAATGCAGTACGCGGTAGAGAGAGGCCAGATGGCACCTGAAATACTTTGCAAGGGCTGGCAGAGGGGCAGGTTCCTTTCCAAGAGCAGCAGTAGATCCCTGTAGCCGCAGCAGACCCTAGAGACCAGGTTACTGTGGCTAACAGGCTCTTCCCATGCCCAGCATCTCTTGTTTGAAAATATAAGATGGTAAAATTTTTTAAGTCTCTGCTGTATTTCCCTTCATGCTTAGTTGGCCTTTCTAGAGTGAATGTTTGTCTCTTTTGTCCTTAAAAACCCCCAGAAAAGGGCAAAATTTGGGAATTTTGAACCCAGCTGGAGTACCTGTATGATCTCAGACAAAGGGGCATCATTCCATGGTTTTCCCCTTTGTTCTTCCAGCGTGTTCATCTATGTGCCTATCTCAGGAATAACCCGTTCTCCTCTACAGCACCTTAAAAAGTACCGGAGTATTCAAAGAATAACAGGATTTGTCCCTGTAGAAGGTACACTGGCTCCTTGAGGGCTGTTATTGCAAGATAAAAGACAATTGGTAAAATAAAGAAACTCCAGATAAAAGGCAGAAAAATATTACAATGAGCAATACAGCCTTGAACAGAGAGGTTTGTGAAATTCTAATTTTGGGGAATCTACAAACCTCGACTGGACAAAGCCCTGGGCAAGCCACCCCAGCTTTGGAGTCAGCCCTGTTTCAAGCAGGAGGTTGGACTGGAGACCTCCAGAGATTCTCTTTTGTTCTGATTCCACAATTACAAAATCAGGCAGGGAAGAAATGCTGCTCCCCACAAACCCTGCTTCACTCCTATAGCCCTAGAATATCCTCCCTGCAAGACTATTTCAGTGCCACAGCCCCCTCCAAGCTGTCGGCGGTACTTTATTGCTGGCAGAGAGTGTGCTGAGAGCTTCCCCCCTCTGGGGTGCAACTTTTTCCAAAAGAATATGGGAAAAACCAGCAGCAACAAATAAAAACCCGTGCCCTTTCTTATGCTTTTTCTTACTCAAATTCTCTGAGGCTGCCTGAGTCTCCCAGAGATCCCAGGGAATTTAAAGAGAAGGAATATCTGTGTGCTGTGAAGTAAATGCCGTTTTCTTGGGGAGGTGGTGTAAGCAGAATGGGGCCATACACCAGAGGCTCTGCGGAGCTGCTCTAGATGTTTGCAATGCTAGCAAGCAGTACCAAAAAACCCCACCCATCCAACAGGATGAGAGAGCTTTTATTTGCCAAATGTCTATTTTTTATTAATTTCACATCAGGGTTTTGTGCCCTGAGTGTAGCCAGGAGGGATGTTGAATGACTCCCAATATTTCCCATGAATGCAAGACAAACCCCTTTCTATTTCATGGCCCAATAAACTGTCATGGGAAATCCAAACCGGGCTCATAAAGCTGTGGTTTGACAGTTGCACTCACAGAGCGTCAGGGATGGCAGTGCTCGATTTGGTGCTGCTGATAAGCTGCAGGGAGTTGTTTCTGGAGAGCTGCATTCAGCGGATGGGCAGGACCAGCAAGGGAAAGACGCCTCCTGGTCCCTTTAGCCTGATCCGCTTTTCATCAGAGGAGGAGAGGGTATTTTTTGCATAGGATGTGGCATGCATAGGATATGGTATATACTGTGCACACAGGTCTTCAGGCATAACCGAGGTATTTTTCTTGGCTGACTGGACAGAAATTGAAATGACTTTTCCAGTCGTACTTTGTCCATAGTGGCAATTTTTATAGTCATTAATGAAAACAAAAAGTGATTAACACTCAGACTGTACACAGACAGAATTGAAGACATCCTAAAGAACTGACCTATAGCAAGCAGTGGGGTGTAACCTTCTCAAGGCACAAAACCATTCCCGTTAGTGGCTTAGAACTGGTCAAGAGGTTTTAATGGAAATGTTTTGGGCGGGGACTTTGGTTTTACTTTTCCAGCAGGAAAAGCTAGTCTTGCCAAAGCTCATGTGCTTTCAGGAATGAAGCACTGCCAAGAAGACTTTTGCTAGGAAGGCTTCTCAGCTCCAGGATGAGATTTCAACTAGAATGGAAATGGGGGAGGTTGCATGGGAATTGCACATCCAAATTTCTGTTGTACACGAGACAGAGCATAGAGATGTGAACCTAACTCTTCCAAATCACAGCTGAATGCCCCAAATCACTATGCAGCCAAGTTTGTCTCCTGTTCCCTCTGTCTGGCCAGATTAATCTTGTGTTGTTTCTTAAATATTAGTTAGATAGTAAACTTAGATCTACTTCAGATGAACCAGCACCCTGGCATCGACCCCACCAGGGAAAATCATCTTCAAGGCTCCCAAAGGCAAAGAAGAACCTGAATCTTCTTCCCATTTTAATCCAACATTTCCAGCAGGTCTTATATTAATTTCTTGGTCAACTTTAATTGGCAATCAAATTTCAGAGGAGCGCTCAGTCCTGTGCTGCCTGGAGCACCTTCTAAGACAAGACAGCAAGGAGTAGCAAGCTGCAAGGGACAGAGCATCCCTCTTCTAAGGGCGGCTGACCCAGTCACCCTTCCCATTACCCTGGCAATCTCAAAAACCTACAGCAATCCCCATTCTTTCCCTCCCTGACTATAGCTGCGGTAAGTGGAGGCCCATCCCATACCCTCTTCTTTAGGCAGCAAAACGTACTGCTGAGAAATCTTGAGGAAGCTCTGATTCCTTATAAAGAACTCCTATATGTATTTTTTTGCTCCTGTATCATGTGAAAAGCATTTTCCCATAAATCTTGCCTTGTTTATATTCTCAGGCCATGACTACAGTGTTAGCATTATATATTCTGAGGCGTGCTTTAATCTGGCAGGATCTACAAATAGAGCAGCAGATGCTGAGGGCATCGACAGAACCTCTCCTCAAATTGTTCTCCAACTCTTCCATCTGGGTTTTGAAGTCAGATTGAACTTTTTGTACTGCTTTGCTACATTGCTTCCCTGCTAGTTTCTGGAAATAGAAGGGTTGCATTGTGTTTATTCCAACTACAATCACCATCTCCCAAGCAAAGCCCTTTGAAACACTTGGGAAGAGAAGCCAAGTGGAAGTGCTGGGGATTTCATTATAAAATGTTCCTTTTTTGTGTAGGAGGCAGTGGAAGAGGGGGGAGGGGGAAGACCTGTCTGTCATTTTGCTTGTGTGGGAAGAGGGAGGGTTGTTAAAAATGGGGCCAATTTCACCCAGAATGGTTATAGTCTTAAAGAAAACCCTCCAGATTTGCAGAAATGTACATCTTGCTTAGAAAGTGTATAATGGTTTCATATGGGAATTATCTGAAAAATCTGTCTCAACGCTTTGTTTATTTTTCTTTAAAGAACATTTCATTTAGATACCTGAAAAATAAGACTTATTGGCCTTGGATGATCTTTCTGCAAAAAATAATGAAAAATGTTGTCATTTTTACATAACTGTATCTATGGGAAAGTATTCTGATCTGCAGATATCATGTTCATTTTTCAGCAGTTTGGATCGCTATATTAGTCAGAACACGTGTGCATGCTCCACCATCAGGAAAAAATATTTCCAGCTATGTCCATGTCCAAGCCAGGTACATCAAACAAAACCAAACCAAAAACCTACAAAAAACCCAAACAAGGGAGGAAGACCTTAAAGTCACACATGCATTATGTTCCTCAGTTTTTATCTGTAAAATTAAGACTAGAAACTACAGAAATGGAAAACTGGATTCTCCTACCTTTGTTGTGCCTGGGAAGGCACCCAGAAAACAGCCGGGTTTTAGAGCTTGTTCGGGGTATTGCATGTTGCCCCAATGGGAAAGCTCAGCAGAAAGCATTTTCCAAAGCAGTCATCACGCAAGTCTGTACTGGGTGTTGAGTTGAGCCGCAGCTGCTGAGGGACCTCTGTGGACTGTAGCTAACCAAAGTAGCCTCCAACCCACCCAGACTGGACTATTTTGGAAATAATGCCCCGTGTGAAAGATGTGAACCGTCCCAGCAGACCCTTCCTTGGTGTCCTATTAGCAGGACTCACCCAAATTTCCATTTTTCCGCTCAGTGTTGATGCTTTTCTAAACAGCCTTGGTGGATCACAGTGGTGCCTCCTAAAACCTCTTTTGAAAAATGTGAACCCGTCTGTTGGCAATACCTTCACCCAGACAGTGACGATGCCTGTTTCGGTGCTTTCCACTATGTCTGACTCCTACCCTGGGGACAAGTGAGTTTGGAATGTGCAGGAATCTGCTGCACTTGGTTTCCTTTTCCTCCACTGACAAGGGGCCACTCTGTGCACGCTTGCAGCAGGGGAAGGACACGCTGGAAAAGCAGGGACCAGGCAAGTCCTTGCTGCTGTGAGTTGCATTTTTCTCTGACTACGAGCCTTCTCCGTAAGGAGAGACAACGCAGGGGGTGGGAGCCTGGTTTGCGTCTTTCTGCACACAGCGGAGAAGGGTTATCTCAACTTGTGGTTTTACACGGAAAAGTGACTAAGAAAAGGAAAAAGCACCCTGTGTTTGCTGCTTCCAGGCAGCTTCGCACCAAATTAGCCTGGTGAAGTAATATTTGAGGTTTGGAGAGTTATTTTCTTTTAAATGGCACCCTGCATGAGATACTGCCAGGACTCTGAAAGCTAAGCTAGATCCTGCCAAGCTCGAGCCATAGGAATTCAATCAACCATGACAAATGGGATGCTTGTGACTATCTGTGGGATATGAGACAGCCTGGCTGCTTCTTCCAGACAACCGATGTTCTGCAAAAAAACACCAGGGCTTGGGAAAATCTGGGGATGGGGGCCAAAGGGACAGGGGGGAAAGGGAACGGGACTGGTGTGGCTCTCTGGAGTGCCTTAGACAACTCTGGGCTCCACACTCGTCTCCAAAAAAGCCAACACAGCCATGGCCAAAACCAAATTCCAAGTCTTTAGAGTCTAAATTTTGTCTCTGCATCTGAGCTTTTGGCCCGTCTGCTCTGAATACCTATTCCCAATTTTCTTTTATGCAAAAGAAAGAGGAACCAATGCAGGACCTCAGGCTCCCTCTCAACCCCACAGACCCTTGCTGCTTTCCAACATCCTGGTGACCCACCAATTCTGTAGTAATCCTTGTCCAGGTCTTTGCAGAAGCCTTTCCCACTCGCCACCTCCAGGGAGTACTCAATCAGCAGCAGAACGCTCATAACCTGGGAGAACAAAAGCAAAAGACACAGTTCAGGGGACCTCGGGCCAGCTTCCTATCAATACATTTGTTTCCAGGGAGGATGCAATGGCCACAGGAAGCAAACTTGTGTCTGCCACCAAGGTCAACACAAACTCATGCACCGTGTAGCTGCAACAACTTTTCCACAATAGCTATAGCAGCTTTTCATTTCAAAAAATGGTTAAAGAAGTGATGCAGACAAGGAGGAACTGGAACTGCTGTGGCCTGCGCTGGTGTTTGCAAACTTTATCTACGGGAAACGGCACAAAACCAGCGACTGCGGGGACACGAGGCAAACCCAACCGTTAAGTGAGCAGAAGGGAGAATATTTTCTGCCTTTTGCAAAGCAGTGGCAGGAGGTGCCGTACGAGGTCTGACGTCTAGTCAGATGCCTCCTGCGCCAGGGCTGACATTGCAAACAAAAGGAGAGGAAAGAAAGGCGCCGCGGCGCCCTGAAATGGGGAAGCGAGGCTGGGAGGGACGGCTTGCAGCAGGGACAGGAACTGAACACTGACTCTGTCTCTGTGCTAGCTGCAGGAGACCTAGAAACTGTCTTCAAAACCAAATTCACAATTTCCAGAAGAGCTGTAGCACATCCCCCAGGGCCCTTTGCTTCTAGAGCAAGCATTGCCAAGCCACACTCTTGCTGCGGTGGGGACCGGGACCCTGCCACACCACTGCCCTTCCCTCTGAATTCAAACTGCTGCCTGGAGTTAGAGCTGGAAGGAAGGCTGTGCCTTTCTCCTGGCCTGTCTGATCTCAGACTGTTCAACAGCTACACGAGACACTGCGCTTTTTTTCTTTTTTTTGCCGTGCAGTAAAAGAACTTCACAATTTTTTTGTGAAGCTGATAGGAAAAGGAGAAATATCTCGATCTCATTACTTGGGGACACAAGAAAGTTAACATGAATTCAGTTTCGTGTAACAGTGTTTGAAGTCTCATGGAAGCACTAAACCTTGTCAATGATGAAATAACATCGATCTGAGGTTTCTTTACACTTACGGTCTCCCTGCGATGTAAAGGATAACTAACCGTACACGGAGTTTGCACGCTGACTTCAAGTCCCTAACTTGTCTGAGGGGTTTCATGGACACGCTCCCAAAGAGATTTCACTTCCCTTATTGCTGCTGTTGGTCAAACCCCTCAAATGTCAGCATGGGAAATACAGAAAGAAATTGCTTTTTCAGGTTTCTGTTGAAGGGAGGTCTGAGCAGAACGGATGACCTGAGCCCTAAACATCAGTTTCATTCCCAAAAACATGAGCGAAAACAGGACAGCAAATCCCAAACGCTCCCATCCCAGATGGATTCACAGCCAGAGCAGAGCCAGAGCCTAAACTTCAGTGTTAAAAACTATCTCTAATGTCTACCAAAGAGGGGAACAGGGGAGCAGAAGTGATCCTGGTTTCTGTGCAGGTGTTGAAATGAGCCACACAACCAGACCAGCTGCAGCCATGTAAAATACACGTCAGATAGAAAACCCAAGCCCAGCCTGAAAGATCGAGGAGAAGATTATTAAAGTGAAAGTTGGTTTAGACTTTCCATTTAAAAGGGCTTTTGCATAGAAAGAACAAACCACTGAGCTGCAATGAGATAAAACAGACAACAATCTGCATGCCTTTCCCTCGGCTCTCCGTCACAAGTGCTGCGTGAGGACCAGGACACCTCTCCATCGCCTGGCTTTGGGTTTGCCGCACTGCTGCCTGGCATCTGACAATCTCATTTATTCTTGTAGAGAAAGTACACACAAGGTGATGAAACCCCTACAGCGGGCTGCTCGCCTCAAGCTGAGAAGAAGGTGAAGAAAGATGGATGTGGTGTCTGCCCGGCACTCCTTGCTCCGCAGGGCTGTGTGTGTTCTCACTCGAGATTCACCTTCGGCTGCAGAAGAAACCGAAATGTTCCCGTTTCAGACAGACAGGACTGCTCAGACAAGTGTTCAGTTCCCTTTCCCTTTGCTATGTCACGACAGGAGAGAGGCAGGCTTAAAATAAGAAATTTCACCTCCAGGTGCTCAATTCACAGCTCGCTTGGTGCGCTGCCAGCCCCTCCACCAGCCTGTCCTTCGTTTATCTCTGACAGCTACAGCTTTTGGAGGACATCTCTCACCTTATTGCTTATTTAAAAGAAATACTTCAAGTTTCTTGGTAAAAGATTTGTAACACCAGGAAATGAAGTGACTTCGCCACATAGTGTAGGACCGAGGTGGAGCCAGCCCTTAAACCAAGGCAGCTAAACTGGGGGTGTCTTGCAAAGCAGAGTCTTAACAGCATGATGTACGCAGCTCCTTTCCCTGGTGAATAATTTTGCTGCAGCTGCAGTAGGGTTAAACTGCTGTTAGAGGTTGTGTCATATGCCTTTTTTTTCTGAAATATGTGCAGCTTGACTAATCTCCAAATAATTTGTCTTTATGCACAGGGCCTTAGTGTGACGGCTGCTCCTTTTTTTTTTTCTTTTTTCACCACACCCAGTGTTTCTGCAAGAAGAGCTTGAAGTCATAATGAACCGGGGTCAATGGGGACAGTGACATGCTGCTCCAACAGTGCATGGGGGTGCTGCGGAGGTTTCTGACAGCAGAGCACGCAAGCAGGTGACACCCAGCGCTTTGGAGTCAAATCGCATCAGGTAGAAATGCCACACTTGCAGTGCTCTGCCTTTTCTTCCTTTAATTTAAAAGTGGTGGTAGGGTAGGATGAAGTGAGGAGTGGTTTTAGCTCCCATTTGGTTTCCTTTCAAAACATTTCATCTTTTTTCCTTCCTGCTGCCTCCTTCTCCCCCTCTTGTTTGTACAACAGAGATACTCCCGGAGGCTGGGGGAGCAGCACAGGGTCTGCTGAGCATCTCAGGTCAGCTACAGCCTGGTGAAGCGCCGTGAATCACGACTCTGTGCCGACAGCAGTCACGTCCACAGGTGAGGACTGAGCCTCGGGGAGGTCCCAGGATGAGACTCTGCTCCTTGAGTCAGAGAGCTGACTAAGAGGAGAGCTCAGCTGCGACAAGGGCAGACCAAGCTACAGACATGCTGCTTTCTGAGACCTCCGCTGGGTCTAATCAAGGACTAGCAGCAAGGGGACGGCAGGTTTTCTGCCCATGCTGTATGCACAGGAGCAACTTTCCAGCCTTGTTCTTGGAGCTAATGTCAAATAACTTGAGTTTCTTCATGCCAGGGAGGAGCCGATAAGCAGGACAAATTCCTCCATGCTTTCTTTGTAAGTCATCTGCAAGTCACCTCACAACACCCAGTGAAACTCTGCTAATCACACAGCTCTGTCCCCTCCTTTCTTCTTCCTCGTTCGTTTGAGAATGCCCACAATATATTTCAGCTGTCTATGGAGAGATCAGCAGTGAGACAAATCTAATTTATCGGAGGACAAGACACCACCACAAAGCCTGAGAGCTGGTGTTTGATGGCGTTACTATCATCCAGCATCACTTTGATTCATCACTAGGACCCACAGCAATCATTTATACTGATACGAACCAACAGTATTGATGTAGCCAATCATCCAAGTCACTGCTGAGTTATAAATCCCCTTTTCTTTCTCCCTCCCTCTGCCCATCTGCAGCTATGTGATCCAAAAGGTGGAGAAAAGGTAGGAAAAAATGCCTGTTATTCTGTGTTATCTCTTAAAGCAGTAAGACAACCTTCTCCAAAAATCAAACTGTTTCCCAAGGGGTTCTGTGGAAGAGAAACTCGCTGCGATGACACAGTAGGTACAGACACCCTGGGACCCACAGAGGATCGGGTATTGCAGTGCACGTTGGTTGCTAATGCTCCCCGGCACCACAAGCCAAACGATGGAGGTGCAGAGATGCTGTGTCCAAGCACAGCCACCCCCATCACTCTCCACCTCTAACAACCCACAGCGCTGCTGACTCCTGGCATGTTTGTAAAATCCTATAATTCACTGAATGCTTTCCCTTTACCTTACTACCTGAAAAAGCATCTAACCTGATCTCTAAGAAATCTAAGATTTCTTTGCCTTTCATTTCATGAGTTGGATCCTCCACCAGTCTATGCAGGCAAGGCGTCGTGGAGGTCAAACCCACTAAACCAGCGGGTCCGAGCGGTGTCTTGGCTTTGTGTGAGTGAGGAGGGGGCTACGGTGCGGTGAGGATTTGCTCAGGCAGCTTGGATTGCTCTTGCTGCCCCAGGAAAGCAAACCGGTGCTGCAGGAAGACTATGGCGTGTCCTTCCCACGCTGCCACAGCTGCTGTACCCAGCACGCGTTTGGAGGCTACAGCTCCCCAAAATTCTGCTTCTCTTGTGCACAGAGCAGGTTCAGAGCCCCCGTTAACCGTTATCACCCCGCAGGCTCCCAGCCCGTGACTGTGCACACCAAGTGCAACAGATGGGGTTATTTTAAGTCCTTCTGACGTGCGAGAAACCACATCCTCCGTACGACTGAAAGCCACCTGAAAGCAGCTCTGCGCAGCTAGGTGGAGGGGAGGAAATGTCCCTCTGGGCTCTGCTGCTCACTGCCATCTGTGCCCACCCCTGAGCAGTTACGCCAGCTGCCTGGCAGCTGAACACAGCCACAGACCCAAATGGAAACCAAAACCCTGCTTATCGTGTCCAACCAGCTGTAGAGAGAGAAATGAGGCAGCTTTGCCCATCTGCCCTTTGCTTGAATGGGACCTACATCCCTCCTCTCTCCAGCGACCCATAATTTCAGCCATCCCACAGTTTCCACTGCCGATGTGCTGCCCAGTTTCTAACCAACAGGTCCAGGTAGCTGTGCTGAGCCCTGGACAAGCTACACACCCCTGCGTGGGTAAGGGCTCCTGCAAGGGAGAAGCAGGAGTGAGTTTCCGTGAGCTCCAATCAGTAGAGCCAGGGAAAATAGAGTTAAAAACCCCTCCCAGTACAATAAACTTCTTCTGGCCCCCACCCTTCCCCAGATAGCTTCTCCTCTTTTGTCCATTCCTCTTAAATAATTGGTTTTATCCTCTTTTGGGAACACAGAAAAGTCAACAGTCAGGAAACCTTGTGATCTGCAACGATGACACCTTCTGCAAAGATTCCACCTCCACCTCTCTTTTCTCCTATCCCTCTCCCTGTCGCCCCTCACAGTCCTGTAACTTACCATGTGGAAGATCCCTAGAGCGACTGTTGCTGTTTTGATGTTGAAGCAGCAACATTTGGGGGGCTCGGTGGCCATTTGGGCAGTCGTTGTCTGCTCCCTCTGCACAGCTGGGAGTTAACGAGGTTGAATTTGCAGCAGCCGCCCCACTGAAAAGCAAAGCGAGCGGCGCAGCTCCACTTCCTTCCTGGTCTATAAATGTGTTAAGTCATCTACAAAGTCACATGAGGTCTTTGATTTCTCAATAATAAAGAAAGCAAAATTGTGTTGCTTTTTCTAACAGATCTTTAACGGCTTGTACATCCCAGATGGCAAATGTAAGCACAAACGCTGCATTGGGCAGGTGGTGACCAGAAAGTGGAGAGGAGGGATCTGAAGCAGGGTGCAGCTTTGTTGTACAAAAATCATCAGAAACAAAAGCAGGGGGCCAAGAATTTCACCTTAAACTTGACCCACTGTTTTCACAGTGAAGCATCCAAGTTCCTCAGTTTGGAGCTGCTTGTTCCCTGCCAGCAAAGTCTCCGATCTTTGGAAGTGATCCTGGGAGCCAATGCTTGGACAGCCCTGGACTCTGGGACCAGGAGGATGGTGGGACTCCAAGGGCCAGGGCTGTTGGCTGGGAGACCTGTAGATTTACTCCCGATTCCTGGGACAGCTGGTGTGATTTATGTTCGTCAGCTTCTGGAAAAGAAAAGCAAGGGAGAGATCTGAGCCTGGTGATTAGCCACTGTGCAGGACAGCAGACTGTCTACCCCTGCTTGAATTTACTAAGATGTGCTCTTCACTATGTATTTACTACCATTCCCATAAAAAAATTTTTTTTTCTTTTCCTCTTTTCATTCTCTATGGGACAGAAAAGTCATAATAATAAAAGTCAGATAAATGCCAGTAAATGTAATGAGAGTGTTGGGCACACTCAAACAAGCTCCCAGGGGACTTGTGTGCCAGCACTCCTGGTTTCACCGTCCCAAATGCACCCACGGAGTTTAGGACTTTGTGCTTCCAGGGGCGTTCCCAGCCAGCATATCATCAGGGCCCTACAGTGCTTAGGCAGAGAAGTTTTTTTGATTGTTCTTATGAAACTAAAAGCACAAACTCCACCTCAATGCCAGGAAATAGCTGTTCTGCAGCCATCCAAATTTGTATAGAGTGCTACACGTCCAGCTGGGAGATGGGGACTTGTGCTGGAAAGCTTCAGACTGGCTTGTGTGGATGTTCCCAAATGCCATGGATGTTCCACAGTGATGCATTTTCAGAGAAAGTCGTTTTGGGCAGCGACGGTATGAAACAGAAGTAGCTGAATGCCCCTGGAGACACTGCATCTGAGAGAGGGTCAACTTATAACTTAAACCACATGGTCCGTAAAAGATTGTCCGTGCCCTTCTGCCCAGGGTCCCCCTCCAGCTCCAGAGATCTCTGCAGCACAAAGACGTTGCAGGGCAGGGCAGGGTCAGCGCAGTTGGGTCCCGTTGCATATTCCCATGGTTTTCTTTGGAATCTCACCAGATCTGACAGTTTATTACTTCAGTCCCAGCTTTTGAAGTCACATGGTTCTCTGTTTCTTGGTTTGTTTGGGTTTTTTTTTCCCCTTTAAGGGTGCCTCTGTGTTTTTCAGTCTTGCATTTCTGGGAAACTGTTCACAGATAAGAGCTAAGCACAGCTGAACAGAAGCAGAAAAGGGAAAGGATTCTTTTTTTTTTTTTTTTTTCACTGTTTGGTGATCACACTGCATTCTAGCCAATCTCCTAACAAGCTGGGGAAGAAGATGGACTCTATTCTTCAAAAACCTGATGAGAGCAGTACAACTCCTGCCCTGCAGTTGGCAGGAGGCTGAAAGCAGCCTTGGGGTGCCCCTGGGGACCAGCTTTGAGTCAGAGCTGACACTGCTGCAAATAGCTTGTGCTCTCCACCATCCATTGGTTCAAGAGAAATGTTCAAATGCAAAAAAAAAAAAAAAAAAAAAAAAAAAAAAGGCTGAGCATCCTGGGAGACAGTGGAAGTTGAATTAGTTTTAAGCTAGCTCAGGGTGACTCAGCCCAGGGCTGCTTGGGCAGTTTGGTGGGTTTATTTCAGCCCAAGTCCATGGCTTCTACTAGAGTTTAAAATTTCCTTGCAAACCCGTCCGAGCCCATGCTGCTGAGCCCACAGTATAGAATAGAGAGATCTGCTTTCCTTCTACACCGCTGTCCCTGCAGGGCCCTCAGCGGGCTCCGCAGAGGCGTCATTGTCCCTTTCCTACAGATGGGAAACTGAGAAATTTGTGCACAACCGCCCTGGTTCATGGGCATACCAATGGCCAGAAGAGAGCTGGGAAGGTAACCGGTGCCTGTGGATTCACAGGCTGCTCGGTTTGTGAGGAGAGAGTTCATTGCAAGGAAAACACGGAATTTATAGATGCTGAAATGATAGCATTGGCGAAAGGTGGCATCACTGTAAGTTAGATTTCTGCAATCCACCCAAAACCCGCCTGGTTTCTGAACAGCTCCAGATTTCAAGGATCGATTTTTTTACATAAAGTGAATTTGAAATATGTTTGGTCTCACTCCTCACCAGTGTGAGTTTTCACAGATTCTGACTCTGTTTAAGACGGGAAATAAAGTAACTTCTACAGAGTATGGTTATGGGTCTCCTGTCACAAGGGACCTGCAGTTTCCTGCCTTCACATGTGAAGGCAAATCCATGGCAGCATCTGGGAAATGCTCCTTCCAGATACTTTTTGTTTATTTGCAGGGGTAAAGATTTTGTCATGCAATAGAACAGTACTGAAGGATTTGGGCTGAAGCACCCAAATATGTCTGTTTTAAAGACATATCTTTCTCTGTACGACAGGAAATATTTTCAAAGCTCTTTAACCACCGAGGGGGTTTATCTTACTTTACTTCGTGTCATTGCCGTAGGGTTATGTTTTGGAATAGCCACATCTCCTGGAAACATCACAACTCCTGCTGAATGAGTGCAAATGCCTGATATTAGTCCCCAAGCCTAAAGCTTGTCTTCCCCCAAGACAGACAGCTCTGTCCCCTGCGGGTCTCCGCGGTGACAGCCTGCACTGAGAGCAGCACCAGATGGCCACCGACCCTCCAGGGCTCCAGAGATGCTCAGCGCTGAGGCAGCAGACACCTACAGTACCATTAATTTAAATTTGGTCCGTGAGGATACAGCAAGAAAGTTCCCCTATCAGAGATGCAGTTTATACTGGCAAAATGAGCTCTTTAGACAACACAGCCTCTGCCTCCCTAACCAACATCACCTGGAAGAGCAAAGCAACTCTTGGGGGGAAACTACAGCTCTGGAGGTGGGGAGAGGCAGGTTTGCTTGAATATTATCTCTGATAGGAGCGTTTATTATTTTTTCCTCTTCCAGACAGTGGAGCAACGTTATAAATACACCCTTACAGGCAGGTTTTTTAAAAAATTCCAATTAGTATAATTAATATAGACTTTACTCCAGTGTTTCGGAGCTCCTGATTCCTAGCTTCCATTAAATCATCAGGTGAAGAGAGGAAGGAATGGCAGATACCTGCCCAGGGCAGGGGGTTGGAGCTAGGTGGTCTTTAAAGTCCCTTCCAACCCAAACCATTCTGTGATTCTGTGATAAATGATGAACAGTTGCTATAAGTTTTAATGGACCTCAAACTGCGTTTAGGCTAAATCCTACCACTTTGGGGTCACTTTTGAACGAAATCAGGTAAATTTTGAACCAAATCACTGATGACTAATAACTAGCAAAATTCCAATGTCACTGTTGGTTGTCACCACGATGATGTGATTTTCAGGCTAAAAATGAAGTTGTTTTAGCACATTTTTCAGCATAGCCTCTAACTGCTCTTAAAAACCATAATCCAGCCCCAAAGATTCACTGGTGGATCCACAGTACAACATGAAATTGAAATCTCTTCATGTGCAGGTGTGGGAAATCTTTCATAGGAGAAAAATATTTATGTCTGCGAAAACTTTCTTAGAAGAAAAATACTTATGTTTATTAGAACCTTTTTAGAAAAGGGACATCATGTAGTTGATGTCTGCTGCAGGAGAAGATAATACCTGCAGGGGATGAGAAAGAAGACAATTGTTCAGGATGTCGGTGAGATAAGGAGAAATTGAAGGTAAACAATCCACAGGATTAGGTAATGTTAAGGGTCCCGTTCCCAGGACCCTAGTTAGCCAATAGCAACTCTGTCTTTAAGATTTTTAAATCATTGTATCCAATCAGTGATTGCCAAATCTGTGTGAATTCTGTATAAAAGTGTGCAATTGAGGCATAATAAACGGCTACAGCATGGTCTGCGTCTGAGTCCTTATCAGCGGCATGCAGGGAAAGCACAAAGCCGTAGACGAGGACTGAGGGCAGCACCAAGCATCAAGCCCTGCATTTATCACCGCCCCTGGGGCAGCTAGAGCGAAGCCAAACCACAATAATATCTGGAGCATCTTTGGAGAAATAGGGTTAAAAAATAATATTTGGTTTAATAATTGATCTGTTTAAGCATCTTTCATTTACAAATCAGTTGCAAATAAAGGGTTTGCTTTACCTTCTCCACATGAAACGTGTTTTCTTTGGGGGTTGCCTCCCCTCAAAGCCATTTTGTGGGCCCTGTCGAATGAAGGTGCAGGAGGATCAGGTATTTCCTGCTAATATGAAAAGCTGGTTCATAATCTGAACCTGATTTTGCTAGAAAAGCGTGCTTTCCCTTTGCGATCCCCCCTCTCCTTTTCAAGGCAGACAGAAGCTTGCTTGTGCGTTGGAGCATACCATACCCAAACTTAGCTCACAACATGTAAAAACAAATAGAAAGTGTGGCCCAGGCTGGGCCATTGGCTTCAAATAGTCCTGAATGCCACTGCGTATTTGGCTTCCAGCATTATCCTGAGTGGCCCCTTTCAGTGGGCTGCATACCAGCCTCCTCAGACACCCAGACCGTTGCTGAAAGATCAGCGTTGTAGGAAGTCGTTCTGCTCTAAGGAACACAGCCTTTTTTTTTTTTTTAATGGAGTTATGGACTTATATCTCATATGCTTTGCAGACCCTTGCCCCTGACTCCTTCCTGGAAGCGATCCCAGGTGGGACCTCTCATTTGAGGGGTCTCAGTCCTTCGGCTCGATTCACAACCTGCTGCTGGCAGAAAGCATCTCCCAGCAAGACATCTCCTTCAGAGGGGGCACGAGGAGAGGCTGGAACAAGCCATGTGCTCCTCTCCTTTGCACCCATGGCAGCAAAGAGCTTCCCAGGTCTGGGTGTGCTGCTCCTCTATGGGAGAAGAGTTGAACCGGGGCGTAGGACAGCCACTGCGAATAAATCAGAGCTGCCAATTCGCCTGTGTTGCTCAGGAGGGCATCAACACAGCCGTGCGTTCCCTGTCTAAATTCTTACGTCTAATTCAGACATCGTTTCAGGCATGCACTGGTCTAGATAAGGACAACTGGAAGAAGTGAGAATCCTGAAAGCAAGAGGTCAGGTTAGGAAGACAAAGCTTTTAGTCTAAAAAGCCCACGTTGACTTCACAGATGAGGAAACAAAGTACAAGGAAATTAAGAAGCTTTTCCCAGAGGAACAACCAGCCTACAACAGAGCTGACTTGTACTTGTGCTTCCTGCACACAAACCTCTAACACTCTCCCTCTAGCAGGCTCCCAGTTTCCATGCAGCCCTGGTCCTGCTTAGTCCTGGGTCTGGCCCCAGCCAGTGGGAAATGTTTCTTCTGTCCTTCTTAATTGGCTTCCTCCAAAGCATCGCTTCATGTATTTGCACTTTAGGAGAGGCCAAACAACAATGTGAGAGCCTTAATGAGAGAAGCGCCGCATGCCAGCAGAGCAATAAATCTCTGGCAGAGGCTGGCATTGGGTCTGCTACCGCAAATTCCTCTTGCAAACCGGTTGGGCTCAGGCATCTGCTGCTGCCAGGAAAAAGGGAGAGTTTGGTTAAAGTGGCTGACAAATGGCTTCTGCTTGTAGAGTCTACTAATTAAACTAAAGGCACTTGCAAATCTGAGGAGGTTTGTAAAGATGCAGCTAGCAAAGGATGCCACAGAAGCCAGATGTGCAGTCACCGAACGGTTGCTGCCTCTTGCCAGGTTGCAGATGAAAGGGCAGGGGAGCACGCAGGGCTTCCTGCAGAAGTCAGAGAGTCACAAAAATCACACCTGCTTGTGAGCTGTGACCAGACATCGTGGGTTCCTACCTTGGGTTGAGGTGAAGGGTGCTCACAGGCAGAAATATTCTGTGATCGGTGAGTTCTACAAGAGCTTTATTAACGTCTCTGTTCGAGTCTGTTCAGCTGAACTCCGCTGCAGCTCTGGTCTTGCAGGGGGTTGTTTCCTGCTCTCTAGGGGCAATGACTTGGGTTCCTCTGCTCCCTCTTGTCTGCAAACAGTGGTGAAAAGGTGAAACCTTGCATTCGGAAACAGTTCCGGTAGGAATTACATCACCATGATTTTAAAAGTATATTTCAAATATGTCTTTAACAAACATGAAAAACTATACCCCAGAGAAAGTTAATCCATCTATGCTTTTTCTACCTCCATCTCATTGAGCAGACTGTGTTTCATCAGGGATGTTTGGGGAACACGTATTTGCACAAGTGAGTACCATGGAGACGTGGCTGCAGATGGGGTTATTGCAATAGCAGCACAGCTGGATTTCAGACACTCACAGCCCCTCTCCCCTGAGATCTGGAGCCCCTCTGCCCTGCCTTTCTCCTGGGTCTCCAGCCCCTGCCTGCTTTGTGCAAACCCTCACTAAGCCCGGCAACAAAGGTTTTCAGCCTGGCAGGTTTTCAGACCTGATGATAATATTCTGCAAAAGGTAGTTGCAAGTGTCAGGTATGATTAGTTTCTGAGTAAGAAAACTAGAAAATCCTCCCCACAGTCCTATGTAGCCAGAAGCTCTCTAAGGGCTCAGAAGGCAAAATGATCATTTTGCTTATTCTGAGTGACAGGAGCAATCTATTCATTAATGTGACTTTCATCCATCAGTTCATTATGCTTTATGTCTATGCTGATGTGTGTTTTGCCATTTGCTATTTTTTTATCGCCATTATGTGACATGCTTTATTCGTTACACCAGGATTTATATCTGCCCTGTTACCTGCTTTATTCTTTCATTATATTTTATATCAGGTTTGCTATGCTAGATGTCCATACAGCCTCCCTAAAGATATACCGTGTGGTATTTTATGCATTACTTTACATGTCTTCTGCTTTACTCAGACATAAAAAATAATAATCTTGAGTATATTTAAGTGCTCACAGAGGTAAAAGACTATTGTTTTCATTCAGCTGGATAGAGGAAGCTGCTGTGTTAGCTTTTACTCACAAAGCTACGCAGGAGCAAGATGGTCCTTTTGTTTTAAATAAGGCTCAATTTCATCTAAGTAGTCATTCAACAAAGAAAAAATAATAAACCACTACTTCTGTTTAATTGTCATTCATATGGGTGATTAGTGGAGAGATCCCCCGCACCTTGACCTGGCCTTATAAAATGAAAGATGGGATTCAGCTCCCCATCAGGACATGTAAATTTACGTGTGTACTTGTGCGCCAGGTATCTAAATTGCCAACACATTTTGTGACGATCTGGCCCAGTGGTGGAAGCTGAAAGCTGTTTATGTCACCTTAGAGCAGCCACTCATAAGGGACCAGGTCCGTCCCCCTCCTGGCTCTCAGGGCCACATCTCCACTGCTTCTCCTAAGAGCTTCCACCAGCAGTGCACAGAGATATCCTCATCTAACACCCAAACGCTTCTCATTAACCTGGGTCTAAATCCTACCCTGTGTGTCTGATCTGAGATGCATGGGATGATTCCCTCTCCTGAATGCAGGAGCCTGGATGAGCATCTTGGACTCAGCACCTTGAGAGGAATCCCTTTTGCAACAGCAGCTGGAGCTGCCTCCACATCACTGAGAAAACCATAACCCACATCACCTCCAAAACGGAGAGGACAGTTGGGGTACACAAGGACTTTGAGGTGGGTCCTACAACACCTCTGCCCCAGAGCTCCTGTGGCTTTGGGAGGCTCTGCCTGTGTTTGGGACATGGGGGATCCACCTACGTGCAGGCACAAGCACCAGCAACGTGCTGCTGGAACAACACGTCTCCAGCCTCCTGCAGCATCAGCACATGTATTTGTGAACATCCACTGGACTCCGAAGGACTGAGGGTGCTGGTAAGAGCTGGTCCTCTTCCAGCACAGAGGCCAACCCGGGATCAGGTCAGGTCAGGAGAGAGAGGCACACGCCACAAGAGTGGTTCACATCCAGAGCCAAATTCACCTTATTTGAGGGCAAAGGAGAGCCCTGTTCCACAGCTCAGACCTGGACCCTGCCCATTGCAAACCGCAGGAGATTTGCCCGGTTAGTGGGTTGCCACTTGCCACAACAGGAAAACAACATATTTCTGGAACTTAGTCACGATATAAAAACCTGATCCCTTTTGCATTTTCCATCCCCAGGTTTGTTCATAACCTGCCCTTGTTTCTCGCTGTAAGCATCTGCACTTACCTCCCATTAATGATATTTTTGTTCCTGGGCCTGATTTGCTCAGGAAACAAACAAACAAGCAAACAATGGATGATTTAGCTGCAAAAAGGGAACAAGACCGCCTGCTGCGACATTTGCAAACCCCAAAAGATTTATTAGGAGACACCAAAAAAGGTGAGTGTTTTCTGCACAAAGCTTGGCAGAACATACTGTATGAATAACTGAATGACCTCTCAAATATTTACACGTACATAGGAGCCTGTATGGAGGCTGCTTCTGCTCCTTCACCCACTCTCAAGCTTTCCACCTAAATCGACTTGCACCAGATAGAGAAATGCTGAATATGTTTTTTTAACAAACAAGCCATGGCCAACAACAATAGCCAAGAAATGTAGGAAAACACGGGCAATGTGCTCAGCAGAGTGAAGCCTCTTCAGCACCATGAAAGTCAACTGAAGTCTAAACTGAGCTCAGGAAAGCGGAGAGCTTCTAGGAGGCAGTTGCGCTGATGAAGGAGTTGTAGAGAAGAAGGGCAAACGTGGACCATAAGGCTCCCGTTGTCTTGATTGGAAAGGAACATTTCCTGCGTTAAACACAAGCATCTTAGTGAAATTTAATTGCTCGTACTTCCAGTTGCCTATAGCAGAACATGCACCTTTGAAAGTCAATGGAAAGGCTGTCAAGGAAAACTCTTGAGAGAGTGTGAGAAGGGATGAGCCTCAATCAGGAGCAGCATGTTGCTGGGACTTGGATGCTGCACTAGGATTGTCCTTGAGATAGGTGGCCTGTCCCCAAAACTGCCTAGCAAAAAGGCAGGATGGGGAGGAGGTGCACACAGCCATTGCTGATGCACTGCAAATCCCGGATCTGTTTGGGAATGTCACCACTTCAAGGGATTTCCCAATTTTGAATCCTCAGATCATTTTCTTGGACAAACGCGATCATTAAAATTAAATTACCTCTCAGATGAGTAACCTCACAGGAAATCAGTGTGGCACTCTTGGCCTTTGGTATTGTTTTTACTATTTTGCCATAAGATCAAGCCTTTGCTTGGCTGGGAAGATGCGCAAGCCACTCCCTCCCCACAAGCATACGTGGAGGTGAGAGGCACCAGGCTGTGTCTCAGCACTCAACCCAAGCTGATCCCCCTAGAGCACATTCCTGCAAGTTGGACAAAGTTCTCCCATGAAAATGCTCAGATGTCCTGTAGCAGAGAAGAATCTCGGCTGTGCCAGGCAGGGATCACCAGGAATGACAACCAGACCCTGTCCTGCATCCCAGGGCATGCAGGAGGGCAGGAGCCACCGTGAATCAGCACAAGAGATTTGGCAATACACTACCTAAAGAGTGTGTTTGCACGGTGCAGCCAGTGTCCCCTGTGCAAAGAGCTTCAGCAGATGGAGAGATGGCAGAGAGGGAGAGTGGGGTGGGGGGATTTTGGCACACAGGGAGCAGGGCAGAGAAGGAGGAGTCCTTACCAATCAGTCCTTGCATTACCGATGCTCTCATCT
>WKFP01014728.1:307452-353487 GCA_011057875.1 Pterocles orientalis | reverse complement strand
GTGAATCAGCACAAGAGATTTGGCAATACACTACCTAAAGAGTGTGTTTGCACGGTGCAGCCAGTGTCCCCTGTGCAAAGAGCTTCAGCAGATGGAGAGATGGCAGAGAGGGAGAGTGGGGTGGGGGGATTTTGGCACACAGGGAGCAGGGCAGAGAAGGAGGAGTCCTTACCAATCAGTCCTTGCATTACCGATGCTCTCATCTGTGATCTCCCAGGAAACAGAAAGAAGAATGATCTGGTGGCTATTGTGCCATTCACAGAAGCAACACCTTCCTGTTTTTCATAGAATCCCAGAATGGGTTGGGTGGGAAGGGACCTTAAAGCCCATCCAGTGCCACCCCCTGCCATGGGCAGGGACACCTCCCACTAGCCCAGGTTGCTCAAAGCCTCATCCAGCCTGGCCTTGAACCCCTCCAGGGATGGGGCATCCACAGCTTCTCTGGGCAACCTGGGCCACTGCCTTTTTTCCGCAAAAAGCTCCATGTGAAGGCACATCTCTGTTCTGCCTCCCCTTGCCCAGGCGTGCCTGACTCCAGCTCCCCCTAATCCCAGCCTTGCAGGCTGCTCTCAGATGGATGCCCCACAGCAGATCATGAACCACCCTCCGGGGTACCCAGTGAACTGCAGCTTCTGGGTGATTTTTTTCAACAAAAACTCATCTCGGCTCTGCAGCTTGTTCTGTAACCTTAAAAATCTACCGCAGCTGCAGACAAAGCAGCGTGTGCTGGGCAGTGCAGGGTTGGGATCTGGTCGTATCTCAGCTGTGCCCTGGCCACAGCGATGTCCTTGAACCGGTTACTGCTCTCCTCAATCTCCTGCCTGCTCCTGGGAGACCGTAAGCTCTGCAGAGCTGTTGTGTCTCCAGCACAGCAGTGGCCTCTTGATGTCACCGTAATACAACTGATCAGTGTGTTGGCTCAGATGGCTTGGGATCAGGCTGGGAGCATTTTTAAGACGTTAGAGAGAAATCTTTCCAGTGTTTTTTTCCACCCATTCCTGAAAGGAAGCATCAATCTTATGGGGTTGCAAACGTTCTCTTCTTGTGACTGTCCTCAGTACCAGTGATCTTAAAATATTGCTGCAGTTTGTGTGCATAGATCACACCAACATTCATCTCTTCTGCCCAAATTTCTCCATATACGTCCACTATAACTGTCCATAGAGACAGACCCTCTTGTGCAGATGCTTCATCTGTATGTAGCTTTAGCACAGGAAAGGGACTCTGCGCCATGGGTACTGAAAGTTGAAGTCTGAGCCACACTTCTGAACCCTAAAACTCAGATGAGGATCAGCTGGAACCCTACACAAATGTATTAAAGCTTTGCAGAGATTTTTTTTTTTAAAATCCTCCACCCACAAATTATAATATAAAAATGGGAACATCTTGTTTTGCCATTTTCAAAAAGAAACATTTCACCCTCTTGGGTTGAGAAAACATTTGACCTCAAAATATGTTTCAGTGTTATATATGGTAAAAAAACCCCCTGTAGCAATCAAATCAAAATGTTTCACTTGACCAGATTTTGACAGTCTTATTTTTCAAGACACCACGTTTTTGAATACTTTCCTTTCAGGTTGATTTTTTTTTTCTTTCAAATTTCAGAACTGCCTAAGGACCAAAATGCAGTTATTCACAGATGTACAGTAATTAGCTAGAGCTTCTCTGTATCTCTTAAGAGTCCAATCAATGATTACTCAAGTGAACTACAGAAGCTGGAATTTAAGTAGGGTAGAGTCCTTAAGCTGATTTTCTGCATGGAGATTAATTTCATTTTGGTTAGAAACAAGTAGAATACATCCTGCTGTCTCTGTCCCCTAGTGACTGTCCTTATTAAGGGTCTAAGCTTAAAATTCTTGGTCAGACCAGGCTCCCACTGAGTTAATGAGGTCTTTGAATGGGATTTTGAATTGCTTTTGAATAGAGCAGTTGGAGCTCTGTGGCTTGTGCAAACAGCCCTTCTTTGTTCTCCCCGCAGAAGACCCTCACCTTGAATTGCACTCATCTGTCATCCCGTAACTCTGACATGGATGTCCCACTGCAAAATCCTGCAAGGAAACTCAGTTTTAGAGAAATGGCTGGAAGTGCCACTCACTGGGCTGGACAGCAGCGAGTCTGCTGAGTAGGTTCCACATCAATTAGAAAGATAAAGGCCACCCGGGCACTCATTTCAAGAGGCAAGATGCTTTGCTGCCTGCAAAACTATTAACTTGGGTGACATTATCCGACCCAGCACTCAAGCAGTTTTACTCCAATAGGAAGGTTTTCAGCAGAGTCAATGAATCTGTGGGACTGCCCTTGGTCACCTTGAGTCACCATGTTGGTAGCTTCATCCATAAATTTTTAGCGTGTTCACCTAAAATAGGAGTGTGAATATGAAAGATATAATTTGGTAGTGAATCCTGGGACAGGTTCTGTTCAAAAAAAACTCCAGCCAGAGCCAGGCAAAGTGTGCATGTCAGCTTAGATACGTATGTCAGCTACACAAGAGACGCAGAAACAGAAATGTAACCAGTACTTCATAGAAAGAAACCTTGGGTTAAAAACCCCAACCATAACTATCACAAGGAGTTTCATCACCATAAACAGAACTCATAATAATTTTAAAATTTTGATCACAAGTTCTTTAAAACGGAGAAAAGAAATTTCTGTGATAGTGTCTCAGTGTAATTGTTGAACTATAGAGCTGATTGGATATTTTTTAAGATTTCAATGAAGGAAAAGGAGAAAAATATCTGAAAGCATTTGGCAATTACTGAACCATGCTTCTCAAGCAACACAGACTAAGAACAGAACAAAATACAAAGCAACCACTTCCTCTCCTTTCAACACTCCAAGAAAAATTATCTAAGCAGAGTTTTAAATAGTCCAGTAGGAGAAAAGAGCAGAAATTCCATTAAATTCACTGACTTCATCTGTTTTATATGGATACAGTTTGGATGCACTAGTGATAGGTCTCAATGGGGAATTTCTACAACACACCAAAAGATACGTTCTTTACATATTCATTTGGTGCTCCCAAGGATTTTAAAAGTACCATGTGGGTAGCAGCAATGTCTGTTTGAGAGTAGCTATAGAGGAACCCTATCAGCTGGGAGTTTCTTTTGATCCTGGTGACTGTTCAAAATGTTACATTTATTCCCAGGTTTTCTTTTAAGCCTTTGAAACTCAGCCCAGGACTCTCAGAAGAATTGTGATCTGGCAATACATCCTCTTTCAGGTCCCTTTTGGACCTGAGGAGGGGTCTGGATTTAACCAACACTTGGCATCACAATCCAGCCTTTATGTCTGTTTCCTTCCCTGCTGGATACACTGAATGATGTGAAAACAAAAGTTTGGCAAACTTCTCCTTAAATTTGGGATAAAAATTATTGCGGGAAAGAAGTTTTTTTTTCTTCCTCTAAACCAGCTGCATCATGTATAAATGAGTTCCCTTCTTGGACTGTTAGACTTCAGATCAGAGAAAACTCCCTAAAGTTATTCTCCTGCTGCCATCTCTGCATCTGACTGCCTGTATTTTGGGATAGTGCCTCAGGAACCCCGGGAAAGGGCTTTTCTTGTCAGCATGGATCAACGCTTCATGATCTGAGCCCACCAGACCATTTCTCTGCTGGCACTGGTTACGCAGTACAGTGTCGTGGATGTGTATTCATCATACCAGCATGGGGAACATCTGCTGAAGGCATATATCACACTTACAAGTGTGCTACTGTGTACGAATTATGGAGAGGGGAAGGGACGGGACTGTGTGGTCCAGTGGTTGGGGTCATGGAGCCAAATTTTCCCAGCATGAATCAGCAGCAACTCCACCAGCTCTGGCAAGCCGGGTAGGTGTAGTGTGCAGCTTTCCTTGGAGGAAATCCTTATTTACACCTGTGTGAGTCAGAGGAGCATCTGCTCTGCAAGCTCCACCTCTGCCAAGTCAAAGAGTTGGTGAGTGAGCATGGGGAACCCTTGACATCTTCCTACAGAAAAGGGCCACCCATCTAGAAGCTGCTCTCCAAAACCCAAGAAGAGGACACTCCTGGAAAGCCCCACTGACACCTCCGAGGGAGGATTAGAAAACCACATTACATGTGTTCAGGGAGAAGCCTTGGCCTCACCCAGGGCAGTGGTTTCCCACCATCACAGGCCCATGAGCTCCTCGCGGAGGACACTGCTGCCTTTGCTCGCCTTGCTGGCCTCAGGGTTACCTGGCTTGCTGCACACAGCTGTGACTTTAGGCTCCAACTTGTCTAAAAGGTGCTTCTGAGGGGCCAGATTCTGCTTATTTTTTGTTGGAGTCCCTATGGTGCTTTTATTGGTGTTATTCTATCTCCACTGAACCCAGGATTGTGAACACAAAGCAACCCTGCTAAAGTCAATGATGTAAATCCTCTACTAAGAGTACTTTAACTTTAGTTTTATGCCAGAATAACTACAAACTCAATATGAACGAAAGGAAAAATCAGTTATATTCTTGGCCAGTTTTTCTTTCCCAGCTGCTGCCCAGAACAATTTCATATCTATAATGTTCTTTTGCAGCTGTGAGGAATAACTGAGAAACCTCCTCCAAGGTACCAATGATATGGGCTGCACAGTGTTAGATTTTAAAATGAAGACATTAAACACTGGCAGTCTTTTTTGGACTAATATAAAGGAACAACTTGAACTTTCTCCAAAACTAAATTAGCCTGTTAAAAAGTTGGGAAATAAATATAGCTTATTTGCCCATGTAAAGAAAAATGAAACAGGATTTGTTTCTAGTCAGGCTCCCTGACTGCATGTAGAATTCTAAAAGAGAAATCCCAAAATAAAGCAGTAAAAAATAATTTTACTATACCAAATCCTTGATATTTTGCAGAATTCCTGTTGTTTCCCTTTTCTTCACTTAGCAGACATGTTGGAAGGAAAAGTTCAAGCCTATAAGATTTCTGTGTAGAGAAGTTTTATGTTGTAGAAGATCAGAAACAGCTTCATTAGAGGTGGAGTTAATTATACCTGCAGAGAATGAGATTCACCTGTCCTAACTAACTCTCACGCAGTTAGTCCTAGCAGTCACCTAAGCTCTGGGGAAAGGCACAGAACTGATGGAGATGTTTTAGGAGGTGATGTGTCCTAGGGGTACAGAGCTCATTTTTTACCATTGATGGGGCAAGTGCCATAGGTTAGACCTCATCTCAAAGGAAAAATGTCTAATTCTTGTTAAACCCCTCCAAGTTTCCTTAGTTTGTTTAGTAATTAATTTTCAATATTACCTTGCCTTTTTATTACTACTAGGTTCTAACTGTAGCTAGACACAGAATGATGAAAGAAAAGATTAAATGCTTTAGGGAGCAATCCTAAACAGGTTCCCTACCCTGGGACGTTTGGCTCAAGTTGCTCCGTCCAGGCAGGAATTTGGGTTTCCTTTTTCTCAAGCAAATACTGCCTTTTCTGGTCTGCCCGCTTCCACTTGTTAGCATTCTTTTGTAGCCTTGGTAAGATTCAGCCTTTGTAACTGACAGCCTACAAATGAGATTTGCGCCTTTTGATGAAATCTCATCTCTGTGGCTGGTTTGGATTTCCATTTGCAGACAACACATTGCGCAGGAGAGCCGAACAAAGGAGATGCAATAAGCCACGTTCTTTGCTTAGCAAGAAGGGTGTGGGCTTTTATTCTTGTTCTTACAGTATTTTTTTTTGACTAAAGAAATGGGACTTCATGAAAATGCCTAAATATGGGTGCTTGGTTCAGTTCTGGAGTGTAACCTGTTCCCTTGTTGGCTGGTAGAAAACACAGACTGGTTATATACCAATTTTTCTCAACAGTCACATGAAAATTATTAGATCTGTTGGAATAAAAGCAGTAAAGAAAGGGCAGACAGGACACAAGCTCAGTACCTGCTGTACTCCGGAGCACATAAGTATTCTAACAGAGGAAAATCCCTGGTAACTTCTCTCACAGGCTGATTTGCCAGCAAAAGGACCATGGCCACTGTTGGTGACCTTATCTTGGGAGAACAGCTCTTGGAGCACACCCCTCAAATATGCCCTTTTATCTCCTGAAGTTGCCCCAATTTACATACTAATTTATTGCCTATGCAGTCTTGCATCCCGTACGATACACTAAGCGAGACCTCATTCTACCGGTTAAGATTACATTCCTATCACTTCGACCTTGACGGCAGCATTAAGACCACCTAATGCATCACTTTCAGAATTCACACCTACATAACCAAATGCTTGGTTCATCACAGCCTCACTTCACTAATGTCTCATAAGGCCACTTGATGCTAAAATAGCGTATTATCTCCTCTCCGCACACTCTAGATTTACTAGCTAGTATAATACAAGATTAATTGCTTTCATTACTCCACTACATTAATTTTCCTATGTTACAGTAAATATATATTTATTTCTATTCTATATAACTACTACATCTGCTAAGGAATTTAGCAAATGGCTTGGTTAGGTCAATTAAGATTTTCCTTTTTTAGTGCCTATTGCTTTGTCACCATTATTTTTAAAAGACTTAATCTAAACAAATACCTTTCTACAGACAATGCCACGATTGCATGAACTACGCTGGGATTTAGGGAGTTTCTTTATAGCCGGGCTGAGCGGTGGGAGCTGCAGAAGGCAGTCCAAGGCAGGGGAAGCACAGCGAGGCAGAAACCTGGCTGCTTTCAAGGCTCTGGATTTTTTCTGCGAGGTGCCAGATGACGATTTAACTCACCAACTCCAGCTGTGCCAGGCACACTTCATTCTCGTAACCAGTTACATCAGGGCACTGGGAAGTTTGGAAAGACTGAACATTGAGTTCGTATGTCTACGACAGAAAGTGTCTGGGAACAGGCTGTGGTTGTGTTTCCATTATAACCTTATACATTCAGCCCAGCCTCATGTCCTGGCGTGTGTGAGGCCATCCTGCTGTCTTTGATGGAGTTACATCCCATTTACACCACTGTGACTACAGAGCCTGCCTCCCAAAATCCAGGCCACGGAGCAGAGGTGCAGAGCTTTAACTCGAAAGTTTCTTTAGCTGCGAAGGTACAAGCCAGCGGCATGACAGCTCCTTCCTTGCCTCTTGTTCCCCATCATCTCTCAATCTGTCTGCGTCTCTCCCGCTCTTTCACTCACTGTCACATCCCCAACAAGCAAACAGTAAGAATCACTGTTGTTCCTGTGTGCTGGTGCCAATTTTCAGCTCAGAACTTGGATCTGCAGCACAAGTGGCCACGGTGAGCGAGTGTGCTGTGCACCATGACCCTGCCAGCATGAGCCAAAACAAGCATGCCCTCTGATCCGTGCAGGTGAACCAGCCTATATTTTCCTATTCAATAAATATTTTCTGAGCTAATTGCACCGGCCTGAAACCACAGGGGGATTTAGGAACTGGGGGCTGCAGCAGCAGGAATGGTGCACCCGGCTGTGGGCCAACACCATGCGATGGTAAGCGCTGCAAAGAAATCTCCTTGCACCAAACTGCTTATTGAACCAGTGCTCCATCCAAAACATCCAGCGATCCATGAAGGAGAGGCGCTAAGCAGTGTGTGTTGTTTATGACTTTGCACATTTATTCTATTGGAGGGACTCTGGGGGTTTGTAGGATGATGCAAACGAGCTTTAGATGAGATGTGAGGAAGAAATGTTTTCCTGTGCGGGGGGTGAGGCAGTGGCCCAGGGTGCCCAGAGAAGCTGTGGATGCCCCATCCCTGGAGGGGTTCAAGGCCAGGCTGGATGAGGCTTTGGGCAACCTGGGCTAGTGGGAGGTGTCCCTGCCCATGGCAGGCGGTGGCACTGGGTGGGCTTTAAGGTCCCTTCCAACCCAAACCATTCTATGAGTCTATGATCCCATGACTTACACTGTAAAGGAAAATCAGTGTATTTGGGGTGCTGATTTGCGTTAACTCTGGACACACCTCCTGCCTGGAGGCATTGCTGCTGTCCATGTCACACCTGCCTTAGTCAGACCCTGGAGACCAGACACTGTGTGGGTGAGCAAGCTGCCATGTGTGTGGGAAGACATGCTCGTCTTTCAAGATCATGGAAATCAAATATGTAACTGAAAGAAAATCAGGTGATGGTCTTCTTTCTCGTTTGCTCTACTTTTATCTCTAACCATGCTCAGAAACCAATGCAGTTCAGTTAGGCTTTCGGCCATCCTGCGAGGGCTTGTCCTGGTCACCGTCCATGTCGGTCTGCAGAGCATCCCTCCTACCCCACGTGTGGTTGGAAAGGATGGATCAGATCCCCAGAAGGCACAGGGGGGAAAGCAGAGCGTGAGTTGGTCAGCTCCCAGCACAGGGTGCCACTGGAAAAAAAAAACCAGATATGAAAGCAGAAGGAATTCATCCAAGTGTCTCAGGTATTACTGAATAATGGGGTTTGGTATGTAAATGAAGTGGGGGATTGAAGGGGGGTGTGTGTTTCTGTCTAAGCCAAAATTAGAAACATATGAGCAAGAACTTTATCAGCCGTGGTACAGAACTGTTGGAAGCTTGGCCTGGATGTCCCCAGACAACCGATCAGGATTTATTTACTTATTTGTCCCTAATGGAATACTCAGAAGAAAACACTGGAAAAATCTATGAAAATACACGGTTTGCAGAAAGAAATAAGCCTACTTTTTTTTTTTAAATTATTTTTATGAGGGGTGGGAGAGGCACAAGAACAAAATATTGGACTTTGAAAATGCCAGCACTACTCTATTGCGTATTTCATACTTTCATTCTCTCGAATGGGCATTTTCTTGTACTAAAATTCCTGCAATGCTTCACAATTTTTTTTCCTAAAAGACAGAAGGTCATACATGTAGGGATTCGCATATAAGTGATTCAAGGAGCAATAAATTCATCTGCAGAATCTGGGAACTTTTTGTTTGGATGAAAAACATTAAGCCTTTCCCAGGAAAGCAGATAATCTCTAGGAAAAAAATGATATATTTAATAGAAAACCTACTTTCCTTTCAAAAACCGTTGTGACGGACCATTTGCAACAAGCTGTAGCCAAGAGCCAGGGTGGTGCAGAGGGTGATGTTTCTTTAATTTTCCTTGGTATTTTACATCCTTTTTTGTCCCAGAATGCTCCTCCTTCTCCTCCTCCTCTTTAATAGACTAATTCCCACTGTTGCTTTTAATTCTATTAAACGTGCACATTTATTTTTTGCATAACTGACTGAATTTTGAATGGTATTGTAGCGCCTGAACGAGCAACCAGCAGCTTGAAGCAGGGTCCTTGGGAACACTTGTTCATCCCTGCAACAACCAACCAGCTTTTGGTACTCAAATGTTAAGTTCAACCGTTGGTTCACCTTTTTTTCTGGAAATGAAAATGTCTTGCAACAATCTCATGAGCGCAGTGCGTCTTGCTCTCAGCCTACAGCCCTCCTCTTTGACTGTAACTGTAAAAACCAAGATCTGTTTCATACCAGACTAAATGCTGGAATGCCATAAATCCCACCGCATTCCTTTTTAAAAACAGCCGGGTTTTTTCGAGGCGCTCCCGCGGGTTGGGTAACATAGATGCCGGCGTTGTGCTGGGAACCGTTGTGAGACTTCATGGCAGCCTCCCCGGTGAATTCTTCATCCTCAAAAAGTGATTCCAACTCCCTTACCCCATCCGCTTACATAAAGACACCCTTATAAGGCATGTTTGTGTGCTGGCTTTCAAGGTTTTCATTCACTTTTTTTTTCTTTTTTTTTTTTCTCTTTCCTTATAAAGCAATGACTGGATATTTCTTCTCGAGCAGTGGAAGGGGAAGGAAAATGTTCTGGGGATGGGAGTGATTTAGAATCTCCTGCTGGTTATGATTTACCCTAAACCTGCCCCTGGAACAAAGATCACCCTGATCCAGAAACACAACAGGGACTTTTGCCATGGGCCAGGCCATGATGGTCTTCCTCCAAACCTGGTTGATTTCCCAGGTCCCTGGAAGGGTGAGGAGTGTCTAGTTTCCTCTTCCCCCCTGTTTCCCAATTCCTCTTTGCAGAGGTCTTTGCCAGGCGTGAAACTTCCATGAGGTGATGAAGGGATCTGGGCAACGGGTGCTGAAGAGATCTTTTTTTCTTTTTTTAATTTGACTCCAAATTTCTGTGCAAGAGCATCCCACTCTGTTACTGCTAGTGCCAACAATCAGAGAAACAACCCTTTCCTGTGGATGTCAGAGAAGACAACTCCAGCCGTGTTCTGCCTGATGTGGGCAGGGGATGCTGTGGGGGGAGCAGGTGGGACTAGAGAGGTCAATCTATGGAAAAAATTATCTGCTCTCTGCACCACTTCAACGTGCAACTTTTAAGAAATGTGTGGGAAAAGTCAGGCAAAGCTTTACATATAGACATACACATCTATACACAAACAAACCTGTGATTCAGAACTCTCCATTTAACTAATTTTCATTTTCAGAAACATCTTCCAAACGCAAAAGGGAAGCTGGACATCTTTATTATTTTAAAATGTCCAAGCCAGATGGTTCAGAAGATTTTCTTATTTTTGCACTTGAAATAAAGGTGAAAACACTGATTAAAACAGAACCATTCTGTTGAAAACCTCGAATCACACCTAACGGGAATTTTCCCAATAAAGTTTTCCCAGGTCTGCTTTCCTCCCACCCTGATTTCCCCATCTAGAACAGGTAATCTCTGCATGTTTGCATCAGACACCTACATACCCTTGGCTGTATGTCCAGAGACCTGAGAACTCGTGCGTGCTTCTTCCCTTTGCTGTGTCTCCTTTCTCAAGCCCTTATTATACTCCTCTTTAAGGTGCTCTTTAAAGATGTGAACTTAAATATATATGTCTGTGTGTTTGTGTATATATATACATATACATATATATATATATATTCCCACCACAGCCCACAGCAACCACGGCAATTTCCCTATTGGAAAAAATAACACCCATGAAACATTTACCAAATAACTGTGGCAAGAAGGAGGATGGGTCCATGCTCCTATTCCTCCCCTTGGGGGCCAGATCTCATACCCTGCTGAACCTCCCGCTAGAAAATGTGTTTGGTGCTTTCGGCAGGGTCCCAGGCAGATGTTTGTGCATCCCACGATGCCATCACATAGAGTTATCTATGCATGGGGTGGTGACAGGGTAGGAAGGAGATTTGCCACATGGGTCTGTGTTGCACCCACCCTGTCCCTGCCTGTGAATGTCCCCCTTGCAGGAAAACAGGACTTTGGTGCCACTTCCACCCATAGACTGCATAAAACAGGGCTCTTCTGCAAAAAATCATCAGCTGTACCATCAGAGCCAGTAAACTAGTTCCCAAAGGAGGATGGATCTAAACTCTCATTTATGAAAAACCAAAGACACCTTTTTCTTCCTCAAGTCAGATGACAAGAGATTTAAAAAAAAAAATCAGTTAATTGAAAGGTGAAAACAAGTCATGCATTTCAGGTTATGATCACATCCAAAATGACTCATCTCACTCAGGTTTTATCAGGATGAAGCACACTATTCATCTGGAAACAAAAGATTTTACATCAGTTTCCAGCTATTTTCTGTTTTCCTTCGCCTGGAAATTGGTACAGAATTTTTTAAGCGACACAAACAAGTTTTCATTCTAAAATGTTGCCCAACTCCTCCTAGAAACTGAGCACTCTGTTTTCATTGTTTTCGTTAAGCAGCTTTAACAATCTGGTTCCTAAATTCTAGGGTCCTGACTCTTTTTGCACAAAAGAAACCCTTTTATTCTCACACCTCCTTTATTCTTTCCAGTGGAATCCAGGTGAGTCACAACCCAAGGGTCTGACTTTGACATTTCTTTGAATTAACTATCTTGATTTATGGCAGCATAAAAGAGAATAGATTTTCACCTTAAAACTCCACTTCTATTTCTGCGTGAAATGAACTGAAAGCAGCGGCACTAAAGGCTAGTGTTTTTAAATAAGTCGCTTCATATATATTCATGCAATTTGCACTCTGAGGAGCTGCTGTGTCTGGATATAGCTTTCATGACTATTCAGTAGATTCTAATCACTTAAACCTTCACATCCCTCCGTGTGGATATGGGTTTGTTTAAATGAACCAGTATTAAAAATATCCAAGGAAGCTATCACTCTCCGGATTAGGGATTCTGTACCATCAACGGGGGCAGCGCCGGGCACAAAGGGGCTTTCGTCTGCTCAGAAACCCCAACTGCATCTGCTCCGTAAATAGCAACTCCATAACGCTGCCTGTGTCCAGGCCTTATGCTGGGTTTATTGCTGCAACAGCTGACTTGAGAGTGCAAAAAACCTACTCGTGAACAAAGGCTTTGTGGGTTGGATTCCAAAATCTCCCAGCCTACAAATCCCGTGCTCCCAAATGTGACCATTGTTAGAAGAAAAACAAGGCTAAATGGCCGTGTAAGCTGGGAAGTGGATCCCAAAGAGCTGCAAGTCTAAGATCTTGATTTTCAGGTAGCTGAAGCAAGTGTATTTCTGGCAGCCCAAGCTATCCCATGCTGGAAGCAGCTGGAAGCAGAGCATGTGGTCCATCTTCTCTGTGTCCTACCCATGTCTCCCATTGCTGGCCACAGATGCCTGCAGCACTGCCCTGGACACACTGTTGTGTGGGGTATGACAAGTACAGGATCCTACGCTCACGAGAGAGGATGCTCCAGCAGTGTGAAGGCCAGCTGGCCGTATGGAAACCCACCCTCCAGAGGTGGGATAGACACATCCATTGATGGTGCCAATGGTCCCAGTAACAGTGCCGGCTTGGGATCCTTGGAGATAGCCATGAGCACACACAGTCTCAGCAGCATTTGGGTTCACGAATCAAACCACCCACATTTGGTCCTCCGGGCTCCAAGGGCTGTATCTATGCTCACATGTAGGTCTCCAGTGGCTTAGCCTCCATGCCATTGCCAAAGAAATCAGTTTGTTTTCCAACTGCTGCTCCAGAAAGGCTGTGTCTCCCATGGGTCCTGAATCATATCTATCAGTCCCGTGTAGATGCCTTGGATGCTCTAGGACATCTGAATTTGTAATAAATAACTATTTATAAATAACTATTTATCAGCTACTGAATGAGCTCTTGGATATGGCAACCCTGCATATGGCAAGGGGGCTGAAACTAGATGATCACTGTGGTCCTTTTCAACCCAGGCCATTCTATGATCTTCACCAACTATAAAAAGACCATAGTTTCCTAGGTTATGTGCAGACACGTATATTCAGGTGTCTTAATGTGGAGTCGAATCTTGACATGGCTGTGAGTTAAATATAAAAGTCTGAGCTGATTACTGTTGTCTCTCTTCATCACCAATGGAGAGGAACAGATACCTCCTGGCAATTCCACCTATGACAGTGTCTGATTTAGGGAGAAATGAGTTGAGTTTCAAGGGTGGGCTGGCTGTGCCTCAGCAGTGAGAGGATGGATTCTCTCCCCTTTTCCTTCGGTGACTGCTAATGACCTCTGAATCAGACATGCCTGGAGATCAGAGCTATCCCTCATCCTACATCTGCAAAACACCCAGCAAAATGTCCTCTCTTTGAATACCAGATCACGAACTGCAGAACACACTGCTTGGAAACAGACTTTTCCCCAGATAAATGCTTTTTAATGATACGTGCCTTCTGGAGGACAGATTGTCGAATGAAGTAGAGACTATTAAAATATGAGACGGGTGCATGCTCTGATGTGTGGCCATCAGCTGCATGTGAAGGCTTCCTGTGCCTGGGCTGTACCTTCAAAACTGCTTTGTTGAAGGAGCAGGATTCATATCTGTACCTCAAGGTCACCAAAGTATTGGCCTGGTAAGAATAAGGTTTCAGAGTAAGACAACACCTCTCTCGTCATGTGTCCCAGTTCTATGTTCCCTAAACATCTCTCTGTCTGTGTCAGTATTTATTTAGAGACGTTTTTCTGTGGTTGAAGAGGGTGGAGGGAGGAGAGTAGAAATGTATCAAAGCCAACAAAGAATGGTTGAGCTGTCATGGGGCTAGCCAGATCTCAGCTGTGTGATACAGGCTTGGGATTTGTTTACTTATTTATGGGTTCAGAAGCTCAACCAGTTGAGATGAGGACAAAAACCAGATGGTTAACACTGCCCAGGTTCCTCTTAGAAGAAAGCCTCCTATGATGACTTTGGCAAATGTTTCATTAAAAAAAAAAAAAAGAAGAAACAAACCAAAAACTATAAAGGCAAATTGTCTACTTCTTTAACTCCCGTTGTGTTCTGCTGCTTTACTTCATCAGAGACACGTTCTGCAGAGCTTTCAAACTGTACAGGATTAAATGTATTCTGAAAGCCAAGAACAAAGCCATTACACTAAAACACTAAGGAATTTTTCAAATCCATGAGTATAATTATAATGGTCTTATCCTTAGGGATAGCTTAGCTCAGGACTGGTTAGGTCCAGTGGGTCAAGAGGAACCTGGACTGTGCTTGATCCGCAGTGCTATCTGTCCTCAAATCTCTCACACCATGGTGTTGTAGGTCTTAGGTGACATAAACTTCCCATGAACAGAAGAGAAGGGACCTGAAAAAGGGAAAACTGTGATAATTTTCTATAGGCAGAAATCTGTGAAAGGGACCTTGCCAAATTGCTGGTCGAGAGAGGTGACTGTTCATAATTTAGGATTGAAAAAGACCAGATGGCCAAATCTCCAAACTCCAAGCAAAGTGTCAAAGGAGCTAAGGGAACTGCTAGAACTAGAAAGACGGTGTATTGGATGCTTTCTTGGAAAATGGAAAATTAACAGTGGACAGAAGTGATATGTACACAACACCTGTCAAAGGAAAATGCTGGAGGGACCAGCAGAGCAGAGCTGCAGGCCTGTATAGATTGACATCGCCAAAGGGGAAGATTCTGAGGAACAAGGATGAGGGACAGATGAGGAAAAAAAGAAAAAAAAAAATAAGTAAGTTTTGATTTAACTAAAGAGAACAGGCCTGGATTCACAAATAGGAGATCACGCATAGCAGCCAGGTGAAGCATTTTTGGCAGAGGGAGCCATGGATATAGTTTAATGAAGTTTTAGGAGAGCAGTGCAAACAAACTTCCAAGGTTACCACATTACTGGAGCCTGGAGCTAGGAATGAGAAACAGGACTGATGAAGAACAGTTGCCTGGTACGATGATTTACAAGGAAGCCGGGAACCTGAAAGAAACATTTAGGCACCCCATATTTGCTTTCGTTTTTTTCATGGGTTTATAGTACTTCTTGAAGCTACTTATAAAACAGTCCAAGATGCTGGACCTTCCTCTCAAGTGGGAAACATGCCAAGTAAGGATTAATCTTGACAAAACAGAGGTGTAAAATCACACCAGAGTGTGAGGCAACAGAAGGAACAGAACAGAAGATCTTTGTACTAATTTTGTCCCGGTCTAGGTGGTATTGTCCAGGCTTCCTCAGGTTCTTAGTGTTGGAAATGCTACAGAAAAGGTAGATATATGTTTGCAGTGTTGTTCCACATGTGGACAGAAGCAAAGATGTTATGGAGTGAGTTTTGGTAGGGTCTCCAGTTTTCCCTGTCACCTCTCCCTGGCTATTGACCAATGATGGCAACGTCTGTGTCATCTCCATTCCTCTCCCCAACATCTTTGGTATTGTTGCCAACATCTATGGCCACCTTTTCTGCTTTGTTCCATTTTCTGATGCTAACTAAAAGCTTTCCCCATTTATCCATGCAGAGATGTAAGGTCTATACACATTGTACCCAAGGGCTCCCTCTTCATCCACTTCCAGGCTGTTCTCTCCTTCCATTTGCAGGAATCTTAAATTTATATACTGCCTTTTGTGGGGCTGTGAGGTTTACCTCCTCCTGCTTTTCCCAGCAATTCTTTGCTTTGTCTGTGTCTCACTGGGATCTAAAATCGAGTTACAGCAGTCGAGGTGCTGCCTCCCAAAACACAAGGGCTCCAGCAAGGGAAACTTTTTCTCTGCTCTTTCCATGGCCTCTTTCCAAACACAGCCCCAGTTCTAGACATGGCTGGCACAAATTTTTGGGTTACCAACCAGCTGCATCTGACATGTGAGGTCCCAGAGTGGGAGAGAAGCTGTGCCCACAGTCGAAGCAACATGCCCAGGAAACCTCCCGACTGCCGCGGGTCTCCCCCATCACATTTCCTTCTACCCACCCCATGCTCATAGGACTTGGCATCCCATGGGCATACAACACTCCCAAGCTGGAAAAAAGTTATGATAAATGCACTAGAGAGAGAGCAGCAAAGCACTTAATTTACAGTGCAGTATGCATGTTTACAGACACACTTAGACATTTCACCCAAACCATCTAATTTTCATGCTCAGGTTATGTTTTGCAAGTAGGCGAGGTGAGAACCCTGGCAGCAGACTCTCCTGATGTGTTTTGAACGACTGACAGGAGTTGAAGTAATGAGGTTTGGAAGTCAGCTCTTGGCCTTTCCATGAATTCTCACAGCTTTTATTACTTCTGCATCTCCAGCTGAAAATTCATCTTGCATTCCCAGAATGCAACAAAGCTATGAAAACATGAGAGATAACTCTGTGCATGTATATATCGCTGACTGAAGAACAAGAATTTTACAGGAGTCTGTTTGCGGGCTAAACACAATTAGAAATGAGGCAGATTGTCCCGAACTGACTCAAGTGTTTGGTTTTCCCTTGATTTTTGCTCCTGTTCTCACTCACTGTGGTTGATGTCATGATTCACTCCACTGACACCAACACCACTGATCAAAACAGGACTCCATGCAAACAAAAAATGAATCTGACACAGCAATATTCATATTTTCTTTGCGCTGGAGCTACCCCACTGGCTCCAAGAGCCAAATTTACAACAGTCCTTACAGGAGGTTCATGTACTTGCTGGCAAGCGATGGTCTGTTATTATTACGTGCTCTGCTATGTCCTATGATGCAAAGCAGAGATTTTCTGATTCAGTAATTAGTACACAGAGAACTCAGATATGTTTTAAATACGAAGTATTCTAGATTTATTTTGAGTTGGTGTTTCTTCTGTGCTTCTCAAGAGCCCACAGAGCACTACAGTTACAAAGGGACCTCTCTCTACTTTAGAAAGACTTCCGGGTTTGTTTGGCACTTTGGAATAAACTAGAATTGGCTTGTAACACCTCATAATTTTTTTTTCAAAACCGCTAAGATTAAAAAAAAATCTGTGAATTGTGTTCTCTCACAAGATATAATCTTACTATATAATAGGGATGGAAATAGTGTGAAAAAATCTGTCCATTTTGAATTATCTTCTTTTATTCTTTTCTCTCCTGAGCATTAAATATAGAAAAAGAAAATATATAGACATCCTAGATAGCCAGACAGTAAGGTAAACAAGTAGAACGGAATAGGGAGAGAGACAGAAATGTACACAGTTGTTAGAGAAAAAGCTTTAAGTATTAGGCAAGGACTTGGGACTCATCCTCAAATGAAAGATGTGGTCAAGCTGTGAATTAGATACAGCTTTAACATGTCAGTTTTTTGATTAAGTGTGCCAGATGGATTGATTTTGGTGTCAGACAGAACAACATCCTGTTACTAGAGTGGAGACTCTCAGGTATTATAGTGACACTGATAAAGCAATCGCATCATCTGTCCAGTGTCTGCCTGGGGTCTGCAGCCCACAGCTCCCCGCGTTGCGTGCTGCTGTTCCCCACTTTCAGAAGGGAGGACAAGCATGGACTAGGGCTCTCATCTGAGCAGGAACAGGACAGGAAGGTGTCTATCTATCTGCACCATCCCATCATGTGGGCTCCTGATGTGTGTCCCTGGGCACGTGCAGTGGGTAGCACCCACGTCACCCATGAACACATGTCTCCTTGTGGTTGACATGTTCCAAAGTCACCTCGAACACCCATCTGTGAACTCACTCTGCACTTAGTCTCAACTTAAAGGCCAGCAGACTGTGACCTTCCACCAGCCTGCGCCAACCACTTCCCACGGGTACGGGACAGCACAGCCAGAGCAGCACCAGGACATGTCCCCAAACAGCTCAGTCAGGAAACGCGTTTATCAGGGACGCGCTAGCTCAGTGGTTTAAGCTTCCTTAAAATAAATTAACATGGATTAGCTGCTTTAAAGCAAAAGGGACTTGAGTTTGTTTTCCACCACTGTGACCCTTGAGAAGTGCCATCGCTCGCTCCTGTTTCCCCGCAGACTGCGCCTTACTGCCGGCCATTTAATTATTTATTTATTTGGTGCCAGTTCAAAGAGACGGAGGCACGTCTGTGCATTTCAGCGAATTCCCAGAGACTAAAAGCTTGAACTCAGACGCTTCTGGCAATGCACAAAGCTCGGTCTGTTAGGTCCACAGACAGCACATTTCTGAAGATCATTCAGTACCTGCGTGGGAGATAAGTGACGTGGCACAGTCTGAGCTCTAGACCTGAATTGCAGAGAGAAAAGTTTGCTGGATGACACATTTGACCTGGCGTAGCTACATAGCTGCGTTCTCTGTGGAAGACACTAAAAGTGACAGGCAGCTTTTCAAGTGCTGTTTAACCCACTCTGCAACAAGAAACACCTTAGAGACTCCTTCCTCCCTTTACTGTGTCATGTCCCTGTAAGGTAAGACATGGCTCGCAATTATTTACGTATCCTGGATATTGCTAATAAAGACTTTTGCCCCAGTAATAAATATTTTTGCTCTACAATTTTTCTGAACAAGTTTTTAGGCTTAGAATAATTAATTTTGTTAGTTTTAGAATCTAGGTTTCGAATCTTTCTTTCAGGCTATATACACACCAGTGAACAGATTAATTATGTCCTGCTCTCAAGCAGGAATTTAGAGAGCACTGAATTTAGAGATTTTGTTATGGAGCCCTAGTAATGCATTTTTTTTTCTTCCTTTTGAAGTGTGTAGCCATTTGGTATGATAAAGCAAGAAATCAAAGATTGCAACCAAACTGATATAAATTATTCTCAGGATTATGAAATTGTTGTCCTAAAAGCAAAATTTAGATAAATGGAATAATGAACATATTTTCTCAGCTGTTTTTTTTTTTTTTTTTTGCATTAGTGTTTAACTTTATGGCTTGGAAATATCTGTATTTTAACATACAGTAGACATGAAGTAGCACTAAGTCTTAGGTCTAGACTCCTTTCATTAAGGAGAAAGACTCTGCATAAACCGCAAATACATGGGCGTGACAGCAGTTGCACATCACCTACAGTCAAAAAAATGTAGATAGGAACAGTGTGAGGGAAAGTTCCCATGATCATTCATTCTTCAGGGACTTTCTGGGTTATGCGCTAAAAGTAGCTCTAATTAGGTGTCCTAAATATAGGTTTGGTAGATTTGAATAAATATTGAGGTGTATCTGCCTCCAGAAGCATCTCCATCGACAATAATGGGTGACTGAGATTAGAAACCCAGTGTCAAAAATCTAACATTAGGGAAAATAATCTTCTACCCAGGATATCCAAACCAGATGGAAGGTTCCTACTCCTTTGTTCTGGGACATGCCTCCTCTTGTCTCACAGGACTTTTTCCCACTGACATTGAGATGATTTGACCAGGCCAGACCAAACAGGCTTTGAGTGCCTGACCCCACACCATGCTGTCCTGGGCACTGAAGCCTTCTGAGATCAAAAGGAAATCAAACCCACTGAGTTCACTGGAAGGGTCTTGTGGAGCCCTCAAGGCAACGTCTGCCCATGTGGCCTGAAGCATCTTCAAAACCCAGCATAGATGACTTTGCATCCAAATGGTTGAAGAGCAACGACACAGCCACTTCCACCAGTTCATCTATGGAAGTGGTGACCTCCAGAAGAGATGTCTCCAATACCTACCAGGGTAGGAACATCTTAGACTGCTCCAGCATCTACAGATTTTGTGTGACCAAACACATAGTCTTCCAGGGTTAAGGTAGCTCTGTCCTCCTGTAAGGGCATTAAGCACATCATGTTTGTTCCTGTCTACTCCTTGCAAACCCAAAGCAACAAGAAACTGAATTCCAACATCTTCCAGGCATTTAAGTGTTGCATTGAGCTGGGATTCCTGCCCTTTTTCATCAGAATGAGTGCAGATTGGAAGTCACCTTGGCTTTCCAAGCACCTGAGAAATCACGCTATGCTTTCCTGTAAGCCTTTACCTTCAAATCCCCAAGGTTTGATGCATCACAACCAAGGGTACAAACTGTTTGCTGTCTCAGACATGGGGAGTAGCTGCCAGTGTTTATCAACAGCCTCTCTGGGCCCTTCCCTCAAATCTGCTTGCACATTCACAGGCGTTTGGAGCAGGATGAATGAAACCTCAGAGAGGGGCCGTTTGTTTTTTTCCCTCATAGAACTGGTGCCTCTGACACTCTAGGCTCTGCGGATCCCAACAGATCACATCTGTGCTCCCTGAGGGATTTGTGGGAATAGAAAAACATCCTAGAAATGCAAATGCTGGTCCAAGAACACACATCTCCTGGGGATATGGTCTCCTTACCTGCATGAGAAAGATGTTTTTAAAAACCAACTCACAGTCACACAAAGGGGAATTTGTATCGGTCACTGTGTATGCTTGGAAGGGGCTTTTGGACATCTTGTTTTCATAATAAACCTGTTTACAGAAAGAATTAACACCTTCTCACACCTGCCTGCATGTGAGAGAAGCACATTCTTGCTGGTCTGTCCACAACTGTCTGCATTATATAATGTCCCAGGGGCTCTTCCAACCCTGAATCTGTGATGATCCCTAAACCCTCACAGCACTGCCCGGGGAGAGGCCATGATCACACTGTTGGAACACACCAGAGCCCCCTTTACATCAGGGTACCTCAAGCACAACTGTTGTGCTGCCCGGGAAGGATTCATGGGATCCATGGAGAAGGTAAACAAGAACTGATCACTCAGTGCCTGATCCAAAATGCGATCCAGAGGCCATCAAAGCAGTGGAACAGAAAGCAGATTCAAAGCAAAGAAAATAATGTGTTTCTTCACAGAAATGAACATTCTTGCGCAGAATTTGGCTGTGAAACTCCTGCCATAAGTTGCCATGAGTTTGTAGGGGAAGGATGGACAAGTTCAGAGAGAAAAAATCCATGAAGGGTTATTAAACACAAAAAAATACAAAGTCACTCAGCTGAAAAAGGATGGATGTTGGAAAATGTCATGTCCTGTTCTTGTGCTCTTTCCTAGAAGGTGGTTTTGGTCCCTGTCAGAGACGTGGCTGGACAGACATCCTTGTTCTTACCATCCAGTGGACTGACGTGTTGCTGCAGCAAGGGAGAGAAACCTCCTTATGAGTCCATGAGCACGGCGCTGTGTCAGCCCAAGCACAGTGGTCCTGTACACCATCATCCACAGCCGTCCATGTGAGGTTGGATCCTTTCACACCCAGCAGACCATGGCACAACACCTCCCACACAGCTTTCCTACAGCAAAGGTCATACCACCAGAGCAGCACCTCACTGAACCAAACAACATCGAGTCTGATACTTGGGACCAACTGAGAGGTTTTCAGCTTTTTCTTTAGCAGAAAAAGGACTGCCACACAAGAGCCGGTGGGCTTCCAGGGCTAAGAAGCCAGTACCTGGTCTCCTACAGCTGATTCTCTGTTTTACTTCACCTACCCCCATCCACTGGATGGCTACTAAAGGGGACAGACAGTGGTGTTGGGGCAAGAAATGTCAGGGAAGAGCCCTGCCAGTAGCCAGCATGACATAATGATCAATAACTTAATTGCATGACAATATATCCTAAGGTATAGGGAGATCACACTTCACTCTTTCTTATGCAGAGCTACTTGGTGCCCCAGGAGATGCCCATTTCTTGGCCAGATGAAGTCCTTCTCCATTTAAAATGTCCTTGGAAACTTAATGAACTGGAAGGATGGACTTCTGTCGTGCAGAGTGGGTCCAAGAACAGGCTTGAAATTCTGATGATGAGCTTGTGACTATGCACAAGGCCTCCAGCCCACATTAAATTTGTCTTGATTATCACAGAAGAGAGAATTTCAGTGCACAGGTGAAGCTTTTCCCTTGAACTATCCTCAGACAGAGGCTTTTTTTTTTTTTTGCCGCATTTCCTGTCAATGCACTTGACTGGAAAGAAGGAACACAGCAGATCAGGCAAGATATTTTAGGCACTCTGCTGTGTTTTAGTTCTGTCCTCGTAAGAAATAATCAAGAGCATGAATAACTTGCTGGTTTCTTTTCCCATGAGTACATGGGTATTTTGGTACCTGTTTTGAACGGCTTCAGCTCCAGCCCTCCTCCTCCTCAGACCACACCGTTTTGAACTGAATACTGAAAAAAACCAAGCACCCAACATGCAGCTGGCTACCCGGGCAAAGCCATGAAGTTCAGATCTAGACCGAGATTCTCTCCATGCTGATAGGGCAGACAGCTGCTCTGGTGGGAGAGCAAACTTTGAAGGTCATACCGCACCCAAATACGGGAAAACTGCTGAAGATCCATTTTGAAGATGTCAAGCAGTATATGAAGTAGTGTGGGTTTTCTTCTTTTTTTTTTTTTCTCCAAAGAATGAGGCTTACATCAGCACCATATCAGATTCACTTGAAATTCCTGGATTTTAGCATTTTTTAGGTGTCAGGCTGCATCTTCTGTCTGTGCAACAGTCTCAGCAGTGGTTAAATTTAGATGATTACACTGAATATTGCAACATAGCTCAGGTTTGGAAACCTCAGGCTTTTCATTGCACTTTCAGACCTGGCACAGTCCAATCCCTTCCTAATTAGCCCTGACAGCAGAAAGGGCCCTGCAGCATTCAGCTATCTCAGAGTCATTATGAAATTAGCAGGGTGCCTGATTTTGCTTTGAAGTCAGTGAAGTGTATCTGATGTAAAGGTTGAGACGTGGCGTGAGGCCACACACTCTTAATACCTGTAAAATGATCCAACAACGAAAGGATTTTTATAAGCACAAAATGTTGGCAGAAGTCAAAGATACCAAAATGATACTGGAAAAGGAGCAAAAGTCATAACGAGGTTGTAAAGACTCATATCTTGCTCCCAAAGGATCCCATTAAGAAATACTAGTTATAGGACTCATCTCACCTTATTTAACCTGTCTAAAAGTTTGATGATTGCTCTAAGGCGGGCATCACATCCTGGACATGAGTAACACAAATGTTCCTTTAGAAGATTTTGGCCCAACTCGCTAAAAAATGCTGTTCCCTTTGATATCACTACAAGGCCAGTGTTAATGGACTGATTTCAGACTTCTGCACCACCAGCACAAAGGAGGACATAGCCTGTGAGTTTTACAAGCTCCTTAGCAGCTTTTTGGCACGTATCTACGTCCAGCAAAAAGACCTGGAAGAGAAATGGCACTGCTTGTCCTCCTTCCAGCAGAAAAAATAATATTATTAAACATTCTGGTTTTCGGGTTCCAAGGGCAGGCGTTACACACAACAGCACAAGAAGAAAACCCGTTTTCAGCGCAGCCTGTATGGTAAGCCTGTTGCAAAGCTCCTGGCACCTCTCCCGGTACTTTTTTCTTCCCACCGCTGGATTGACTTGTGTTTCTTTGGGTCAGTCAAATCATTCACACCAGGGTCAGCTCAGATCAAGCATTCTTCACCTCAGCTCACCCTGCGAGCAGCTGAAGAGTTTGGCAACCCGTGTCCTGGGAGTGGAGGAGTAAGATCCACTCCTGCAGCACAAACTATTTTGAAGCAGTTGCAAAGCAAGGTGATGTTCAGTAGCGAACGTTGCCCCGTGCTTGTAGAACACATGCAACTGTCTTGTGACCATGTGGTTTCCTGTTCTTCTAGCTATGGAAAAGGTCCTGGTAGAGACAGATCAACAGATCTTCCTTCTGCTTCTTCCTGAGAATTTTCTGAGGTGGTGTCTTAACAACCTGAACTGCAGCAACCTGTGATCCAGACCCACTGTTGAGCTGAATGTCTTCATTCTGTGTGCGCGGTCTCTAAGCATAAATAAGAGAGGTGATGAAGACGAAGAGCAAGGTATAAAGCCCAGGTCCAGTTAGTGGAGATGTCTGAAATCAGAGTTGTGGAAGTCAGGCAGGCTGGGAGTACGGAGGGTTGCATCCAGTCTGAGGGTCAGCCCGGTTGAGTGCATCAGGAAAACACTCTGAGATCCCAAAATACAAATGGATTTCCTGGATTTCACAGCATCCTTTTGCCTGTCTTTGAGCAGGTAGAATTTGTCCCCAAAGAATCCTAAATGCATGTGTCCACAGGCCAGTGTTTGAGTTCCCGTTAAAGATCAACAGCTCTGCTTAGCCAGAGGTGTCTGGGGCCACTGGGGCTGTCACAGGGATGGCAAATGTGCCATAGGAGCAGGAGAGCAGGGTGGCCCTAAGCTACCTCTAATGGCAGTAGGCACTCTGTGGACTGCTGAACTGGTCCCAGCATCCACAACCCCATCAGTGTCAGTGGGTGCTCGGCCGAACTGCTTCAGGAGAGGCACCAAGTACCACTGGGGAAGCTCTGGGGCAGCTGAGATATGAAAGACATGGAAGAACCTTCCCTGAAGGTGTGGATGTGAAGGAGGGTACAAGGGAATGGTCGTTTGACAGGAGCCAGGCTCTCCTGCTGTCCCTGGACGGAGCTGCCACCATCAGAGACAGCCCTGGGCCTCATGGGCCATTGGTCTGACCTGTTGGGCATTTCTTATCATCTCAGAAGTTATCGAAAACCCATTGTTTTATACCAGCCTGATATTTGTTTTGTGTCTCCCGCTACCTTATGAAATGCAGAAAATGGCTTTGGAATAGTTTCTTCTCCAGAGGAATTCACTGACATCATGAGGATTTCCTGGGCAAGAGGGGAGACAAGCCTTCACTTGGAGGAATGCAAGCAGAGCCATGTTTATAATCTAAAGACAAAGCCAAGATTCAAATTGTTATTAATTTGAATTAGGAGAAGGACCATGTTCCCATCACATGTTTCCAGTCTAGGGCAGATCTGATAGGGACATCACTGAGCCTCTGGCCATACCAAAAGGTTTATTTCTTGTCTACCAACTGAATTAACTTTTTTCTAATAGCGACTTGTTTAAAGGTTCATCATTTGGCCAGCCCCTCTCCCTCGCTCACCCAACAGCTCCATGAACCTGCAGGACTGAGTGAGCCAGTGCTCTGGGTTTGCCAGCCTCTTCCACAGCAACTTAATTTACGGGAATAATCCTGCTCTCCTGGGACTTCTCATTTGCCACCGGGTATTAACGATGAGGGTTCCCTGGAGAGTGACGCTCTGAGGAATTCAAATCCTCACTGGCACAGGGTGAAATCATGAAGTCCCTGGCAGGATTCATATTTTCCTTTTCCTTTCTAGCCCTGTTCCAAGAAAAATGAAACGCATTGGTTTCAGCTTAAGCTGTGATGATATTAAAAAAGTCAGGGCACATTCACACGGCTGCTGTTAATTGTCAAGGCAGAAGCAACAGGCGAGCCAGGATCCCCAAAGAGACTTGGCAAATTAGCCCACATGATGGATTTATTTGCCGATGAAAATGACCAGTAGCTGACAGAAAGCATTTGCCAACTTCTGCTCTGTTCATCAAACAGGTCAGTTCAGAAAAACAAACGGGAGAAAAATTCAGATGTGATGAAACATCTTTTCCTGCTCTCTCCGAAGCGAAATAAGTGGGTTTTCATTTTCAAATTCTTAGACACCAAAGATGGCAAAACATTTTGTTCAAAAGGAAAAGCAAAGAAACAGAAAGTCGTGTCAGAGCGAAACAGAACTTTGGGTGAGTTGAGGTTGGGTGAGAAAATTGAATGTTTTCATTTTTACCAGACAGAACATACTCTCTAATTTTCTGAGCAGTAATGTGGACAGTCGTGCTCTGGGGTTCCCAAGACGCTGCTTTTGCCATGAAAACATTTGGACTAGCATTTGCAAACTTGCATAAATAAAATCCTGGACCTTCAAAGGGTACATTTGACACACTCAAATGCCACAGCCGGGGACAAGGACAGCCCTCACACACATTTCTCCACCTAAAGCCCTTGGCATTTTCACATCGACTGGGCAGTCTGCATGGCTGAGCTGAGTCAAACCAAAGGTTGCTCGTCATCTTTGACCCTTGTGACTTTTTTTTGGCCCACTTGTGGTGAGACACCGCCACCGATAAGCCCACGTGCCTTTGTGTCATCGCAGCCGCTTGCATGGTGCTGGTGGTCACTTTTCCCATCGTTCCTCCAGGACATGTTCCAGGGACCCCTGCTGTTCCTCCCCCAGGCACCTGGGCTTCCCCAGGAGGACCCCACACGTGTGAACCCCCCTCTCCACCTGGGTTGGCCAAAGCTAAGCACTGATGCCACCACGCCAAGACATTGAATCCTGCTTTTCAGCCCTGCAAATGCCTAAGGAAATCCAGGAGCCGAACCCACTGTATTTTTACCGCTTTTTCCTCTGATACCGTCTCCAGCCAGCAGAACATTATTTGCTGCCACATCTCCCTGTCATCACAAGGTAGGACATGTTTGTTTTTCTGCCAAATGCACCAAATATTCCCAGCTACAAGGAACTTTATACACCCTGAAATGTCCCCAAAGCAGCCAGGTACAAGGCACCTGTTCCCACTAACGATCCAGTTACACCGAGGAACACGGGACTTGTTTGGTTGCCAAAGATTACAGGTGCGTTGGGTTAAAAGGCATCTGCTTAGCGAAGCACATCCCGACAGAAACAACCTGCTGTGCTTCTGGATGTTTTAGGTGAATGAAGGTTAAAAAAATAAAAACTTATCCTTCTTTAAAGAGGCAGCAGGAAGCAGAGGGCAGGAGAGCGCGAGCAGTGATGCTTCCCAGCCTGATGGCTGGGAGAAGGTAATTTCCCTTTCCTGTGCCTCAGTTTCCACAAAACGGGATGATTTCCTTTCCAAAGCACTCTGAGCTGCTACTAAATATATATGTGAATATTACAAAATGCCACATCCAAGTGAAAAGAAAACAGACACCCTGTTGCACCTCCAAGTACCGCTGGTGAGCTTCAGCGGAAAGAGCCGAGCGGGCACAACCGATGACTCTGCTCCACAGCTGAGCACAAAGCACTAACAAGCAGATTCTGCCCTATTTTTATCAAGTTGTGCAAACACACTGCTGCCACTTGATTACTTCTGTCCTAAGCATATTTTTTTTATGAGAAGCTAATCAGGAAAAATAGAAACGAGAGTAAGCACCCGCTTTTAGTAGCAGAATTAGTAGCTTCGGTCAAAGTCAGTTTTCAATATTTATTAAAGAGGAGAAGGAAGAACATTTCTACCTCTCACTAACCCACAAATTTAATGGTTTTGATTGTTTACAGACAGCTGCTCTCTAACACAAGCAACTGCCTGCATTATTTCATTAAGGAAAAAAAATAATATATATATATATATACTTTCCTAGGTAATCCAGGGCTATTTCTTTCTCAGTTATTTGCATTTGAAAGATCTGACTGAATTAATTTCAGACAAAATGTAAATATGGCACCTGGATTCTGCTCAGGAGAACAGACTGTCTCTGGGATTTTTTTTCATGACTGAAGCAAAATCTTCACGAGGAAGAGGACTGGCGGGCACCCATCTCCTCCCCCAAGCGTGTGCTTTCATAACGTCCCTTCATTAAGCATGGGAGGAAAACGAGAAGCTGTATGACAGATATGGGACAGGTCTTGTCTTTCCATCACAGGGGAAAAAAGAAGTCCTGAATGTACCATCCCTCCGAGGTAATGAATGCAAAGATCATCCACATGTTTGGCTCGCAAGAAAGCATCTCTTGTTCGGTGTGTACTGCCCCCAGCCTGGGGGATTTGGGTTCCAGCTGCGTCTGGATTATGTCTCTGAAGAGCCAAGCTCCTCTCGCATTTGTAGCTGTTCACAGGGCAATGGTCTGAGAAGATGCAGGAGGGGGTGGCCTTTGGGTTTGTCACTTCAGGGGGAGTCATGTCTGAGTTCAATCCCCACATTTTTCCGAGGAAAGGTTCCTCATCTGACACTGGATAAACGGCTCCTTGCTCCTCCCCAGCTGGTCACAAGTGTCTGTCGAGCTTCCCGTCTAGGACAAGGTGTTCATCCTCTTGTGCTTTTGCACGGAGAAGAGCTGAAATCTTTATAAAACCCAAGCAGTGCCCTGACACCTCAGCTGATGTACGTTCATTTTTCCCATGGAAGACGTTTCCCACAGAGAGCCTCAGATGAGGATGAGCAAAACGGCAAAACACAAATTCCCATTGCAAACAACAACTGTAGATGCTCCTAAGAATTTCCAGAAATGCTAGAAGGATGGCTGCTGTGCTGCTCAAAGTCAGAAACAGCCCTAAAAAGCAAGCATTAAGACAGCTGCATCCTCTGTAAAGACACGGTTTGTTTTCCACAGTGTTCAAGCTCCAGCTTTGTACAGTTTATTGACCAGGAACCGACCATGGGCTGGAGCAAGCTGCAGCCCACAGCAACATCTACAGGCAGAGCAGCGTGCCGCAAGCGATGATGCTCCGGGATGCTACGGATCCTTTTGCTGCTTGGGATGTTGGCATTATTAAACCGGCTCAGCCGAGCGGGTGTAACTCCAGAGGTGGGCTGGAGAGTCAGTGGTCTGGGTGAATTCCCGAGGGGTCTGAGTTAGGTGTGTTTTGCTTTCTATGGTGAGAACCAGAAGACAGGCAGCAGCATGAGAAAGGCAAGGAGAAAGAGGGATTCCCTCCAGGGTCAAGATGTCTGGTGGCAGAGACAGAGAGATGGTCTTAAATACCCCCCTGTGCTGTGCTCTCAGGAGCTGTGCCATAATCGTGGTTTCATTTTCGGGAAAATATGAGAGAAGGGAAAGAAAGCGTAAATCATAAGAAGTTAAACTAGAAATTGCACTAGCATGTTGACCAGGATGCTACGTGCTACAGGGGATCCAACCAGGCCAGCCCTGTGAGATGCAGCAAGGGGGTTGTGCGTCTTTGTGCAAAGATGGGGAGCCACCCAGTGACTGTCAGCCATTAGGACTGGTCTGTGGTGGTGGCAAATCCACCCTTCTACTACTGCCACTGCCTTGCAGGACAACCCTGGGAGGTATGGTTGACCCAGTTCTTCTCCAAGTCCCTCTCCAAGCTCATCTCCACTCTCAGCCCCGGTGTCCTGCTCACGAGGACGTGCCAGGACACAGGTAAAGCAACGTCTCAGGGTCCACTTTGGTGAGCAGAAAGGTCCCCAGATCTCCACTGGCTACTGGTGAGCAGCTCAATGTGGTTGCTCATGTATAGACATCTAGTGCAACTTCATTGCCCTGAGGTATCTCACATGGCCTCCTGACGTCCCTCCAGAAGAGAGCTGTTATCCTGAGATCCCGTGTCACATTTTCCAGGCCACTGTACAATCTTTGGTGCCCTCAGGGTGTTTCAAATGGAACAAATGCTTAAGTTACTGAATTGCACCCAAAATCTCTATTGACTCTGGTGGGAGGATAGGCACTCAGCACATTAAATCACCTTAATCTGCAAATGAATCTTATCCAAGGAAATGAGTCCCATGTGCTTAAGCTGATTCTCTTCATCTCTTTATGTAGCCAGACATTTTTTGTCCCCTTCGAATCCCTGACCCCATGGTGACAGCTTCCTAGCTGAGGAGCTGGTTTCCTGCCTCCCCTTTCCTAAAACCTTTGGGAAGAGAGTGCCTCCAGGCATCGCTCTGCAGTCATTTCTACAGGCTCGCAGCTTTTTTGTGGGCTTCACTTCCCCCCCTGCAATATGAGGGCCATGGCGGCTCTGTGCATTTCCAATTATAAATTTTGCAGCATCTGGTCTCCTGAGAATTCACTCCACGAGCATCCCGCTGAAATCGCGGAGCTGAAGATACAGAAACCCTGAAAATGTTTCTTGAGGTGTAATTTGCACAGCGAGAAGAGCACGGGGACACATCTGTTGAGTTAGATCAAGGCTAAATAGCTCATGGCTGCACATGTATCCTAAGAGAAGTAGTGCATATGTTTCCCTAAAATGCTGTGGCAAAAATGATTAATGAGTAAGTGCGTTAACTGAGCAGAGAATGAGTGTCTTTTCTGCTTGTGGGGGAAATGCTGATTTTTGTTGCATAATCTCTTTTGGACTCTGAATAAATCATCCAAAGTCTTATGTAAAAGATGGTTCCAGGGCTACAGTTTCACATTTCTAATTTTGTTGACAAATATTCAATGTAAAGCTGGACAATAAAAAATATTTTCCTCTTTGTGTGTTTGCCTTTGTTGACAAAATCGGAAACACTCCATGAAAAGTGACTATGGAAAGTTTCAAAATCCTTGTTTATGGCAGGAAAACAGTTTTGATACCTCCTTGCCCTACTGTTCCAGGATGGTTTGCACCCCTGCAAAGACTGCTGCTGGCCAGGCAATGGTTAACACCTTTCAATCAATGCAAAAACCTCAGAGTTCAAAATTTTTTACTTCAGTCAGTTCCTTTCCCTTTCCAGTGGTCTGCCTTTGAAGCTGGATCTTTGCAAAACTTGTGTTCATTAAACGGGACTGACTTTGGAAAAGCCAAGAGAAATAGAAAAAGATTAAATAAAATCCCCCAAATCTCTGAGTCTGTTTCCTTAAGACCGCAAGCCCAGCTCTGCCAGACGGGCTTAGCCACAGGGGTGAGCATCCTCCACTTCGTGGATACAGGAGGGAGGAGAGAACTCCGTGGATGATTTCTAGACCCATTTCGGAGCAGGAAATCTATTAAATGCCATGCCAGCATTGTTCACAGCCTTTGAACTTGCCTCTTCCAGGCCCGGTGGTCTCCAGCACACCCAACCACATGGTCCGTGGTGCAGCAGGGGAGCAAAAGGGAAAACTCCAGATCTGCAAGAGCTGAGATAACTCAGGCCCGTGCTGCTCTCCCTTTCCCCGAGCCCATCATCCCCCTCTCCTACTGGCCTCTCTGCTTTATTGCTGCTGAGTAAAGTATTCCCTCTGCTGACTGTACCAAGTAACACTGAGCCACAGAAAAATTTTTTTTATACATATGATACAGAATCATCTGCTAAGTCTGCAGTAAAATCACCGAAGCCAATGTATCTAGGGATGAATGAACTAAATAAAGTTCTGGGCAAAAGTCCTATGGGTTTGCACCCAGCTATCAATCGAGTTATGTTTAGAAAGCTTAAGAGCTTGGTCTTGCTCTGGGCTATGTTTGATGAGTGCAGAAAGCTCAGATATTTATTTTTAAGCTAATAAAGCAGCACACGTGGTCTGCCTTCTCTGGCTGTGCAGCACTGTTAGCATGCAGAAGTGTTCCAGCTAGGCAATAAATTTTACTCCTAACTCCTGTTTGCCTCTACTAGACCCAATTGTTCATTCCCGAGTTGTTATCTCTGTGTATTTATTTGGACCAAATTTCAAAAATAGTAATGGGATGTTATAAACCAACTGAGTTCTGGCATACGGCACTAACTGCAAATCGCTTTGGGTTTCTGGAGGAGGAGGGTATTCTATGTTATGGTTTTCAGTAGGATTTACGAGATTTATTTGTCCATTGCCTACATATTAAGGAGAAAAGCAATGCCTGCCCCCACATACTGCAAGAGAGAAGCTGGGGACGTGTCTGCACGGGTGACAAGGATTCAAGCAGCCTTGTTTAAAACTCATTAAGCCATGGCTGTACCATTGTTACTCCACTCGTGTGAGCAGCAGCAGAATGAAACTCAGAAATTCCCAAACCTCCAGGCAGCGAGTACAGCCCTGCTCACCCTGGGGTGGCTTCAGAATAAGACAAGGAGAGGTGACAATGGGGACAGGGAGCTCCGCAGAGCGGAGGAGCACGGGTTTCATCTGGTTTGGCAAAAGGAAGATGGATGGAGGCTAGACTCAAACGGAAGGACAGCACCGGCACAAGAAGTGGGGATGAAGCAGCCACAAAACAATTCAGACTGGAAAGAAACAAGCCTCCAAAGCAACGAGGTGTGAGAGCAGCCTTCCTGCAGCCGAGGGAAGGAGATAATATAATAGCAGAGCCTCGTGATGTGAGCCTTCCCGTCACATGTACGGCTTGGGGCACACGGGCACGTGTGAGTGTACAGCACGGGCTGTGTAAAATGGAGTGATGGTCTCACGTGCTGGGGGAGTAAGAGGCAGGGGAGCAGCGTTGTGGCTGGATTTTGTTATTCAGCTCATGGGCAGAAGCAGCTATGCCTGTTTAAGATTAATTTGAACCCAAATTAAATTATTTGATCTATAAAATTGGGTTGATAGTGTCATGTTGTGTTCCCTCCGTGGAGAAGACCAACCATTCTTTTAGGAACAGCTCTGCTCTTGGCTCCACTAGGAACTAAACAATGTGATTTTACACAGCAGTTGCACTTTTTGATGACTTATATTGAGAGAACAAGTTGTGATAAATCTTTGGAGCGCTGCGTAGAACACCCCCAACGTTTTTATGGGGTGTCAAAGAGGAGTTCAGACTGAGTTATTACGCATGGCCAGCTCTCAAATTCAAATTCAGATCTGGAAACAAGACCCCCCGAGCTACAAAGGGTTTGGCTCCAGAGCTGTGGGCAGAGTTCAGCTTCTGCCCAACAAGGCAGGTCCTGCAAATTTGCACTGAGGCAGCTCATCACTTCTTAAAATACCCGTGTAAATCCACATACACCCCAACTCTGGATGTGTGTTGGAGACCTCATTGTGCAATGCCAGGACGTGCTGAAGTAAGTCCATCTCTCTCGTTTCTGCTTTAAATTAGGGGTTTTTTTTTGTTTTTTTTGTTTTTTTTTCTCCTTGAGTCCTTAAATGCTATATGTATAATTCCAGAAAATGAAGCTAGAGAATGCTACAAAAACACCCAGTTAAATAAATCTGACTTTTATATGCAAATCACAGCACAGCTGCGTACATCAGTGAGAACATAACCTTAACCATTGTCCTCCAAACAGCACCAGGGGATGAAATATATGCAACTCAGAGTTAACCTTAAACCTTCAGGCCTCGGTCAGTCGGACATTAAGAAGGTTAATTCCTAATTAAGGCATTTTTTTAAACCATCTGACATTAATTGTTATAAAATGGAAATTTCATTTTAATGACTTCAAGGTCTCCTTTTCTGTTAGTAGCTCTGAAGGTATTTTGACCGCTGGGTGGAAGAGGGAAACATCCCTTCCGTGTTGCACAGGAGGAGTTGGTGTGTGCGCCCCTCTTCTGTCCGTGGGACTGGGGGAGAACCACCGACTGCACAGTGGAGGTTTGATGGAGATTCCGCTTTGGAACAAGCCTCTGAGATTCTAATGTGAATCATAGAATGAATCGTAGAATCAGAAACACGTTGTATGGCTTTGTAAAATGCAGTAATAGAAATGAGATTAATTCAGTAGCATAAAGTCCGTGCACTCAGGAGGCTGAGAACTGAAATTTCTGCCCTAAGGAGGAAAATCCCAGAGTGTCCTCAGCAATCACGAGGTGGCTCTGAGGCACTGGTTTGGAAATGGCCGTGAGAAATGCTGGTGTGATCATACAACAGATAATAGAAGCATAGAATGGTTTGGGTGGGAAGGGACCTTAAATTCCATCCAATGCCACCCCCTGCCATGGGCAGAAACACCTCCCACTAGCCCAGGTTGCCCAAAGCCTCATCCAGCCTGGCCTTGAACCCCTCCAGGGATGGGGCATCCACAGCTTCTCTGGGCAACCTGGGCCACTGCCTCACCCCCCGCACAGGAAAACATTTCTTCCTCACATCTCATCTCCATCTCCCCTCTTGCAGCTTCAAACCGTTCCCCCTCGGCCTGTCCCTGCACCCCCTGATCCAGAGCCCCCCCAGCTCTCCTGCAGCCCCCTTTCAGCACTGAAGGCTGCTATAAGGTCCCAGTAGGACCTTCTCTCTGTCCTACCTGTCACTGGGACTGCAGCATACAGCCTAGTGACAGGTATGACGTCCTCATGGGGTCTGAATTTGTCACAATCCTGATTTTGCCATTTTCTGGTATAAACTTGAGCAGAGACAACACCGACGTGCATTTTGGAGCTTTCTCAGTATGAAAATACCCCCTTGGGGATGGCTTTTTAAATGCTAAGGAGTTTGCTTTATTCATAAAACCCAAACAAAAGCCATTACACAATAAAGTTACCACCTCCAGGGCTGCAGTGCCATCAAACCCTAGCATGGCTAGTGTTCAATTAAAATCTAATCATATCAAAGGCATTTTGGAGTTGTGTGACAATGACTGTACACAGCACTAACACTGTAATGACACAGTAATCAACTCTCAGTTGCATCCCATTCAAGTCCCAGCTGCTCTGAGTGAGGTATAACTTTCATCAGAGCTAATTATTTCATATTAATCTCAATACTTTAGCCCATACAGCTTTCTAATATGCAGATAATGAGGGTTCTCTTGTTGATGCCACAAACAAATGAGTTGAACCTCCTCTGCAGCGTGGCCATAGGAGAGAGACGGAGTGACTGATTGAGGCAAGGCTCCCGTGGAGGCATATGAACAATTTAATTGTGATTGGTTTTTATAATTGGATTTTATTTTAATGGTTCATGCTGCTCCCAGAAGGCTCTTGGTATGGGAAGTGCTTTATAAATAACATTTATTAATTGTTGTAACCTCTTTTCCACAATGACAGGGCTTTCTGAAAGCAGCTCTCCACCCCTCTTCATGCCATCCAGAAGGACCTGTGGTAGAGATGCAGCTTAAAAATCACACACAGCATCTTCCAGAGAGCTGCTCACTCCCACGAAGGGGGAAAGGCATCACTCCATCTGGATTTTCACTGGGGATGGAATATCAGATCTTTCCCATTCAGGACTCCCATTTCTGCCACCTGAGCTAAGGAATTAAGCCAGCGAGTTTCCAGCAGCAGCTATCTCTGAAGTAAAACAGCCACTTGAAGGATCCTGTGGCAGTTTGGGTTACTCGCATGGATGATTAGTCATGAGGCTTTAGGCTTAAAGCTTTAATCCCATTTCCTTTAAAGTCGATGGGAGCTTTGGCCCTATATGTGTTAGGGTTCATATTGCTTATGGCAACTCTAGTATAGGTTGCAAACCCTTATAAATCCCCTCTTTCCATGAACTCCTAACATTTTCTGAACCTTTCATCTTTTGGACTGAATTTTTCATGCTTGGTCTCTGCCAGGAGATTGTTTTTAATGGATGATTTGAACACAATCCCCCTAGCCATTTGAGTTCAGGGACAGTTAGACACACAAAGGCTCTTCTATATTTAAAAAAGAAAAAAAGTATTGTGATAGAAGTGCATCAATTTAAAATCAATCTTTTACAGACGTGAACTGGCTTATTTCAGTATAGCCCTACGCCGTAACTTTGTGGAGCATAGACAAATTCACATGCCCCAATTCCACCATGTGTGTGTCATCATTTACCCTGTAAAGAGATCATGATGACAGCACCGAATAAAACTGATCTTATCCAGCTGTGTTTCAGAACCAGTTCCCTCAATAGGTCTAATTCAGACCCATGGACAACAAGAAAATGAGTCCCACTGACACTTCTTCGAATCAGAAATAGATTGGATGGCTTTGAAAAAATGCAGTAATAGAAATGGGATGAAATTCAATAGCATAAAGTCCATGCATTCAGGAGGCTGAGAACCAAAATTTCTGCCCTAAGGAGGAAAATCCCAGAGTGTCCTCAGCAATCACGAGGTGGCTCTGAGGCACTGGTTTGGAAAAAGCCGTGAGAAATGCTGGTGTGATCGTACCATGGATAATAGAAGCATAGCATGGTTTGGGTTGGAATGGACCTTAAAGTCCACGGCAGCAGAGGACACCTCCCACTAGCCCAGGTTGCCCAAAGCCTCATTCAGCCTGGCCTTGAACCCCTCCAGGGATGGGGCATAGGGAATAAGGGAATAGACTGCATGAAAGTAAAAAAAAAAGTTACAGGTGCCAAAGCCATTGCCAGACTTCCTCAGGAAAGCAATGCATTTTTAGGGGGCTGCCCAGATTTGAGAGCGATCAATGGCCATGCAGGACTGCTAGACTGACCAGAAGAGCTTCTCTAAGGAGCTTTTACCCATATGCACGTTATCCATACGTTTATGCACCACCACAAAAACATTTCACCAAGCAGTAAAGCCGTTCATTTCTAAAGAAGAAAGGCATTTATCTCATTGCAGAAAACTGACTGCGAACTCTTACAATCTTCATTCTCAAGAAATCAGAAAAGGGGAACCTTCTCCATCAAAACCACAGCCAGATAAGAACACCCCACTAACAGCTCGCTGAGATCTTGTCTTGAGGAGGAAACTCTTTTTGTGGACTCAACCCAATTAGGAAAAACTTGTCTTTTCTTCACCATTTCACATCCCCGTCACAAATAACTTTATTATTGTCAATTTACTATATCCGGGGATGTTATGGGATGACATCAGCTTGTTACCTTTTTCACAGATGGGAAAGTAATGTCCCCAGCTGATAAATTTGCTCTTCACGCAGCAAATTACCAGCAGGGTTGGGAACAGAAGTCCTGATCTCTGATCTGTTTGCTGATTAGAGAAGCTAGTTATAAAATAGTGGGATTTGTTCCAGAAAATTCCAACATTTCTAAACTAACCCCTACTCTGAGGGTGACCCAGAGCTGCAGAATCAGAATTTCCTGGGAAAATGCCGTTCCCAAGTGTTTCAGCTCAGAACTGTCAGTTTATTACACTCATGTGGAACAGCTTCTCGTCATAACGTCCCAGTTACATGTTTTGGTTGGGCACATAAACACTCCATCAGTACTAGAATAGACAAGTCAGGGCTAAATTGAGCAAGATGATTAAGTTGCACTGATGTGTTAGGCACAACAGCAAAGAAACAAATCATGTCAACTGCTTTCTGACCGCGCATTTCACCAGAATTGCGAAGTTCAGGCAAAACAACTTGAGATAAAACCACATTTTGAAGTCAATGAGGCTTTATCAGCTTCCAGCTCCTGGGGATATTATACCAATTACTACCTCTGTCTGCTAATGTAAGACAAGAAGTGCCTTTAAATGCAAAATGATTGCTCTGACTTATTTCTCTGAATGCTTACAACTCTCGCAAATAAAAAAAAAACCCACCGCCTCTCCCATTGCACAGCTAGATTTAAAATTAAGTAAAAGAATAGCCAGGACGTATCTAGTCTGGATAGGGTTGAAAGGAAACAGGAGATGATAAGGGCCAAATCCATCACTGGTGGGACTCAAGAGTAGTCAGCAGAGGTAATAAGCAGAGTGATGCTGGGTCCAGAGTAGTTTCTCCTACAGAAAAGCCTTCAGCATATGTTAATGGCAAGAGCTCACAGTGCGTATCACACAAATCCTATTCACGTCCAGAATTCCTATTACTTTATTAGTGTCACAAGTTATTAAAAGGACATTTCAAAAATAGGTCTCTCCGAGTGGAACCGGTAAGAAGTAACCATGGCTATTTGATATAGTCATAGCAACAAAGGAGCATCACCTTGGCAACACACCAGGCTTATTTACCGAGGTGCGTGTCAGAGCGTATTAAAGTCATTTATATCTGAATGAGTTCTGATGCCATCTTCTAATCCTCCGAGCTTCCGAGCAGCCCCGCAACAGCTATGGAAAAGTAATCAAAGGAAGGGTTTGTGTCATATAGCGTGTACCACGCTCACAAATAAAGGCATTTTCATTTCTGTCAGATTTCTGACCTGTTCAAAACTAATAACTTGCACGTGACTGTAATAAGAAAAGCAGCGGCTGGAAACAGCTATGATGGAAACCCTTGAGGTGTAAATTAAATGTAGAAATTAAAATGGACCAGCACACGTCCCTGCCTGGAAATCGGAAAGGAAGAAATCTGCAGATATTCCTTGTAGCTGGGACACAGCAAAGACCCACTGCTGTCAGAGAGTCCATACAGAGCCCAAGCCAAGAGACGGCAAACTGGGCATCATCGTGCCAAGCAGGGCTGTCCACAGCACCACTGTCTTCATCTGAGCTCGCTGATTTCCATCATTAAGCAGGAGGCAGCATTCCTAATTAAGCCCATCAAGAGAGACCAATTATTTGAGTCCAGGCTGTCTGGATACCATGTGTCTCTAAGAACTGTGCATCCCTTACAAGGAAACGTGTAGCTTTGAGCCCATAGGATCGTGATGCTTAAAATAATAATTTGCAAAGAAGAAACCCTGGATCACTGCAGCACAGCACCCAGAGGAAGGAGTCAGTGCTGTGGGGGCAAGCCCTGACAGCATCAAAAGCACACAGAGCCTTTGAGTGTCCTGGGGGGTTCATTGCAGACCCCTCTCCACTAAGCCTTGGGAGGACTTTGACACGGGCACCTTGGTGTCCCCCCAGGACTGCGGCTGCGGGGCCCGTTGTCATTCGCGTGCCTCTGCGGCAGATTAGGCAGCAGAGCAAAATGCATCTTAATAGCATCTTGTGTGGCAGAGATGCTTTAACAATTTAATGCAATTTCTTTACAAGCATGAGGGGCAGCAGAAGCTTCTTAACCAGTCACTCAATTAGCTTTATCCCTCTGCATCTGCTGAAGTTTACTTGTGAGGGGTCACCTTGAAGAAATTGTCTTTTTCTGAACTGTCTCTCTCCTTCCACCCCTGTCTTAGGGATTCACACAAACAGTGGGAAAAGAGGAAAGAGAAATACCTTTCTTTAATTCTATGGTGTACCACAGGCCCTGCTCGTACGGCAGCATGACCTCCGGAGCACGACCCAGCCCTCGAGCAGGGTCTGGGGATCTTCCTTCACTCTGAGCTCCACACAGTTGAGAAAGAAGCTACAAGACACCTGTCCTACCTGCCCATGGGACTGTCCTCCCACCTTTCCTCTGAAATCTCTTCTCCAAAGACAGACACTTTCCACACCCCCTCCAACACCTCCTGCGTTAGGATTTGTATGACAAAACTTCAGACCTCTCTGAGAGGGGGGATTGCCCTCTGGAGGGGTCCAAACCTCTTGGGTCACACAAAGAGTTGTGAGGTGATGGGCAGACACTCTGACCTCTTCACAAGGTAATTTATAGAATCCCAGACTGGTTTGGGTTGGAAGGGACCTTAAAGCCCATCCAGTGCCACCCCCTGCCATGGGCAGGGACACCTCCCACTAGCCCAGGTTGCCTAAAGCCTCATCCAGCCTGGCCTTGAACCCCTCCAGGGATGGGGCATCCACAGCTTCTCTGGGCACCCTGGGCCACTGCCTCACCCCTCGCACAGGAAAACATTTCTTCCTCACATCTCATCTCCGTCTCCCCTCTTGCAGCTTCAAACCATTCCTCTTTGTCTTATCACTACACCCCTGGATGGAGAGGGCTTGCATCCATCTGGTTTTTTGTTTACTCTCCTGATCTCTGTGTTCTTTGTTTAGCCTGATGCTCAGAGCAAAGAGGGACTCCCAATAACTCTACTCATGCACTCTAGGAACACAGGGAGATCTTTTGGCTGCTGTGCCTCCATTATAACATTTTAAAGGTTTTATAAAGAATTGGATCACCTCAGGTACATAGACCATGGGTATCTGGCACAAGTCAGTAGGAGTTTGTGGCCATGTGGGAGGAAGGTTGTATTTTCAGCTTAAATACCCTCAAAATTCATGGAAATATCACCAGGCAGGCAGAGATGAAGCAGTGTTAGACCTGTTCAAGGTTATTATTGAAAGAGGTGATGGAATTATGACCATACCTGTGACTCTGCAGAACAAAGTCCTGAAGAGAGAGAGGGGTCAGCAGGAGCACTGGTGAAATGAAAACACTGAGGCTCACTCATTGCAGGAAATTGCTGCCTCTAGGACAAATTCAGCTCTTGTGAAGGCAGGCACAGCTCCCTGAGTTGCTCCAGTGGGACCTTTACACCACCACAGCGTATGGTCCTAGAGGAGGCAATCCAGGGAACCTGCACCAGGCAGGAGGAGTTACAGCCACAATCCTCCCCTCTTCTAGGCTTCTTGTATGTTTCCAAGCCAGCTACATTCAATCTCCACAATACTCAGCTTATCCATATTTTAGATACCTAGCACTTGTTTTTATAATCTAATGCTTGTCTACTTTTTCCCAGGAGCTGTGAAGTTTACTCTGTGCTTGGAGAGAACTTCAAGAGCTCAAATTGAGCCCATCACGTTGCTGCTAATGCCTTGAATGCCTCTGCAGCCGGCACTGCTGATGAGCAGCAGCTGTGCATCATCAGAAGGGGACATCTTTGGTGTAAGGCAGAGAGGTCAGCCTTAATTAATTAGTTAATTGCAGGTCAGCTCCAGCTTCTCAGAACACACCAAGAAGAAATCGAGTGCTGTAATGATAAACAGGAAACTTGTCAATGCCAGGTTCTGCATCCCAACAGAGAGATGGAAAGCAGACATGAGGGTGGGGGGGTCAGGGGATGCTCCAAGTCTTGCCAAGGGAGAGGCCAAAAGGCTTCTCAGGGATGCAGGGGGCTTTGGGGGTGTATAATGGGAGGAACTGATTCCTATGCTAGAAGGAAAGACAGAAATGTGGGGTGATCCCACACTGCTGCCCCCCCGGGCAGCACCCACAAAGGGCTGGTGCCCACCCTGGTATATGCCCATACTGCAAGCTCAAGAAAATGCTTCATCTCCTGGTTTCTATCTCAAATGTAAGCTCCTTGGGCAAGAGCTCTCTTTATCTGGTTATTTGCAGAGAACCTAGCAGAGCAGAGCTTCTGAACACCCTGTCCTGGGTAAGGACTGAGCAGCAACCACAGGACCAAGCACCATGTGGTTGCTCCCTTCCCCCTCCCGGTGAGATGGGAGATAGAATAAAAAAAAAGGTGGAACCCAGTGAGTCGAGGTAACGACAGACTTTAATAATACAACATGAGAAAAAAAGGAAAAGATAACAACAACAAATGGTATTATAAAAAGAATGCAAAATAGGAACAGCTCATCACCAAGTGCTGCTCAACCCCCCCCCTCCTGGCTACCTTCCCCTTATATCCTGGCCATGAGCATCAGCATGGTATGGAATATCCCCCTGGCAATGCTCACCTCCCAGCTTCTGTGAAAATTAACCCTGTCCCAGCTGGGACACACCCCTTGAGACAGGAACAATCAGGCTGAGCTGAGGAGGCACCTTTGCAGCTAAAAGACAAACCAGCTCCTACACAACCATGGGCACCCCTGCAGCAAACCCTTCTGTGCTTGAACCTCTGGTTTCCCAATAGTCAGGAGGATGCGGACAACGTGGGGTGTGGAAATAAGCTCATTATTTAACATAGCTAAATTTAACATAGCTAGCGCCTGTTTGCAATCTCTTTGTTTCATTTGTGGGGAAAGAACTGCACAGGAGCCTGTGTGTTTGCTTGTGCTTGGTGGTGGGTCTGGCACTCAGCTCTCCCATTAAAAATGAGAGAGTGGTCTGCAATAAGGAGATAAAAAACCTATTAGCAAAAGGTGTAAGTTCATTATAACAGACCTCTAGTCTGCTGGACAAAGTGTTGGGGCCTGCAGCTGTTGGAAAAAGCTAAAAGAAAGAAATATCTCAGTTGCTTAATATTCAGCAAACATAAGAGCAGTGAATGGAGATTGCCACCCCCATTTCTGTATCCTGTGTCCCCAACTGTGCCTGGTGGCTGCTTTGTTTGCACTGGAAGTCTCTGCCTTTGCTACTCGTAGGATCCATCCACCCTAACCTGGGTATCTTACATAGTTTCCCGTGTTTTCTTGTTGGCAGCAAGCAAGAAAAAAGTGCTGTGAGAACACGATTCATCTACCCCACTTTTGACAACTGTCTTGGGATGTGATGAATCACTCGCTGGAGCTGCCTGAGCCGAGGGAGACCAGCTCAGATGATTGAGATACTGAAATTTCTCTTCCCTAAATTAGGCATTTAAAATCTTACCCTTCAGGTGGGAATGTTACGCCCCCAAAACCCCCGCTGTGCGTGTCCTCTCTCAGCATCGCTGGTGCGCAGATTTGCTCTTCCTCCTCCCGTGGAGATTTCATTTGTGTGTGTTTCCTGGAACCGAAATAAAAGGTCTCCTAGGCTGTAAATAGATGTTTTGCAAAGGCATATTTTTCTCTTTGTGTCTATGGAAAAGGACATAATGCCAGGGAAGTTATTTATTTCTTACAGCGTGTCTGAAACCTCTCATGCATAAATATAAACAACCTGCGATGGAGTGGGGCTTCAAATTCACAAATCCCTGTGAAATACTTCTCCACAAGTTCTCAGCCGGGTGAAGGAATTTATGTGTTCTTACCTTGTTACTGAAGACTATTAAAGATTTAGTCTGGCTCATATAGATCAGCTAAATAAACATACTTTCCCTTCCCAGAAATGCCATTTAATCAAACTACCATGTGCTTTATGAAACAAGCCGGGCAGGTCAGCCCGAGTGGTCCGAAAAGGCAAGGCACAGCCATAAATAACTGAATGGGTGACAGAATTCAAGGAAGGGAGGAAGATTTGTCACTGATCTTACGTTCAATTTGTAGTTTCAACATCTCTTTTTTTTTTTTTTTTTGTTAGCCAAAGCAAAAGCCTACAGAGGTACAGACACTCACACACTTATCTAAATACCTATAAATACATAAAGATTTTCATGGAAAACTTTAGTTATATTCTGTTAACTCTCTATCTTCTCTACAAAAAAAAATCCACATAGGCCACTTCTTTGTAAAAAGCATTTTCTTTGGAAAAAATGATTTCAAACGTGGTATGTGTAATGGGGCTGCTTCAGGTGTCTTCAGGCATTTATCCAATCCTTCTGCACGGAAACGGATTGATGTTTTAATACTTCAAACTTAATAGCTCTTTTCCATTTCTTGGGTTTGTTTGCTGCTATTTTTTTTTTCTTCTTTCTTTCTTTTGGCCATATCCTTGGTTTCTATTCAGTGACAATGTTCCCTCACAGCTCTGCTGTTTGATGGTCCCCAGCAGACCTTTATTCTGCAGAGAATGGCTCGGGAGGAGTGCTAAATGCCCATTTGTGCCATAACAATGCAAACAAAGCCCCATTTGGGACCAGGACCCTTTGTGTGAGGCTCTGTACCCAGTGGGACAGAAACCTTCCCCAGAGGCACTGAAGAGCAGCCCAGCACAGAGACACCAGGATGGCTCCTGGGGAGCAGGGAGGGAGGGATGATATTTCCTCAGGCGTTTGGGCTTTGCAGTACTGAACCTTTAGGAATCCGTGAAATCTCCAGCCCTGAATCTCAGCCTGTTCCATGCAAGGAGGCACCAGACAGCAAGAGCTGTCAATGAGAGGGGTCAAGACAAGGACCTCTGTTGGCTCTAATCTGAGACATCTCTCCACGTGTCGGAGCCCACAGAAACCCCAAAAACTGTGCAACACGACCCCCATACCAGAAGTCCTTTCATGGAGTCGGGAGATTTATAGACAGAAATGTGTGTACAGATGCTGTGCAATGATGTATCTTGACTTACTGGACACGTCCAGGTGTCCTCTTGGTGCGTGTGACAGTATCTGGGGAAGCACAGCGACCCTTTGGGGGCTTCAACCCCCAGCTTGCTCCCAGACCCCTTACATCTCAGGGTTCATACTAATACCTAGCAATAACCCCAGAGGCAACGATCCTGCTCTCTGCAATAGGGAGAAGCATGTGCTCCTTCATCAAGCAATGAACCCACCTTTCCCTCACCCCCAGCATCCACAGTGCTGATCCTCCACCTCTAATCACATTTGCTGACTGTGCTCCCAAACTGGGTTAGCACACACCAGTAACACAGTCACTGACTACGTGAGCGGTGAAACTAGAGAAATGTCTGTTCGTTCTGTGAACCGATGCCAGCAGGACCTTCCTTCCCCTTGTGTCTGGCACAGCTCCAGCCCTTGCAGCCGCAGCACCTTCATGCTCCTGCCAGCAGCCCCTCACTCCTCCTCGGAGCATCTCCATTTCCTTTGGGTCTCTTAAGCACCAGCACGAGGAGGTGCAGCATCCAGTGCAGATCAGGTATGGGTCAGCCCAGCCAGAGCCAACCCAGGCAGCACAGCCCTTCCCAGGCAGGAATTTCCAAAATCCACAATGTACATTAAAAGGTTGCACCCTTGCTGCTAGCTGTCATATATAGATAGTTGCAAGTGGCTACTGGGTTCAGAATTGACCACGGGAGTATGTCAGAGGGAGAAAGGGTTGTGTGAGCTTCATTTCACTAGGGGAAAAAAAAAAAAGCTTAAAAGCCCTTTTCCCCTGGGTCTAAGAGTGCAAGCGGCAAATGAAGGAGAGTCCATGCAGCTCCCCAAAGCCTTTGAGATGCAAGTCTGGCCTCACACCCCATGTCCATGGTGTTCAGCCACAAGAGGGAGATCGAAGCTACCGAAAGCACCCCAGAGGCTCCTGAGGTTTGGATGGGAGTGGGGACCCCCCAGCTGAAGCAGCGCCCGGTACCCTGCAGCACCCCAGCTGCAAGCATCCTCCTGGTCCTGGTGAACGTGAGCAACAGGACTCGCTCGCTGGCTGGATGAAGGTTAGAGATGGATCCTCCGCTCCTGGTGACAGGAGAGTGTTACCTCAACCTGGGAATAAAGTTATACTTAAAATAGTTTGGGGTTTTTTTTTATTTTTTTTTTTTTTCTGAGACTTTGATGTTAATGAGGTTGATTTTGCACCAAAGTGACAAAGAGACTAATAAATAATAAATGAGAATTAAATGGACCTGTCCCTCAGAAAGAAAAAACAAACAAACAAAAAATCCCCAAACAAACCAGAAAATAAACAGAAATGTTTCTTTTTTCCTTGCTATAATGTAAACGGAAGCAGGCTGGATACAACTGACCCTTCTCTACATTACATGCAATAATTACTTAATTATCATGGATACAACTATCCCATTATCCCCATTCCCTAATGAGCCCTAGCAATACCCCGGGGACCTGTATTTGTAAGGAAGAAGAAGAATTACAGCCCGGAGCCACATTTGATAAGGCCAAACCCACACAAGGGACAGTGCACGGTATAGCCAGTCCCAGGAATGTCACTGAAACAATTTGGGTAAAAGTCAAGAGGTGACCCAACAAGCCTATTAAAAGCAATGGTTAATTAAATGACAAAATTACCAATCACATATTTAGAAAAATAGTGCCTGGCTCCAGCAAGCACCAGTTTTTTTCACTCTACTTGCTTTGATTTGGACCAAAACCTGCTCCCCTGAGGACTGTGATTTCCACAAAGGGTTTTGTTTGCACAGGGTCCCTCCCCTAAAAGTCTGATCTCTGCTAAATGCACTTTTCCACCTTTTAGGGAATATGTTCCAGCCTGTACCGGGAGGTTTTGTCCAAAGCCCAGTCACCAGCAGAGGGGGAAGGAGCAGCAGAGAAAAGGGAAGGAGTCACCTAAAGGAGAGATCCTAAATGTCATGGGGGAAAAATCCGACAAGTCCTTGTAACCTGCCCCCAAAACACATCTCTCTGCTGTTCTAACAGAGTTTTCCTGGTGCCCAGGGGGCAGTGAGAGGGGGTGGATCAGAGCACGGGGTGTGCTGGGTGGAGAGCACTGTGGACCATGGGAGCAGCAGCCCCTGAGCCCCTCTGCAGCCCACCCTGTGACCGAGGTTGTCACTGGTGAGAGAAACTCACGCCTGAGATCCATCACACAGAGCGCAGAGCTTTTCTATTTGTTAGATTTTAAAAGGGCTTTTAGATAAATGTAATTAAAAAAAAAAATCTATCCAAACTGGCTCTCTGGGCTTCTCTTCGGACCCATGGAGAGACCAGCACCTGCGGGAGGTTCAGTCCACCCTGAGGAGGGGAAGGATGGGTGGCTTAGGTCAGGTATGGGTGACATCTGTCCTGGAGGTGTTTTTTCCTTTGGTAGCAACACCCAGGTTGGATTAGATGTTTAATTTCTACACGGCTAAAGTTAGAGCAGAAGACTCCTGCTTTGAGATAACACACTATTTCCCTAAAGATTTAGAGCAGTTTTCAACCCTAGATACACTAAACTTTCACAAGCCATGAGATCTGGCATTTTTTTTTAAAAGAGAGAAAGAGAAATGATTTTTGCATTTCAAGGAAAGAGAATGGGTTTTCTAGGTGGCAAAACTCTCCCTCCTTTTTCAATCAACATTTTGTAGAATTGCTCTGTGAGAAATAAATATTACACACCAGCTTTATTTGATTGTAATTGAATATCCATCAACCTACCTGCCCATCCAGCCATCCTTGTATAGTGCTGGAAACACCAGTCTGTGACATAACTGTAGGGCTTTTGGAATTTAAAATCGAATTATTTCTGTCATTGTTAATGGATGTTCATATGCTACAATGCTGAAGCTATAGAAGAAAATGGATAGTTTATCCAGATAGATCATCCGACCCGTACAGATAACATTCA
>WKFP01014728.1:242185-279617 GCA_011057875.1 Pterocles orientalis | reverse complement strand
CCCTTTTCCTTTCCCCTTTCCTTTCTTTTCCTTACCTCTCTTTTGCCCTTTATCCTTTCCTCTCCTTCTCCCTTCCTCCTTTCTCCTCCCTTCCCTTTTCCCTTTCCTTTCTTTTTCTTTTCTCTCCCTTTCCCATTTCTCCTTTCCCCTTTCCTCTCCCTCCTCCTTCTTTCCTCCTTCCTCTTTCCTTCCTCCTTTCTCCTTCCTCCTTTCTCCTTTTTCCTTTTCCTTTCTTCCCCACAGAAATGTGTAATCCAGGCTGGCTTCCCAGAAACTGTGGATGATCAGCACTTCAGCAAAGCCCATGAGACTCTGCCAGTTAACGCTGAGGGTGGATGTGTCTCAAGTAACAACACCCAGCTACACGTTAGACACTTACTTCCCTCCCCAGGGACTGAAAACAAAACCAAAGCAGGACAAAAGCTGGTAGATCATTGAGATGGACACCATAGCAGACCTGTTGGGCCAGTTTGGGCTTTCTGGCCTGTTTTCAGCCACTTGTCTGCCCCAAGATCTCATGAATTGCAGCACAGGGATGCTCAGTGCTGCATCTGGTCCCCTGACAGGAGGAGAGAGAATCCTTTGGTAAGACCAATGCTTGCAACAGCAGAGAAACAGCCTCTATCATTTCCTGCCTTAAAACACATGTGCTTTGGTTGAGTTTTTTTTTTTTTAACTTTTTCGCAGGGAGTCAGATCTGATGTTCATGTGGGTCACTGGCCTCCTGGTTCTTTCATTATTTGTTGTCAATGCTTATTATCATAGAATCATAGAACATTATCCAAGAACAGCATCTGATTTTGCAGCCCCCTACCAGACCAAGAGTAGGTGTTTTGAGCAGATTGGGAAGCCTGGATTTGTGCTGCTGTTTTGAGGGGTTTGGGTTTTGTTTGTTTTCTTTTTGTCACCAACAGCTGTTGAGCTAAAATGGAGGTAATGGTCACTGAGGGGTGAGAGAGAGGACACTTCTATATCCTGAGAAATGCAGACATTTCTAGAGGTTTTCTATGGAAAAACTGAGATCCAGCGAAGGGATATAGCTTCTTCCATTGACATCCAAAGACAAATCGAAAAGTCGGTTTTCTTGCTGGTCTCTGGGAAGACAGAGGTGTTTCCCTGCCATACCCCAGGGACCTGCTCTGCACCATCTGCTCATGGGGAATGCGATGTCTTGGCGACTGAGCTAGAAAAGCTGACGAGGTAGTGATGCTACTCCCGGCATTAGGCAGCCTGGGAAATGGGTTTTCGTCCTGCTTTCTGTTTGCTTTTTAATCAAAGCTCCATGGGTTGTCACAAACAGGGTGGAAGTGAGAGTGGATGCTTTTCTGATGTGTGTTCATAAGCAATCTGGAGGACTTTGAAACACGACTCGCTGTGGCAAGCGAGTGGCTCATTGATTAACAGCTGCAAGTGGGAGCCACAAAGCTGCAAAGATCTTCTGTCAGGTCTGACTTGCCAAGCAAAAAAACCATATTAAAATACACATGTAATTCAATTGTGCCTGAAATGCCGTTGCCTGGACCTTTGCGCCATCGTTTCTATCAAGGCCAAGGGGATGATAAAATGTCACCGGTTGGATTTGCTGGGATGCAGCGCTGCCTCTTCACACTGGCATATAAATAACTGCGTAAGGAGTCAGACAACAGAAAAATCAGATCTTTTCAGTACAAGTTGTTCTTGAAAATCCTGCCAGATCCAGGCTGGGTTGCAGCATTATTGCACACCAGTGCTGGTCACCTTGGAGAGCCCTTACATACGGCACAGGCAGCGGCAGGAGGGATCTCGCCGCCTGCCAACGTGCTCGAGCCATCACCGAGCATCAAACAAATGCACCTCGGCTGAGGATCAGGCCCTGGGTGGGAAATGCAGTTCTTGGTTCTCCGTAAACTCAAACGAACCCTGCAGAAATCCACCTTCATGCACATGCACACACAAAACACATCGCTGACGTCAGTTTGGTTTTTTTGAGTAATAAATCATGCAAAAGGAAAATATACCTAAGTGAAGAATTAAGGCTGATGCACTCTCTTAGAGTGGCAGTTAGACAACTAATCACTTCCCATAGTGCGAAAATCCCGATCCCAGAGAGACGCCGTGCAATGGAAAATGAAGTAGAATCACTAAAGCCTCCCAAAACATAAATCACAGCAGAATTTATTAATCACACAAAATACAAACAGTCATAAATCTATCGCAAACAAGCAGACCAGGCCATCCAGAGGAACAGGGAAAAATAAAGTAGCAGGAAATGAAAAAAGATGTGGTAAAAATCGGGAGAATGAGAAGCCAGTGACAGGGGAATGGTACTTAAGCTTAACATTTCACAGGAGAACCATTCGAGACTTTTTTTCTGCTGCTGTTAATGTCAGCTTTTGTGTGAATGCCCTCCCATTCGCAGCAGCTTGTTGCGGGTTTGGACACCTATCAAAGAGTGTGACGGCCACAGCTCCCAGGGGTTTGGGCTCGGTGCTGGTGGAAGCTGGTGTGGTGTCAGACGCAGGGTTGCTCACCCTGAGCCCAAATTGTTGCTGGTAATTGGGGATAACACATCCATCCCCACCGGTGTGAGCTCCAAGACTGTGACGGTACCGCATGTATCCTCAGCGAGGGGCAGCTCCTCGATGGGCACAACTTCAGGTGTCTTCATTGTCCTTGGTGGAACAACATCGGTTACGGCGTGGGATAAGTGAACCTCAAACTACGCAAAAGTTTCAACTGAGACTGCTCTTGGCAGCAGGTGATTTTAAAGTAAATTCTTGATTTGCAGGAAAACTTCGTTTCTTTTGGCCTGAAATTTGTGAAATTTAAAATAAATTCAGGAAATGGTTTTGGAAGGAGAAGGATTTGGGTGGGAAGGTGAAGGGGGTGTTGAAGCACCGGTGGGTGGGGAGCCCTCCTTCCATCTCCTTGCCCAGGCGCTGGAGTGGCAACGCAGCGGGCGGTGTGGGAGGTGTGAGCCCACCAGCCCGGCCCCAGGAGACAGTCGTAGGCATCTGACAAGGTCAGTGCTCACCCTCTGTCATGCTGATTTTCACTTTGGATTCATGATTAAACATCCAGAGGAGCATGGGCGTGATCTTGTCATACCCTGTCTTTGGGGAGCAAAGTGTACCTCCTACTGCTGGATTGAGGAATTGTTTCTGGCAGAAAAGCATCTGTCTGCTCATCTCACAGCACCTTTCAGAGGGGTGATCCTCCGAGTAGTATTTTCTCTACCCATGTTCACTTTTTCTCTTAGCAATGCGATCGGCTTCGAGCTACAAACTAACATAACGATATTTTGCAAGTCATGCCTCATGAAATGTTTTCTGCATTTTGTGCCGATCATATTCAGTCATCTTTTGTTTTACGCTGACCACAACTCTTCCTTTTAGGACAATTGCATCACGTCTCCCGCCTCCCAGGGTGGGCAACCTTGCCTTTAATCTCCAGGGTATCCTGCTGTAAATCTTCTCCAGCCTCTCCACTGCAGTGAAACAAAGAGAACAACTCTGCAAATTGCCTGAAAGAGCTCTTTGTTCTCTCCCTGTCATATGGGGCTGCAGCACAACTTTCCAGACCGCTAGTAACCATTTCAAGTTTTTACTCTTTTTTTTTCCCTTTTTTTTTTGGCATTTAGTAATTTTAGTAATTTCCATCTACTTGTAATAACTATTTTGAGCATGGAAAGTTTTAAAGCGTCAGACCATGATAATTTTCACCCAGGAGTCCTATAATAATTGGCTAAAGCGAGCTTTGGCCCTGTTGTGCTAATTTTTCATCATCTTGGATTACTGGGAGATCAGCAGGAAACTGAATGAATGCCAGTGGTGTTCTAGTGTTCAGAAAGAGTATATATAACGTGGATGTTTACTACTCTGTTAACTTTATGCTAGTCCCTGCAAACTAAACAAGAGACTGGTCAAGGATGCAAAGGAGAACAAACAATGAGGATGTTTTGCGTAGAAACTTTTTCTGTTTTTTTCTTTTCCTTTATTTGGCTTAGAAATAGGTCTTGTGAAAGGAAGAATTGATTTCTGCTAAGCTTTGGGTATCCTGTTGCACAACATTCTGATGTATTTCTAATGAACTCTGTGCCAAATTAGCAGAGTGGATGTTAAATGGACTGAGGTTGGGTTAGCTGACAGCTCTCAAAAGGCGGTTAGCGGCGGGGGGGCATTGCTGAATGGGGACGTTACTTGTGGATTCTGCCAAGACCACTTCCAGGCCAAGTGATTCAATATTTTTAGCAATGATCTGGAAGAAAATCACTGCTGATAATTACAGATGTCACAAAGATTGGCAGAGCAATTAACAACAGTGAAGACAGTGCAGTCAGAGTAACCTGATTCCCTTAATAAATTGGATCCATTCAAACAATGTATAATTTGAATAACAACAAATTTGGGGTCACTTATTGAAAAAAAACAAATGAGGGCCAGGTCCCCAAAAAAGAAACTATTTGTGGAAGGACAGCTTCCAACAGGGGTGTTGGGGTTGAGTCTCTTCGATGGGCAGCTGGGCAGGAGCCCCCACAGCAGCTGCATTGAAAAATGGGCTTATGTGATGCTGGGAAATATCAAATGGGGAATTAATGAGTGGGAGTTTGGAACTGACTTTCCCTGTGTTTATGGCTGGAATGAAGTCCTCAGTTTTGGTACTGACATTTGAAAAAGGTTATTAAAAATTAGAGGTGGCGGGGGGGACAGTGAAAGTCCTTCCAAGTGCTGTCAGAAATGGCAGAACCATCTCCCAGAGACAGCGCGCTCAGGCTTTTTAGTTCATCCGAGGAAGATCAAGAGGTACCTTGTTATACTGCATAAAAACCATCTCAGGGAAAAATACCGAGTACTAAAGGGCTCTTTAATCTTGCAGGGAATGACAGGACGAAGACCTAATAGCTGGAAGTTAGAGCCAGACCCATGTAAATGAGAGAGGCGGCACACTTTGGTAACAGTGGGGCTGATTAGCCACCGAGACAAATTGTGGTCATTTTCAGAGAACATTGTGTCAGCATTCAGAGCACCTACTGGTTTTGTGAAATATCATTCCCGACTGTTTTAGCCCCTGGAAATTAGTTTGTCCGTGTTCCAGCAGACCGTGAGACGAAGGGCTTCGTTCAGGGCCACAGAGCATCCTGCTATCCTTTTTGCTGGAGGGGGGCTGTAAATGGGGATTAGCAGGAATTCCTGCCCAAAAGCTGATGTGTGGCAACAAAATCCCCCACCATGCATCTGGCAGGATAGCAGGGCTCCCCTGAGCCCCGGCTGCCCAGACACGGTTCAGATCTGCTGTTTCCTGGCAGACAGGGCATTCTCAGTTCATCCTTTTCAAGATATTTCACTCTAGCCTAAGTACCAGCCACGTTTCACAGTAACACCGAGGACAGAGCAGTCTTCTAAGATTTAAGGTCAGATTTGTAGGTACAAGATTGGAAGCAAAAGGTGAGAAGTAAAACAAATACAGAACACAAACCGAGCTGAGGTTTAACAAGCAGAGACCTCCCCTGACATGCCTCCGATCTCAGAGCTGGCGATAAGCATTCACAGCAACAATCCATCTTCCAGGTGTTATCCTCATCTCCTAACACTTCCCTCCTCCACCAAGCCCCAGCTACATTTCCTTGGAGATTCGTTACACACATGAATGTAATATTCCTTTTTTTTTTTCCCCGACATGGAGCCAGGTCTCCTGGGCTCTTAAAGGATGTCTGTACTTATACCCCATCTCATCAACAACTCAGACGCTTGTGATGACTCTTCTTGGACCGAGCAGTGAGTGTTTTAAAAGCAGTTCCCACTTTGTTTCTAGCTGGCTTGTTGGCGTGACTGCCACCCACCCAGCTGGATGGTTGTTTTATCGCGGGTTGCTAAGTTGCTCACACTAAATATTATATGAGACATCAGGTACACAGACGTCTCAAAAGCACATTTTTGGCTCCTTACCAGTTGCTTGCATAGACCACACACCGCGCTGAGCAATGCAGATGGCAGCATGGCAACAAGTGGTTTCCCCAACTCTTGTCTGTGTTGGGAACACAACGATAGATAACACAGTGTGCAGGCACAGAGTGAAAGTCTTGTCTGGAATATCCTGCCAAGACCTCTCCATGGAGGAGACCAGACCCATCCTTCTCCACTTGAATGCGTGGCCTCTTTGCAGGCACCCGCGGGGTACTGGGGGTCTCTCAGATGTGAGTGGAAGGGCCAAACTACTTCTCCTGCCAAGCACTAGGAGCCCTTGAGCAAGGAAGACCTGAAGACCTGAGACCAAGAAACACGGGAGAAGTGGGGAAGATCTTAACTCCTCCAAGCCCAACAAGATATTAGGAAAGGGACAAGCTCTCCAGGAAAGAGATAAGAGAGGAGAAGAGACCTGGGATGGGGTGATGTGTTGAGGGACCTGCATAGTTTTTCCTGGTTCCCCCTTGACCTGTGTCTTATTAGTGCTTCTTCTGAGTAGTGTCACGTGTCCACCCTTCCACAGTTAGTTGTTTTTGCCTGGTCTAGCTCTCAAAGAGTGAAAGCAGACAGCAGAGAGACAAAGCTTGTGGTGGGTGACTGAAATAACTTGTGGAGCTCAGCACGGGGGTGCTGGGCAGGTGGTAGTGGAGGGCAGCCCCAATGTAGCATCCAAGGGACAGGATCCACCTTGTTGCACCTTGGATTTCTCCTCTTCTGCACCAGCAGCCTCCTGCATTCAGAAGATCATTTCTCTTCTTCCAGGAATCACTAACGGGGAGATGGAAGGAGCGGAGGGAGGCTTGAGGTACTGAAAGTATGTTTGCTGCGAGCTCTGCTTGCGTGCAATTTATTTGATATAATAAATTAAGCATTATAACAGAGACCACCATCATTCTCTGCACAACACCTGGATTTTTTTGCCTCTGTTGCAATTACTCCATCTGCCAACGTAAACAATAAATTCTGTCAGAGCTCTTTTTAACGCATTGTATACGTCTCTGGCTCATGCTTAAGGCAGGACACTCTTGCTTCATTTCAGCAAAGACTTTGATTAAGAAATGTTCAAGAGGGAAAGAAACAACACTTATTTTAATAGGGCAAGGATGGGGGAGGGTGATCAAGTACAATGAAAAAGGAAACCTTGTCAGTATGTCATGTTTAATTTGGTTCCTTGCCAGGTTGCTAAATTTAATTCAGATGCATGATCACACCTTAATGAATTCAATGGGGAAATTAAAATTTAACTATCTGCTCATGAAATGTTCATGCTGTTGGTTGTGTTTAATGGCTAAAGACAGGATACATTGAGTCAAAAAAAGGAGATACCAGTCTGGTTTGCTATCGGGACACTCTATAAAATGTATTTAATCCTCTGGGTTTCATATTGAAAAGCAAATATAGGCTTAGACAGAAAATGGGTTCCTAGGAACTCTAGGGACAGGGGGTTTCCACAGGTTTGTGAGAGGGCTGGGATCTGTGGGCAGGACCTCCAGGAGCTCCAGAAGAATCCATGGGCTAGTGTAGAAACTGACCATGTGAGACTTTGGGCTTCAACTCTGATCTGCACCTCTAAAATGCCCTTGGACATGTCTCTCGGGCACAGATCCACACCTCCCTCTTTCCTGTGCTCTGCATTGCTGTTCGGGAGGGGTTGGCTGGTGGTGGCTCCCCAGTTAGAAGAAACTATGAGCAGGCAGGGACCCGTGAGCCTGCAGTGATACTGCTTTGAGAGCAAGCCCCCCAGGAGTCCCACCTCGGAGAGAAGCTGCAGCCCTCCTCAGACCCACACCCGTCCTGCCCCGGGACACAGTCACGACGGCAAAGAGGCTGTGGAGCTCGTGTGCAGTAGACGTGCCTGGAGTTGGGATGGGGGCTAGGACATGCAGTGAGAGACATTCTCGAGTGTTGCCCGTTTAACAGCACCTTGGAGGATTCAAGAAGGCACTTGGCAATTTGTGAGAGACCTTGTGTCATTTCCAAAGGTCCCCAGTGGTGGCAGGGATCCAGCTCATGTGGATCCTTGATGGGACTCAGGTCCTTGAGTAAATACTTTCAATTTACCCGCAGCTGCAAATATATAGCAACTTTGTGAAGCCACCAGTTAACCTCTCTGTGTTGTAACGACACCTCTACAAAGGGAGAGCAGCACCTGGGTGCCATGAAAATAAACGCATTGAGGTGCCTTGAGGACTTACGGAAAGGAGGAATAGACAAGAATCGCAACGGGAAGGGTGGAAACTGTCACTGCTCTGGTGGGTTTGACAGAGCTCAGCTGATTCCCACCAGCAAAGCATCCAGTCTTGAGCTGCAACGTGGGCTGGGATCTGAGCTGGATCAAGAACTTCAAAGGAACCTGCAGGTATCACAGAGGGGTGTTTTTACAGAAATTAGATAATCTGTGCCCTCCCCAGCCCCATCCAGTCCTGATCCAGGCTCATATCTGGACACAGAGCCTCTGCTATCAGCAGGGAGTTTAAACCAGCTACAAATAAACACTAAACAGTGAGTGAGCCCCCCCAAAACACAGTCACACTCAAGAAGCTGGGGTACATGGAGATGGTTGTGCAGTGTGGCTAAATAAAACACACCAGTGCTGGGTTTGCTTTTACTTTGTGTTGTTTGCAAAGTTATACAAAACCTGCCCTGCTGATCACTGAACACTCCATAAAACCAGGAGTGGGAGGCCTGGAGTGCTGCTAAATCCAGGAAAAGAGCAATCTCGCTGCAGATGTCTGATAAAAGGAGCATAAAAAGCAAGCAAGAAAAGGTCAAATAAAAATGGCTGTGGAGGCGGCTGTAATAGCAACACACCCCAGGCCCCCCCAAAATGATTCCCAGGGAACGTGCAGGAGATTCAGGGAGACTTCAAAAGCTCTTTAACCTTATCAGTAAGGGCTGGAAATACCAGAAATGTCTCCAAATTTTTTCTCATTTCTGCAGAGATGAAAAATAAGCATTTTATTTGTTGGAAGGAAACCTGTGAGGAGCCTCTGCATTGACACTGCCTGACGCTCACTATTGTAAATGTTTCCTGCAGCCTTGGGAGAAACTTTAACCTCTGCATCCTTTCAAGATGCTTTAAAGCACAGCAGAGGACCTCCTGCCTCGAGAGGCAAGCACCCCTTTGTCTTTCAACTTGTAGTTGGAGTTAGTGGACGTGAAAACATGGTACATCTTTTAATTTCATTAATTTGGGAAAGTTTGGGAGGGAGATTGAAGGTTGGAGGATAGCTATTAAAGTTGGCAGTACTTTGTAGTCTAAATAGCTTTCTTTTAATCAAGTAGTTTGGGGTTTTTTAAATGGAATACTCATTGCTATTAGTGAAGCCAGCCAAGCCTGAAACCCCTTGTGCTAAGTATAGTACACACGTGAGTAACCATCCCTGCCTCTGAGAACCTATGAGTAAACAAGACGGACGATGGGCTGGGAATGGCAAAGAAGGTCTAACCAAGGTAACCCACCCCTGTGCTGAGTACAACGTGAGCACAAGGTGAGGCAGATACCTACACTGGTTCTATGATCAGGAGGAATCTCTATATTCATCAAACTGCCCAGCATGCCAGGGAAAGGACAGCTCTGGTTTGCCCATGATATGAACAGAAGCTAGCAGTCCCATTGGGCCATGGAGCCAAGTCAGCTTTATGCTTTTTCAGCCAACAGTTGGATGAGGGCACCTGGTAATGCTGGGGCTGACAGAGCTTGGCTGGAGCATCAGATTCAGGAGCTGCTGAGCTAGAGCACGTCTCCAAGAGAGACATGCTTTACAATATTGAAGCCCCAGGAGAAGATGAGCAAACTGAACATCTCAGTGGTTTTCTCAGTGCTTTAACATTCCCTGTGAACGCCTTATTTGTACTGCTAGTTTCTCCAATTAAACTTTCCCTCTCCTGGAGCTCATTATAGACCAGAGAGAGAGACTTGCTGGGATCTTATACCAGACCATGACCATAGTGTGAGTTAGATTTCACCCTTCTGCAGAAGACTCAACGTGGCACACGATGACTGTCAACGTCAATGCACGGGAGAGTGGGTAGGGCTGTCCTGCTTTCAGTGGCTGGGAAGCTGCAGAACTCCTTTCTGTGCAAGGCTCTAAGGAAATGCAAACCCAAGGCAGCAGAGCAGCATCTCAGCTGCTCTGTCACCCCACATCTGATCACAGATCAGATTGCGATCAACAAATGGTGTCCATGGGAGGGAGGGAGCCCATGGTTTGGGTATGAGACAAACTCCATGCGGAAAAGTTTCTTGCAAAGGTTAGCAGTGTGTGTCTGATGCTTAGACCTGTGCACGGCGTATGTGCCTGGCACCCAAACACCTACGTGCAGCCCATCTCCTAATTAGCAGAAGAGGGCAAACCAACAGCTGAAATAAAACCACCAGAATTTAGGAGAGCTTCTTCATTGAAGGAGAGAGGCAGGAATGTCAGAGCGAGCATGAGCTGGTGGGCAGGGAGCAGCCACGAGCAGGGAAGCGGGACACAGTGCCTGGGGGAGAGGGAAAGGGCACGTTCCCTGCAGCTCTCCCAAAACTGCCCCATGGGACAGTCCACCCTCCAGCAGAGAGCCCACGCAGCCCTGCCGTGCCTTCCCTTTCCCGATGGCAGATTATTATCTGCAGCTATGCAAAATAATGCAAATGAAGCTATAAAGATGTTAATTATGCTGAAGGAATTAACTGCTCATTAACTTAAACTTCCTGCTCAATTATTTTCATTACTGTCCCTCCTTTGCCAATGAGAGGAAAGGACACGTTCCAGCCTTGATGCTCCCTGGCAGTCCCCATTTCCACAGCCTCCTTATGCCAGTCTTGCCCCACGAGGCTGCTCAGCCCTTCTCATCCCCACTGGTGTTGCTGACCCGCTGTCTGGAGGCAGCAGCCCACGTCTGGGCACCCCGGTTTTGCTAAGGGCCATGGTGAAGTCTGCAGTGGGCACGACACATGGCAAGTTGCATGTCTGGGAGGGGGTTCTGCTCCCATCTTTGTCAATGTGTGACTTGGATTGGATTAGATCGTGTCCCCATGCCTCAGTTTCCCCACCTGCAATATAATAAGGCTGATGAAGAGCTTGAAAATCCACTCACGGAAAATAAGAAATGAAAGCCTGGAGCGGTGTTAATGTTAAAATAAGATTTGGCAGCATGTTAGGAAATGTATTGTGAAGAGTCATTTTGAGACACCCAGGGAAACAGCCGAGCAATTTAATGCTGACAGTTGTTGCCATCCCTTGTTTTTGTCCACAGATATGCCCGGACTGATATGCCAAGTCATCTCTCACATTGGCAACTTTCATCTCTTTCCACTCAAGCAAGCCCTATAAACTGCCTATATTAAAACAATTAAATTACATGCACAGCGTTTACACAAATACTGGCACCATCATTAACGGCAGCACTGAGATGTGAGCAGTGCCTGCATGTGGTCTGGAATACATCAGGGAGAAGGATCAGATTTACCAGAGAGTTTGGTTAAAATGTTTTCAAAAGAGGTTGCCGCACTTCAAGACAGAGGAAATATTGTCAAGGACCTGGATGGACAGGCTGGAGAGGTGGGACCCTGCAAACCTCATGGAGTTCAACACGGCCAAGTGCAAGGTCCTGCGCGTGGGTCGAGGCAACCCCCAGCACAGACACAGGCTGGGAGGGGAATGGATGGAGAGCAGCCCTGAGGAGAAGGACTTGGGGGTGCTGGGGGATGAGAAGCTGAACATTCCCCGGCAATGTGCGCTGGCAGCCCAGAAACCCCCCGTGTCCTGGGGGCATCCCCAGCAGCGTGAGCAGCAGGGCGAGGGAGGGGATTGTCCCCCTCTGCTCCGCTCTGCTGAGACCCCCCCCTGCAGGGCTGCACCCAGCTCTGGGGTCCTCAGCACAGGACAGACACGGAGCTGCTGGAGCGGGGCCAGAGGAGCCCCGGAGATGGTCCGAGGCTGGAGCAGCTCCCGTGCGAGGACAGGCTGAGAGAGTTGGGGGTGTGCAGCCTGGAGAAGAGAAGCTACCAGTTACCATGTGCATGGGAGCTGCTGAGATTGGCAGCCCAGAAACCCTGTGCTCGGTGTCCCAGCAGCCCCAGTCCAGCACTGAAGCCGCTGTCCCACCATGGTGCAGGCTGCTCACCAAGGCAGAGGTGAGCTGCCAGGAGAGACTGGGAGCTGGGAAAAGGAAAACAGCCCTGGGAAGAAGAGACTTAACAGAAAGAGTCAGTGGCTTGTTGAAGGCAAGGTTCAACAGCGGCTCGTTGTGGTCTGTAATTGCCAACAGAGGGGGAAGACAGCTGATCGTGGGAGATGCTTTCATCCAGCAGACAAAAGCCTGATGAATCCGAAGGCTGGAGGCTGAAGTTAGCAAAACTGAAATGTAGGATGCAAATATCTAAGACTGAAGATAATTAACAAGCTCCCCAACTGCTCAGCTGTTACCAGAGGATCGCAGGCAGAGCGGATGAGCTGCCCACACTGGGGTTAGCTGCCTGTCGCTGCTTAGGACTGCGTGGCATGCAGACAGCAAGGCAGAGCTGCCTCCAGAGCCCTGGAAGCTGAGCTGGGATTTGCCCGGATATGAGAAGACACAGGAAGGTCCTAACCTGCTCGTTCTCCGCCACACACTGCCCCACAAACTTCACACTTGTACTTTAGCATCGCGGGAGGAGGCACATGGACTGAAACCCTTTTTTTGCTCCCAGAACGTCTCTGGGTAATGTAACCCATGGGATACAAAGAAAATCAAAAATGCCGAATACCCCCTCCAGGCCATGCCACACATGGTGATTTTAATGAGTAGCCTGTTGCTAACGCCTTCGCTGTTTTGTGGGTTGTGACGTGTCACAGGACGTGTCACGCTGATGTGTTATGGGGGTTCAAGTGTCTACAGTGATGATTTCCTTCAGCTCCTGCGTTGTAGGGACTGGAAATCTGCATGGGGCATATCGTGCCTGATGGATTTTATGGACTGCAGTGGGTCAAGGTTGATTTCTTTTCCATATAAAATATCAGTTTAAGAGAAACTCCATGTGCTTGCCAGCTTGGGGACATGGGGTGCCATTTTATTGGGCCATGTAGGTTGCTTGCTGGCTGTTTTTATTCTTTAATAAAACCCTTTGGCAGAGCTGTGGCTCCTTGTTGCCTTACAATTAAGGAGAGAACAACCAGTGCTCAACTCCAACACAGAAGTTTATGAAACCAGCAGAGATATGCAGGGAGACCTCTAAGAACAATGAAGGCAGAGCTGCTGGCTGTTTACGAGAAGGAAATGTGTTATTTTTAGCTATCCAAGAAGGTGGAAGGTGAAAAAACAACACAAGAACAAAGCAAATATATAGTCCAATCCAGGAAGCCAAAAAGCAATGCCAAAAAAAAAAAAAAATAGCAAGCTGACTCTCTGGCAGGGTAATTCTTTCACTCAAGGGGAAAAGGAGACTTGGTAGCTGGCAGAGCCCCTGGGATGTGAGGGTTCTGCCCAGCACCTGGGGCTCAGGACCGTAGTGTTCCCCCCAGCTCGGGGACCCAGGCTGCAAATCCAAATTGTGGCGAGTTGAGGTCCCCTCTCAGCTCTGGTCCCCGAGCAGAGGGAGGAAGCCATGGGGACAGACCTCCAGCTGCCCAAATCTGCAATCTGGGGTGTGGAAGGAAAGATGCAGATGAGGTGATGTGAGAGCAAAGAGCAGCAGTTCCGGAAGTCCAGAGGGAGAAAGGACAGAGCAAATCCCGAGCTGCGCAGGGAAAACCCAAGAGCAGAGCACTGCGGGATGCTCTTTGCAAACACTCAAACCAGCTGTGCGTGCAAACCCTGCAGCCCGCTGCGGGAAAGGGACTTGCTGCTGCCTATGGGAGGTAGGATGGCAGGAAGGTGACGCAGTGAGGACCAGCCCATGGGCTGAGGGAGGTGTTCGGTAGTCAGTAACTTGCCTTCACCCACGAGCCTGACTGTCCCAAGGGCTGCAAGGGTGGCAGGGAGAGAGACCTCCCCATGGGAGCTGCTGCCTAGCACAGAGAGCAACCGCTTTGGGCTCACCACCCCAACATCCAGATCGATTCCTGCCATCAGAGATACAGCAGCTGCGGAAGGGAGGGGGCAGGCAGCCCTGTGCTGGGTTTAGCATTACAGCGAGTCCAATTATTCATGTGAATAAACACCAAAAAGAAAATTCCTCCGTCAGAGGAGATGCATTTGCTGATGTCCAAATGCACCGACAGTGCAAGAACACAACAGAGAATATGACCAGGAGAGGAAAGGGGGGTATTTTTTTAAACAACTCATTCCATTTCTATTGGAAAAGATTATTCTGGGCTGGAACTGACTCCTTGCCGGTGATGCACCCTCCCCCAGAGGAGTCTTTGCATTGCCCCATGTTATAGGTTAATCAGCATCTTTGCAGATGAGCACCCAGTATGGCAAAAGCCTGATCCATCACCAGAGAGTGCACTTCCAGCTCGAAGCTGTCTCACTGGGAGCACCCTCGAGCTGCCAGGCAGCGAGAGAAAGTGACACTAATCAGCTGCTGAATACAGTGCTGGAGCCAAATTAGGAGAAGAAAATAAAACCTAATTGACTTGTCCGGTGGCTTTGTCAAGGGACTCTAAGGACCGTTGATGCTCTCCCAAGCTGCTGCATCACATTCCCACGGCACCTCAGTGGGGCCTGGAGAGAGTGTTCGCTGGGAACTGGGGGCTCTGCAAATCCTCCCAGCTCCTCTGAGCATCTAAAGGAGGGATTCTTGCCAGCAGATGCAGGCAGACAATGCACACCATGCCCTGCCTGTTTCCTGAACGCAGCAGGGGATGCTGCGTGGATGGACAGCACTCCTGCTTTCGGCCCCGCAGCTCTGGCCCCACCAGACGGGATCTGCACAAAGGATGTGGTCCCACAAGCAGAGCCTCCTCAAAGGGAGGGTTTTGTAGGAAAGGAGCAGAAAAAACCCTTTGGCATGGGACAGGAGGGACTCCCAGGGTTGGCTTTACAGCTTCTTTCTTTGATTGTTCAAAATCTTCCTTTTAAAAAAATACATTCCTACTCTTTTTGTTCCACTCATGCTTTTACATCTCTTTCCACCTTGTGCTGGTCTCCGTGTGCCTGCAGCCCCACTGGTTTCAGATCAGCTGATTGCAGGTTGTGCCTACACAGCCCTGCTCAGGAGGGGCTGTCGGGGAGAGCAGCTTAACTGCAAGCTCCAGCCCTACAGGAGGGACAATATCTCCTGCTATAGTTTCACAAACACCTGAAACACATAAACTGGGCCAGGGTTGCCCCGATTGCTCTGCCCATACAGGCTTAGCTCAAACTGGGCAATGAATTACACCAGGGAAAGAAGCAGTTGCTTTCTGCGGGTGGTGTGTTCAATGCAGACCAGCTCCCTGGTTCACCAGGAGGTTGCTCTGCTCGTGCACATGCTCGTGCAAGGGCACGGTGTGGGAAGCTGCAGGTAGTGGCAGGAGGAAGGCAGATTTGCAGACTGCAGCTGAAGAAATTTAAGAGGTGGATTCACCCTTGAACATGTACCTTGGACACACGTCTGTTAGGACCTTTGTCTGGAATTCCATCTTTTCCTTTCCCCAGCCCCATCAGGACGGCATTACCATGCATGGGACAAGCCATCCCTCCCCACACCTTTGGCAGTCACCGTCCAGCTCCCGGCTCCGTCTGGCCACAATCGCCCAGCGCCGGCTGGGCTTTCAAACAAGGCTTCACACGCGGGATATCCACAGACTTGCCGAAAGAGGATTCCAGCTGCACTGTGAGAACAGCCAGCTCCCAGCCAGCAAGTGTGGAGGTGCAGACGTTTGCTTTGGCATTCACCCATCTTGCCTCCTGTAGCCTCTGAAAAAAAACAAAAAACCCCCCCAAAAAAACCCAAAACAACAAAAAAAAAGTGTCAGGAGCTGCAACAAGTCGCAGGGCATGCACTCTCTGTGCCGCTGCCTGATGCTCACAATGGTAACATGGCCTGTGACTAACAACAGCAATAACGCATTACGGGCTTATAAGCCAGCCCAGGCACAGCCTGGCAAAGGGATGAGACAAATCTGTCACTCTTGAGACCCCGGGGACTGCAATGTTAATTTGTCCCCAATGTCCCCTCGTGTAATACAGGAGCTGGCAGCAGTGAAAGTGATAAGAGCTATGCTCTCCATTTCCCATTTGCTTGACCCCCAAGGGGTCTTCTGAATCATGGAAGTCTTGTTTTAAGCCGCTGGGCTTGATTTATCTTTTATATACATGGATTTTACACTTAACTCCATCAACTGCAGACAGGGATCACAGAATCCCGGGATGGTTTGGGTGGGAAGGGACCTTAAAGCCCATCCAGTGCCACTCCCCACCATGGGCAGGGACGCCTCCCACTAGCCCAGGTTGCCCAAAGCCTCATCCAGCCTGGCCTTGAACCCCTCCAGGGATGGGGCATCCACAGCTTCTCTGGGCAACCTGTTCCCTTTGCAGGTGTTTGCTGGTCTGTCCTGAAATGAGAATGGCAGAGAGATGTAAAGAAACTTTTAACATCAATCCTGGAAGGCGGGTAGTGCTGCACAGCTGCTCAGGAGGTAGCAGTATCAGCAGCAATAAAACTAGCTTTTAGCTTCAGGAATGAAAGTACCTTCTGCAGGAAGGTATTCCCAAGCCTGGAGGTGGGAAACACTTTGTCCCCATCACTAAAATCCCATCTCCGTCTCCCAGCCCCGCACTTTGCCACCAGCACGACGCCCCAGCTCTCGGCAGGTTCACAGCCCCGCTCCTCCTGGCTCACCACAATTTGCTTTTCTTCTCCCAGCATGACAGTTTTGAGGGCTGAATGTGAAATAAAAGGTGAAATTATTGTCAGTTAAACTCCTTTCTGTCCCCACCCCTCCACCTCTGATGGAGCTGCTTATACACTGGTATTTGCACAAATAATGAGAATCCCTTGGGGAAATCATGTTATCTCCCCTGCTGTGTAGCAGTAGGATACTGGCAGATGATAAAACACACGAAGGTAGAGGAAGCAAGCTATAACTGCTCTGCTTCTCTGGGAATCTTCCCCTTCTTAGTCCTGGTGGAAACACACTTTTCCTCTGGAATAAGAAAGGTGAGAGGATTTTTAATAGATACACGAAAATGTGAAACAGCATTGTCCCAGTGCTATTGACTGTTTGTGGCCGTCCCCATCTGGGAAATTCTTGTTATCATTTGACATTCAAAGCTTTTCGTATGAAGAGCTTCCCTGTATGGCAGGACGAGTGTCTCGGAAAAGATGGTTCAATTTTTGGAGGAGGTGGGAGTTTACTCCTCTGCTTTGAACACATGATATTTAATGGGGGGTAGAGACTTTTAAATCATGGCCAGCCCCGCTTTAGCTTTGAGCACAGAAATAATGCTCTCAGACAGCAGAAATTGTGTGTTTCAAAAAAAAAAAAAAAAGAAAAAAAACTATTTCAAAGATCAGGAGTTTCCCTTCACTTCTTCTGAGTAAATGACACCAGAGCACTATCAAAGGTCTTCCAGCCACCAGTGTGACATGATACCCATCAGAAACAGCCTCCAAGACAGCCCAGGGTGCTGCAGACAAACCTTTCAAGGCTGACTGCACTGCAGCCAAGGATGATGCTGGACCGGGATGGATGAGTACCGAGATGTCCTAGCAAGACAAAATCACAGAGTGTCATCTCATATATATCTATGTTTTTGAAACAACGAGGAGAGAAGAGATCCCTTTAAATCCCCATAAAACTTGAGAAACAGAGAATGAGTTCAACACCAGGGTGAAGGCTGGACAAGGCAGAGTCTGGACCAGGACCTGGACCAGGCTCTGCTAGGACTGGCTCTAGCTGAGGACACTGGCTAAGAGGATCCATCAGAAGCATGATCTAGAGACCTCACATCCAGAAGCAGTTTGTGATGGCAAAAGGCAGCCTGTGATGAATCAACAAAGCCACTACGAATATTTTAAAACCCCTGAGTGCTTGTAGGGTCCTAGGAGCAGGTCCAGCATTGACCAGTGGCTGATACTGGGAAGCAGCCTGTTGATCCGAAAATGCAGTCAATCCTTTTTTTTATGGTCACCCATATTAATTCCCAGCTTTGATGACAGACATCAACAATCACTCCAACCTTACCAAGAGGAGTCCCTCAAGTGTGCCCCTGCACTGCTTTAGATGCTACAGCAAATGCAGCCAGAGGAGCTCGTTACAAATCTATTGGCCAAGTGCTGCTGCCATTTCCTGCACGAAGCAACAGTTTCCAAGGCTGATGGATTGAAAACAATTAGTCGCTTCTATTCCTTTCTTTGAGGCATGAGCAAACTCTCTGGCAGCATGTGTTAATTTCAGATAAAATAATTCATCCAAGTGCCTATGCAAATCAACTCTGGCCAATAACCACTAAAAAAAATTAATGCTGTAAATATAATGAAAACATAATTAGCAATTAAAGACAGGGGTGACAGCCCGATGCTGAGGATGGAAATAATGGGGGTGTTGTTCTGCATCTGAATGCTGGTAGGAAGAGGCAGCCTTCCAGGGCTGTTTTCAGTTCTGCAAGACACTAATTGAAAGATACTTTCCTAGGTGAAGACCTCAGCATCTCCAGCAGCTCGAAGATTACTGAAGCACTGGGGAACAGGCTAATCCTGTCCTCCCTCAGAGGATGTTGGCTGGGTGCTCGTCTCCCAGTATCTGTACTGCCTGGTGCTGAGCTCCAAAGTGGGGTGGCTGGAAAACAAGGCTCCCGTGAGCTATTTTGGACAAAGTACCTGTCCCGTGGCCTCCTGCCAACCCAGGAGTGGGATACCTGATGACCCAGGGGGTGCCATTCAGTCCTCCATCATCTATCTTGTCTTCTTCCACTATTGACCTGCTTGTGAAAATCTTGAGTTTTTCAAGCTAAGGGGTCAACCCGGGAGGACATAACTGTGGATGGTGAAGTATTTGAACCTGATCTCTGTGGGAAGCAGGGTACAGAGATCTCCCACTGGGATGGAGGAGTCTGAAAAGATTTATTCTCCTCTCCACCTTTAACGATGTAGAATTAGGAATTTAAATGCAGAACATTCAACGTCAGGTTTCCACACTTTGGCCTCCTCCCCATGCTCAAAACCCTCCTTCAGCTGAGAGTAGCAATTATCTCTTCCCTCCTTCACAAGGACAGCGAGAAGCGTAATTAAGCAGGACGTGATTTTTTGTCAGTTGTGTGCCCGCACCTCCCATTAAAGCTGGTGGTTGCTGAAGGGATAATTGAGCCGCTGGTGTTTACAAAGCACTTTGAGATGCGGATGTTTGTGATGGTGGCTGCAGCACCGGGGCTGGCCCAGAGGCTGACATCCCAGCCTGGGTGGCCCTTTCCATCCTACCCACACCGTGTCCATGCACAAATTCAAGCTGAAGTTGTTTTGTTCAATACAAAGCACAAAGACACTGCCTGGGGAGGGAGGGGTGATCTGTTGGGTCTAAATGTGTATGTGACCTTAAAAAAACCCCTCTAACTCTCTACTTTAAAAGCTCAAAAAACTAAAATTGTACATGGGGTGGTGATGAGGGAAGGAGGGGAGATGTGGTTTTGTCCAGCATGCACCGCTCCAGTGCAGGGACCACTCTGGGCTTAGATCTTCACAAAAGCAGATGGCAACACCAGCCTGTTCGAAGCTGAGATCAGAACTAGCCCAGTAATCGGCACTGGCTGAAACCCAGATGTTCTGTTCTGTTGGAAATTCTGACATTTTGAGTTCTTTTTTTTTCAGTCCAAATCCAAAACCCAACAGCCCAGGGTTAAAAACTCCCCCAGGCAGAGAAGGTTCTAAAAATGTTGCTGTCACATTGTGGAAATATTATCTTGTACCTGGCCAAGTCTATCCTGGGATCCAGCCTAAACTCTGAAGTCTCAATTTTTAATAAGAACAGGCTTTATCTTAGGAACAAAAATGTTTGAGTAATGTTTAAAAAAAGTCTGTATGTTACAAGAGAGAAATGAAAAAGTTGAAACTCTTCATTTTTGTACTTTCTTGGGTGAAAATCTCTTTGCAGTCAGCATTTTAATTTGAGATTTTTGAATCATGACAGTGTCACATTTTTCCAATGGAAAACACCTCTGCTGAAAACAGCGTAGCCATGGGACACCCACATGGCTTACCCTGTGCCTTATATCCCCCATAACACAGTGGGACCCCTCTCTGCTCCCTCTGCCCCATCCACACACCAAGGGTGCTACAACACCATCACCCAAAGAACACACATCCCTTCTGAAGGCAGCTTCCTAGCTCAATATTTCATGAGAGGTTGCCCAGAGAAGCTGTGGATGCCCCATCCCTGGAGGGGTTCAAGGCCAGGCTGGATGAGGCTTTGGGCAACCTGGGCTAGTGGGAGGTGTCCCTGCCCATGGCAGGGGGTGGGCTTAAAGGTCCCTTCCAACCCAAACTGTTCTGGGATGCCATGATGCTCTGATGAGAGTGAACAGGAGCAATTTTTATCTTTAGCGATGAATAGTTGAAAGGGTTTGTGGAGCTCTATGGAGCTCATCAATGAGGGTGGTTTCTAACTGCCCTACAGACAAGACACGCCAGGAGCAAGGAAGGTCCTTGGCTGCTCTAGGGATGGAGGAGATTTGTCTTCTGCTCAGATTCCGCACTTTGCAAAGTTTCATCTTTTCACCTTACTCATCCAAGTGCCTGACCTACCCCATGGTCACCTTCCTTCGTCATTCAACCCAGTTCATCAGGACCAGCTTGCCCAGACTCTGTGTCTAACGAGTCTCTTTGCTTGGTTGGATTCATATCTGTCGCCCGAAAGGATGCCACTAAACCCAGATGACTGGAAACAATTAAAAAAGATGCGTCCTGCTGTTTGCCACATTGATTAAAAACATCATCGAGACACCATGAAAACTGCCTGAATTTGTCCCTAAATACTCTGTGCTGGTGAGATCATTCGTCACTTACACATCTCTGAGCCTGGCACTAAATGGAGAGTTACTATATGTTGCCACAAGGGATTTATATCTAAAGTAATAACTTAATGCCACGACCAATTCTTTAATTTCTTTGTAGTATAAATTAGCATACTAATCTGATAATAATATATCACAGCCTGGGGAAAAAAATAGAAAAAGATATCACGCGTGGCTAGTCATTATAGGAATTGAAACCAAGACAAAGGATCGCACTGTAATTTGGCTGAAATTTCATGTTCCTGCACCAGGAAAGGTGAGGTGGGGTTTAGATCATAGAAACATTTTTAAGGGGCCATCAAAGCAAAGGCTGTCATGAGCATAGCCACCCAAAATTTTGACTGTGTGTTTACTGGTGTCTCATCTTCTGTGTGAGAAGCATTTGCTGGGGTCTACTGAAACAAAAGGTTTATCATGGGAATGATGCTTAAACCTGACTGGGGCTGGTTCAGTCAACCTGTGGTCTGGGAACTACAATTTCTAAGATAGCAGAAGGTGATGAGACTGCAAGATGTTACTTTAAAAAGCCAAAATGAACACCCCGAGTCCTTGCCAAAAAGCAATTAGATAAAGCGAGAGAAAAGAGACCCCAGGGACTATCCTGAGAAGTCTGCACTCACCACAACATGAGCTTGGACATGTAAACATGTGTAGCTACCCGTGTTCAGACACCTAAATGTGGGTACCACCTAATCTAGAGCTGAAACCCACCCTTAACCGCACAGCAGCCTGCATCCCCACAACAGCTCATCCCACAAACCGCCCTGCCGACAGACCCGAGAGAAATCCTTCCCGCAGAGCAAGGTCTCAACAGGGAAGGTAATTAAGCATCAGAAGCGATTACCAGGAGCTCTAGCGGTATGTGCATCCCTTAAAATCCTTCAATCCAGGCAGGGCAGCTTTTGCAAAGCTATGTTGTGGCTCAACCTGTAATTACGGGCTGGACGCCCATCAGGAGGTGAGGTGCTGTGGTCTGTGTTTATTCAGAATGATCTCAGGATGCTTTCTGTGCTGCGGGGAGACTCAGAGATCTGCAAGGAACGTGCTCATTTCCCAAGATGAGCACATGAGGCTGGGCTGGGCTCTTTGTTCAGGGTTTGTTGTTTTTTTCTTTGTCGAAGTGTGTTTTTGACAAGTCTCTCTAAGAAAGAGTATCTGGTAAGTCCATCACACCCCTGAAATGAAGTGTTTTGGGAGAAATAACAGAAATTTGGGAGAAATTTAACTGGAAATAGTTCTGAACATTTTCTTAGCCAACAAATTAAATTGCCTTTTGTGGTACGAATTTCACAAAGCCCCCATAATGCCAATATCCTCGTTAAGTTCCCCTAGATTTCTAGAGATGGACTGAGGATTATTCAGCTCTCTATCAGACATTCCTTTCCCTCTATTACTTCTGTCAACAGAATTCAGGGTCCTTTCCCCCCTTCATTGTGAAAAAAAATTCCTCAGCTTGCAAAGAACTTTCTAGTTAAAATACTTTCTGCCCAAATTAATACCAAGAGAACACGTGGCACCCAGTTTGTACAGCAGAGCATGAACTGCACAAGTAACACTCACCAAACAAATTCTTACTTTGGTGAGCAACTAGAACAATTGGAAATTAATGATTTTTATGTCATCTTAAAATGTTTCATATTCCCCTTAATGAAAGGACTTCTTCTAAGTGACGCTTAACTTCAGAGGAGTGATGCTTGACTTCATTCTATTTTTTACTTTACTTTTAAGAAATTAAAACAATTTCTGTGAAAAATGTGATGTTTTCTTCCTAGCTGATGGAGACTTTCTCATTTAGTGCTACTTTTTCCACCACCGCATAATGGGATCTCTTGTGCCTGTGTGCTTTCTGCTCAGGTACTGCAGCACTTCCTTGGGTTTGTTTTTGGTTTTTTTTTTCCTAACTTGTTACAATTTTGCTGCCTCATCAATAAAGTGGGATCAAGGATGGCAGCATGTCCCTTTGAATCAACAGGTCTTCTCTGAATTCTGCAGAAGAGAAGCTGCCACCTGCCAAATTAGAGATTTCAGGCAGAGGTTTATAAATTTGAAATACCTACTTATTTTCGAACAAGACCATGGAAGTGTATAGTTTTTGCAAACTGCATTCATTCCACCTCCAAATCCCACCTGTTTCCAGCTAAATTAAGCTGTTGGGTTTTTTGAAGGTTGCTAGACAGCAAAGAGTAACTCCATGGAAGGGTAAGGCTCAAATTAAACCCAAGCTGGAACGCAGGGATTGTTGGTTCACACCGAAAATAATCCTGAAAGTCAGGCAACTTTTGGGGAAGCAGCTGACTTAAAACTGGGTGTGTGGGTAAAATTTGAATTGTCACAAGGTGATTTCCAGAATCAATCCAGAACTGAAGATCCAACCTGAAATACCTGCGTGGCCTTAGATACCTGTATGGAGCTGACAATCCAACCTTAAATACCTGCATGGCAGTGGGAGATGCTTAGAGGTCAAAATTTCTGAGGAAGAAGAAGAAAGAAGGGAAATGGGACTTAATGCAATGGGCAAAGACACCGAGATGCCACCTGCCTGAGTCAAGGTCAAGGAGGAGGTCAGAGCCAGCAGTGATGCTCAGGAGGGGCATCCACCAGGTTTGTGCTGCTTTTTTGTTTTCTTTGAATGAGACGTGAAGAAAATCAGAGGAAAAACCATCCACCCCATCTGAATGGATGCAGAAGACTCCTGTTCTTCTTGCTGCAAGGGCGTTGCTTGGGCAGAATTACTTTCACCTTCATTTCTATGTTTTTTGTCCTTGTTCCTGCAGACCCAACCCAACCTGCCACCTGTTTTGCTCCGTGTTGCTATGGCAATTGGAAAGGTTTTGCATGGTCCTTCGCAAACCGCAGCAGCCCTGCAAAGGCAAACCATCGTGCAGAAAGCAAGAGATCCGAGCTGGCCTTAGAACTAACCCAAAATGAAATATATACAGCTGCACCTTGCATATGTCACATCTAATGTTCCTCCAGCTAAGGAGAAGGAATTCAGAGAGTCACAAGTGAAGCAAATGGATGAAATGTACCGAGTCAAGACCTTGTCTTCAAAATTCAAGCATGGGGACAGTTACATCATGGCAAGAATCTGGAAAGTGCTTTCTGAAAAATTAAGGAGCAAAAAGGCAAAATATCGCAGGAGAAACAGCTCTGGTATTTCTGAGGGGGGCAATTAATCTCGTGCAAAACGCATGGTGTGGTCCAGATTTCCAGAGCAAAGCTGAGATTTCCAAGGGCATCAGAAGAGAGTCTGGAGAGCTGAGCCTGCTCCTCTGAACCATCCTCCTGATTAGCTTCTAAATCCTCAGCCCAAATTCCCGACCAGTGTTGAGACTCTGCGTGTTTCTCTCCGAAGCTCTCCATCATCTCAGTGCACTAAGCTTTCCATTTGGGGAACTTTCCTTCGAGGCTGCGTGATTTTCCACAGGAGGAGAAGAGACCCAGAAGGACCGTCCAAACCATGGCTACATTCTGCTGCAACTTCCTGGGCATGACAAGTTGGCTGTGATACTGACTTAACTTCTGGCTTGAGAAATCAAAATACCATCTTATTTAAAAATATTCCCAAAACTCCCAAGAGCTGGAGGTCCCTTGACAGTCCCTCCCCTGCTCAGCCTGGTCCCACCAGTTCAGATGAAAGCATACCGATACTGGTCCCAGCTGGTCACTGGGTTGTCTCTAGACTTGCCAGCTTAACCGGGATTAACATTAATTATCCCCGTCAGCAATTTTAACCCTGAGTTTTCCCCTGAGCCCCACATGGATACATATGACATGGGTTAAATTTATACAAGGTCTCGGAATACCCCGAGTGCCGGTAACATCTGGCACATCTCGGGGTTTCCACGCTCTCAGGGTCTCAGACCTGTCACAGACGGGTTGACCCCTGAGGATATAAGGTCTGTGGGTCAGGACCTATTGATTCTCGGGTGCTTTGTACAGCATTTGTCAGTGATTAGGGAACTGGAACTCAACCCAAAGGATGTTGATGTGGGCTATGTGCATCCAGACACAGTCATCCGGCTGGAGGGAGAAGTTAGATTAAAGGGCATTTTTGTTTATCTGTCCCCTCTTTGCCATTTTGGGCTGGAAGGAAGGTAAAAAAAGCCATTCTGTGATTTCCATAGCCTGGCACAGTGACCAAAATGGTGAGCAACATTTTGCTTTCCGGTCGTGGAGATGTGTCCTGGAGATGTGTGTGTTGGAGTCAGTGAAAAGGGAGCTCTTAAACTGCCTTTGCCATCCCCAACTCTGGGAGTATGGGCCAAGGTAAGTGCTGGGGAAACTGAGGCACAGAACACCTCAACTTGCTAAATAACATTAGCTGACAAGTAGTGGAGGGGAGACCCGAAATGCAGCAGTCTGAGGCTCCCCTTGCCATTTTTGGGCCATAAAGCACGAATTACAGATAGAGCAATGACAGATTTTAAATAATCCGGAGAGCTTCCGTGCCCTGCTGAGCACTGCTGCCTCTCATGGAGATACCCACTTATCTCACGGAGATACCTACTTAACTTCTAGTTCTGGAAATCAAGCTACTTCCTTCCCTTGTGTTTACCCTTCTCTGGGAGCCAACCCCACACAACCCGCTCACTCACCCTCCCCCCTCCCAAGGATGGGGAAGAGAATTAAAGGGGTAAAGGGAAAAAAGGACTCCAGGTTGAGATAAGAACAATTTAATAACTAAACTACAGTAATATTGGAAATAATACTATATACAAATACACAAATGAGTGATACACAATGACACTGCCCACCCCCTCGATGACCAAGGCTCAGCCTGTTCCTGGCTAATGGTCCTGGATCAGGGATTGTCCTGAAATCACACTCAAGGAACGGAGATAACAGTCTGAGCGTCCCAGACCGAGAGCTGACTGGGGTGGGTTGGGAAGGACTTGGGAGAGCGACCACCTGGAGTGAGAAGACCCAGAGCAAAAGAGATCCAGAACCAAAAGAGACGATCTTCCAGAGGGTCCTCACCTATATACTGGGCATGATGTGTATGTTATGGGATAGATTATTGGCCACTCTGGGTCTCAATCCTGAACCTAAGATCAAATCCTGGGCTGGTCACTGGGGCTGTGCTCCCTCCCAGCTTCTCCTGTTTGCAGACAGCCAGAGAAGCTGAAAGACCTTGGCAGCCGCATAAACATCACTTTTATCAGCTTTCTTCTGAGCACAAATCCCAAACACAGCCTCTTGCTGGCTATTATGAAGAAAGTTAACTCTGTCTCAGCTGAACCCAGGACACCTTGCCATGTTGTAATGGAGAGGGCACCAACCTGCAGCCCAGTCCCTGGGGTAAAGGCACTGGAGGCGGAATAAACATCCCCTGCACAGGGACAGCTCTGCAGTGGCCGAGGTTCTCGTGATGAGCTTTTATCTGCTCCAGGAAGGTTATTCAGTTAATAGCATCACAACTTTTGCATGGCATAAAAGCTTTACAGGAGGGCAAGCCTTGAACCAGACTTTTGCTCCCAGCTCCAGAGCATCCCTCCCCGCTCCAGAGCATCCCTCCCCATGCCAGCTGGCCCTGCCGCAGGGCCGTCAGCACCTTGACGTACGGCTGTGATTAATTGTGCGAGCTCCCCGGCTCTCGTCTGGGGCTAACTGACAGGAGGTGAAGCATGACAGTGAATAATGGCAAGACCTTTGGAAGTCCAGGAGAAATTAAATCAGCGCAACAGTATTTGTTTGCTTTCGAGTCCCCTGTCCACCCCCCTCCCCGCCCTCGCCCCCCATCCTAATGGCATTTCAGGCTGTTTGGCTGCATTCCCCGCCTCATAAACCAGGGCTCGACATCTCTGAGAGCAATGACTTTAAAAACCACCATCACTGGGCTGTTGGCTGCGGTGGGGCTGGGCTTTAACCCTTTCCCCTGTCGGGAGCAGGGTGGTGGAGAGGCAGAACCAGTCCCGCTGTTACAGCACTACTCGTGCAAAGTCACGGAGATGAAGCGGTTTTTATTTTTAACTGACTGTGAAAATCGCATGTGCCCAAGAGCCTCAGAGACTGAAATATCAATTGCCCAGGGCAACACAGCTAGCAAACGCGTTCATTTTTCATTCTTGGCTGCTGGAGGGAGAAATGTTGTATAAGCAGACCTTTGTCTGCCCGGCTTCATCAGTCCTTAATGTTTCTGCTCTGGGCAAGGGCACAGATAGGACCAGGCTCTCCTGGCGATGCCCATCCCTGTCTCAGGGCAAGAAGAGACCTCCCGAACTCACTGCTGGCTCTGACAGCACCACATGGCAGCAGCATGACCATCCTGGATTTGAATTCGTAGCTCTACAGCATGCTCACAGACCTCCCAGGGCAACTTACTGAGCATCAGGGACTTCAGGGCTGGGGGGAAGAAAGCTGCTCTGCATTTGTGGGTTTTTGGGTTTTTTTCTTTGCATGTTTTTGTTTTGTTTTTTTTTTTTTTTTTTTTTTTTTTTTCTTGGAGGGGGTGGTATTTTTTTCCCCACCCTGGACTGGGTTCTTGCAATCAGAAAAGACGAACTCATCAAATCTCTTGTTCTGTCGGGGCACGTAGTTGGGTTAGGAATGAAAGATTTACTCAGGGTAAAAATCAGAGCCCTGCAATCAGGATGCTGATGCAGGAGGTCTGGCTTCAGCTTCTTTTGGTGACTTTTAGCAGTGTTGCAGGGGCACCAAAGAGACAGTTCATACAACACTAGTGTTTTTCCATATCGTGGTGTCATTTCAGGCTGTTTGGCTCCATTCTCCTGGGGCTCCCCAGCACAAGTCAACCCCCTTTGGCATGAAACATCCCAGTGTGTAAGAGCATCCCAGTGCATAACTGGCTCCTCCTGGGAGAAAGAGAGATGCATTCAGATCGCAGACTCTCTCCCCAAGGGGAATCAAATCTTAGTTACCCAAATGATGGAGAAGTTCCACAAATGCAAACAGAGTGAATAAGGAGGAAATAATACTCATTGGGCCTCCAGTCTTGTTACATACCCTATACATTATTTATTTTTAATTATGAAAAGAGCTACAATGAGCCTAAACACAAACAGCTCACATTTTGTGTTGCTTACAACCAAATTTTAGTTCATTCTTCATTTATTTTGCCGTGATCTTCTAATCAGTTTCTTTCCCACGTGAAAAGGAGAGAATTGCAGTCTGAGGCGATGATTTAGGGGTTAAAGGAAAGGCTTCGAAAAACCAGAATAAAGCCTCTAGCAGGTTGCCTGGTTCAGCTGCTGTGGCTCTGAGGACACCTAATCTACTGGGATGTGTGTGCAGAAGCCCAGCTGAGGGATGCCAAGAAGCCAAAGTCAGCACTTTCTCCAGGTGGCCCCCATCACAAGCAACCAGTCCTTGTTTTCTTTTCTCCTCTGTAAAAAGCAGCTGACACATATTTAAAAAAAAAAAAAATCAGCCTGGCAACAGAGAGGGTTTTGGTGGAAAGCAATGCCTGGAGTCAGTCGTGGTCTGCAAGAAAACCCTTAGGACACCAGCTCTGAGCTGCGGCTGGGCACCGATCTCCGCTCCCAGCTCCGGGGCAGTGCGGAGCAGCTGGGAGACTCGGAGCAGCGGCAAACCTCACCCCTCCGTAAACCTCACCCCTCCGTGTCGCAGGGAAACGCAGATGGATTTCAAGATGGAGCAAGCTCCTGGAAACAAAGGGAAGTTTGAAATCCTTCAGTGAGACACCCAAAGCCGATCCAGCACTGCTATCTACACCTCGCTGCGCATGTAAATCAGGACACCTTACACTCTTTTTCCAGCTTTATATGAGAGAGAGAGAGATTTCAAAATCCCTGATCCTTCAGGGACAAGTGTTCCTCCTGGCCACAGCTACCTGCACGGCTGCCTGCAATTACACAGCACATTACCGGCATTATTGAGATTATATTCTGCCAGCTACACAAGTGAGCTGCTCTCCTTCCAGCAGCCACACATGCAAAGGACCCTTCGGAGGGGATCTCGGCGATTAAGCCCAACAACGAGAGCTCCCAGGTCCTGATCAAACAGCAGCAGTTTTTGTGCTGAGGCGTGTGCTGCTGGAAGGACCAATCTGCTTTTGAAAGGAAAACATGTTCCTGATGTTTGTTGGCTTCTGGGTCACATCCTTGGGTACAGGAACCTGGCAGAGCTCTGCGGAAGTCAGCGGGGTTTATCAGCTGTAAATCAGCCCTACAGCCGGTACGGCGCGTTTCACGTGGTGAGCACATCTCTCAGAGCATCGCTGCTCTGCTGAAGCTGCCGGCAGCCTTTCTGCTGACTTCTCCGGGTGCTGGCCCGCTTCCTAGAACAACCTGGAGCCAAGGACAGTGACGAGCTCTCATATACAGCTTGAACATCCGTCTGCCACAGGAAGCTTTAGAAAGGAGGAAAGTGCCACATGGCCCTTCTGCAGAGGAAGAGATGGAGGATATTCCAGCTCTCTCTGGGGAAGTTTTCCTGATGGCTGCTCCCAAAGCTGATGGTTAGAGAGGCTGTTCATGCAAAAGCAGGACCAGGCTCCCTGCTGTCCTGTTCAAGCTGTGACGTTGGTAAATTTTCTCCACCCTTCTTGCAACCCATTGTCAGAAGTGCTGATTACTCCAGGGGAAGCTCAGAGAGCTGTGATTCCCCTCCTCACCTGGAAACCTGGCATCTTAAATTGCTTTTGTAATTTCACCTGGATACATCATTCCTGTCCTTCCCATCCCAATCGTCCCACAGCGCTGCTGGGCAGCATCCCACAGCATAGCAGTAGGCAGGTGGTATGGCCAAGAGGAAAAGGCAGGAGGTAGGGGATTAGGAAGCCAGAAGTCCAGTCCCCATGTGTTACTACACCCCAAAAAGTGTAGGATCTCCTTGTGCTGGGTAATATAAGTGTTTTTTTAATTCTCCTCGTCCCTGCTTTTCCACTTGCTGATGCTGACACAGCCAGGACTCAGAAAGTCCTGGGTGTTATTCAGAGATGTGACTGCCTTGGACAGCATGATGGAGCAAAGCCCTGTCCCCCCATATCCCTGTCCCCCCATATCCTCCAGGCAGGGCTTTCAGCAGGGTGCAGCAGTGATGGGGAGGGGTGTGAAGCTGGCAGCACTACAGGGTGAGCAGCAGCCACCTCCTGACACTGGCAAACAGACAGGGCCAGAAATGCCGAGGGATGAAAGAGGGGCCAGCAGCCTTGCATGAGCCCTACACCATCCTCTGAGCCTCAGACAACAGCCGTGTTTTGACATTCATTTACTTGTTTGCTTTTTGGAGCAAGAGATATGATAAGAGCCACTGCCAACTTGTATCTGGAGTTTCCTTTAAGCTCTCAGGAGACGTAACTTACTTTTCACTTCACCAAAGAAGGATAAAGCAAAGCTACGCATCCTGCATCCAGGAGGCAACTGGCAAGTTCATAGAACCGTGGAATCCCAGAATGGTTTGGGTGGGAAGGGACCTTAAAGCCCACCCAGTGCCACCCCCTGCCATGGGCAGGGACACCTCCCACTAGCCCAGGTTGCCCAAAGCCTCATCCAGCCTGGCCTTGAACCCCTCCAGGGATGGGGCATCCACAGCTTCTCTGGGCAACCTGGGCCACTGCCTCACCCCCCGCACAGGAAAAAACTTCCTCCTAATATCTCATCTACATCTCCCCTCTTTCAGCTTAAAACTATTGCCCTTCATCCCGTCCCTGCACCCCCTGATCCAGAGCCCCCCCATCTCTCCTGTAGCCCCCTTTCAGCACTGGAAGCTGCTCTAAGGTCTCCCCGGAGCCTTCTCTTCTCCAGGCTGCACACCCCCAACTCTCTCAGCCTGTCTTCGCACGGGAGGTTACCGTCCCTTAGCAAACACCGAGTGACTTGCTGGGCCGTGCTAACGCAGAAATGAGACCCCATTCCTCGCCTAGGCAAACGCAGCTCACTGCTGTCCTCGTTCAGAGGACTCCACCAGCCTGCCATGCATCTGCTGACACAGCTTTTCCTCTGTGCCCTGTGGCAGAAAACAGCTCATCTCCTCTGTCCCAGAATGATCAGCGGCAGAACGGTACCATCTGCCCTTGCTGTGGGAGCATCCCTGTGCTCGGGGGCCCAGGGCACAGCAGCCTGTTCATGGCACGGCCGAATGGGCCAGCCCTGTCCCCAGCCGTGTCCGCGTTGCACAGAAGAGCCTCAGCTTTGTCATTACCCTGCAGCGAAGCTTCTGCTTTCATTCGGGCAGCTGGCTATTTGAGTAGGAAACCCAAGCTGTGCTTTGCGAAACAGCAACGGGCCGTGTCTTCAGCAAAGTCTAATGTAGCAGAAGGCAATTGCAAGGGAAATTACATCTTGTGGAAGCAGGTAGCCATGCAATGATGTGAAAAGTGTTTTCCCTCCAGTGAGTGTGTGCATGCTGCTGGAATTTTGGTTTTCTTATTTTTTTTTTTTTTTCTTTTTAAGGCAGATCAGGACTCGATGCTCGCAGTTTACTGCAGGGAAAATGATTTCACGCGTCTGCACGCCCTGCAGTCACTTCCAGGCATGGCTGCTCGGTCTTGGCACACCTCCTTCCAGCCCCTAACGCATTCCCCTCCATCGCAGGAACATCCTTACTTAGAGGGGGGTGAGTGCTGGAGGTCAATGGTGCAAATATCAGGGCAGTGCTGAAAATATCTCGGCATCCTTCAGGCCAGGGAAATGGCATTTGAGGAGGGGAAAGTCTTGGCAGATGATGAGCTGGGTGGGGGGAGCAGTTCTTGCCATCCACAAGTTTCCATTTGAAAGCAGAAATCCTGCTTGTGCCCACGCTCTGGGTGCCTCCCTGCCCTGCGCAGGGTTTCACCAGCCAAATATTTTTCCTCAATGCAACATCCAATTTCTCCTTATGTTTTCCTCCTGCAAACATTCAGCATCAGTATTGCATCTCCCTCACCAAATGCCAAATGCTCTTCCCTGTTTTCTTTATCTCTCCTTTGGGATGGGAAGACCCACTTTCTGACATGAGGAGGAGGAAGGGCCAGACCGACCTGCAATCACAGTAACCCAGTTACTGTCCTCACCGGGGCTGCCGCAACCTGATTTCCAACCTGTAAATAAAACTTCCCTTTCCCAGGAAAAAAAAAGTAAAAATAAATGCTGAGCAGCTCATGATGAACCACACTCATGTGGGATTTCTGTCCTGGATTTATCCAACTAGGTGTGAAAATGTCAGCGCTGGGTTATAAACCACTCTGTCAGCCCTGTGGGACCAGAGATGCTCCAGAAACTTTATCCGCAATTCTATCGCTTTCTCAGTTGGTCAAGTCCAGCCTGCAGGCTGATCTGGGAATCAAGAAGGCACTAGATGAGTTTTGTGTGGTATGTAGCTCATCAAGGATTCAAATGTAATAATGATGCTTATAATGGATTTAAGGGGAAAAAAATGTATTCCCTCCATGCATAATTTATTTACTCCATATATATATATTTGAAAATGTGCTGCATTAGCTGTGTAAACTGGACGGTTAGCAAAGGGAGAGAAAAATCTCCATCCATCCTCTTCATCTGAAGGGTCAAAGAGACATTGCAAATTGTCAGATGCTGTTGGCCCTGATGAAAATTTCAGTCATTCTGGTCTGAGCTCTTTCTCAGAAACAGATCTCAGCTGTGATGCCCAGTCCTGGTGCTCCATTGTGCCACATGTCACCATGAAATCCCTGGTGGCACGGCAGCGCCCAGCCCAGGTTCTATAGCAAACAACATCCAGGAACGCAGGAAACCTGGATCCCCTCTGTCTTGTACCGTGTCTCTGGATGTTTTTGACCAAGATGGGCTGAGAGAGACACCAAACCCCTTCTTTTCATATCCAGAGAGTTTAGGATGATGCTGCGCAGATGGATGCCCCAAGAGCACGCCTCCACCAGGACTGAGGTCTTACAATTTTATTGCACAGACACGTGCATTTAATGCTGGGGGAGAGGCAGTGGCTGCAGAGTTTCACCTGGCAGATGGAGGTGGAAGCCACCATGGGGCAGAGCTGGGGACCAGAGGGCTCATTGCTGGTCTTGCACCAGCTCTCAGTTGCACAAATTAATTTTCTCTTCCCTTCCTTCCCTGCCTGGCAAGACGTTTAGTTCAGTTCTTCTGGGGTTTTGTGACCTCTCTTTGACCTGGTAGCTGGGTCTCAACATGCCCTGGGGAAAAGAGAACCGTAAATTTACCTTCATTCACTAAAATAAATTACAAGAAATTAATGTCCCATAATGAGACAATTTGTCATTGCTGATAGGCCTGGCTTTAACGGAGGGTTTTAAAACAGCACCATTAATTTATATGGCTTTGGTATTTAATATTTAAACAGGATGAATCTGACTATAAAGGCAGTTTACTTGGAAAGTAGGCAAAGAGTGGGGGAGGAAAGGAGCAGGAGCGTGTGTGTGCAGGGAGCGCAGAACTGCCTCTTGCCTCCTATTCAAGCCAAGGTGGTTTAGCTCTGTAAATCTGGCTGAGGAATGCAAGTCCTCCTGGGAAACACGCTGAGACTCCCTAAAAGTCAACAGTGGCAATGCGTTCCCTGAAAACTGGCCCATTGTACTTCCAAGGGCTCACCTCTACCTGTCCAGAGATGTCACCTCCACAAGGTGCTGACTCCTGGTTTCCACCAATTGCTCCAAACTTGGCCTGTCTTCAGGACTGTTGGTTTCTGGTTAGCCCATGAGCAAAACCAGCAAGCAAGACATTTCTTCCAGCAGAGGAACCAGGACTGCCTGTGATGTTGACTTGCCTCCTGCCCCATTGTACAAAGCTTCAGCCTGGGGTTTGCAGGACTACTATGGGCTTTACGGATGCAGCTGGATGGAGAGTTGTATGGAGAAGAGGATCTCGGCTCTCATGGTTAACAGCCAGCCCTTTCCCTTCCCTCTGGCTTCTGCAGGTGGACCTAGAGGGATGCACACAGCAGGGATCGAGCAGCTAACTTATTTCTACATTTTTAAGATATCTCCTCATGTTTTTACACTGTTCTCCACTCCATTTGCCGTAAGTCTGCCACACTCCTCACCTAAAAAGGCTGAAATGCCAGGGCTGAGGCATTTAGGCACCAAAGAGCATCCAAGTCCTTTGGATGGACCTCCTTCATCTCCGCTTTTCCTGGAGGTAGCACTCATGCCAGGCAACACCCCCATAGGGTCTCTTGCCAAGCCCTGGAGCAGTCTCCTGAGGTCACTGGATGAGCAATGCCGATCAGTGACTCTTGTTCGGATCTTGCACTGCTGCAGAAACAGCGGGGAAATTACAGCCCATAAGGCAGCATGGTCCCTCCACTGCTCCATCTCGCAGTAATGCGTCCGACCCCACCACTGCTCAGACCGTACCTGCCTGGCTTTGGGACCCTCAGGGAGCTCCATGTAATTAAACTGCTGTTTATTAAGCTCAACTGGCTCCCTTCTCCCAGAGATGATATTATTATTATTATTATTAATTATTATGATTACTTTTCCACAGCCCATTGTTATTCTAGAGATCTCTGTTTTCATTCCTCTTACAAAGGGCACATTCACCTTGCCAGGGTGGCCACCCATCGGGTTCAGAAAGGGAAGGTTTGATATCTGCCACGTTGTTTGGGAGCCCTGTAGGGACTCAGCAGAGCAGCTCTGCACCAAGCTAAAGGCAAATACCCAAACTGCTGGAGGTCTTAATTCTAATCAGATTTACTTCTTACACTTCATCCTAATTAGAAATAATTTTGGTGGCATGTCCTACATTAAACTCATAAATTAAATATTTCAATACCCAAAAACGTTTAGCTCCATGCCACCTTAGAATTACACTGCTTATGAAACAAAGGCAAAACCGCTCCATTAAAACCATTGTTCTCCTGGAAATGTCATTAGACTTCATTTACTGCAGAGAGCTGCCTGCAAGGACAATATGAAAATCCTCCGAAAGGTCTGACTTAAAGGATGTGTAAATTCATCTTACTTTCAGTGTGGACTTTCTGTTGCCTCTATCAGAGCAATATCTTGATAAGAGCCTTGTGCTGCTACGTTATCCTCCTTATAGCAAAGATCCAGCACAGGACTCCTGCTGCTCAAAGGCATTTCGTCCCAGGAACATCCATACACAGGGATTCTCCAGATGGGTAGAGACTTAAAGCAAACTGTCTTTTACTTTCTCTTCTGGTCCTCTACCTTTCAAAAAAGGATATTTAAAAATTCCTGCTGTGCTTCAGGAATTGGGAGGGGACCTGGGCAGTTTCATCTACTGGCAAGTTGGCTAGAGCATCCATGGATCACTGGATTCATTTTCCAGTTAGAGTTCACTGAAAACGGAGTTTTGGGACTGCTGCGGTTTATGAACCTGATTTATTTCTTCATTGGGATGAAAGGAAGGCTTTTTTGGTAAAAGTAATGGTGCCAGAGCTTCTGGCCTGGAGTTTGAAAGGCCAAGATTTCAGTTCAGAGCCCCATGCTTCTCTGGAGAGGACAGAAAAGTTCACCCTGGGCTTCAGAAACCTTCCCCTTAGAAACACGATGGGAAAATATTCTCATCACACGTTTCAGCTGGAAGCATTTCATTTCGATGAAAAAGGAATTGGGTCGAAATATTCTGGCTGGCTGTTCTTCTGGGGCAGACGTGGAGCTGTTTCATCGCTGCTCTCAAGGTTTTCTCTGATCTCAACTTTACCTTCCTCCAGTGATGACCATGGCACAGGCGCAGTGTCCGAACCCCTTGTTTCACACATCAGAAAGGCTTTGCGCACCCCGTTGTACGCTACATGGGTCATGGGAAATTTAATCTTTGGCATCTTGCTCTGAAGCTGCTGGAACAGGCACTTATTTTGGGGGACATCAGGCTGTTTTCTTTAACGCAGAACTCGTTTCACCTACCTCCAAGTTGCAGGGTGAGTAACTACCAGCATTGAGTCTGCATTTCCCATTTTGTGCTCAGGTTAAACTGGATTAAGATGGGAGTGAATTTTACACATTTAAAATTAAGATCCCTGTTCCAAACTAGCTTAATCCACTTAAATTTCCTGTGGGGAATTTGGATGCTGTTACTCCAGAACAAGGGTGTACCCATTGGGAATTAAAAACAGATGGTATCCTGTTTGCACAGCTTCTTTCAGGTGGTGTTTAGGGCTCGTTCTGCCGTTCTGCACATTTCCTTAGCAAATAAAATACTTCATGAAACTTAATCAGCCCTTCAGGACCTCTATTTTCCTTGTAAGTTTTGGTGGATAAATTCACACCTGATACTTTTGTATTAGAAACAAAGGCAGAGAGTCCAAATCTGGTTCATATTCATAAGATTTTTATGGCGTGCACCTAGACAGAGAACTTTGTCATTTTCTCTTCAGATTACACACCAACTCTATTACTCTTTGGGGCCAAAGAATCAATGAGCTTAATGGAGCAGACATCCCATTTATTTTTATGGGGTTTAGCACAGTGAAAATCACTGTCTCAGGTAGTAAAATTCCACGTCTGACCAAAAACATTTTCTGTTGGCTTCCAGCATCCTCCACCTCAAAGTGCAGAGAAAGCCTGAAGCTCCAGAGAAAGGGCAGAAGCACTCATAATGTGCTTAGCCAGTTGTTCAATGGGCAAAAGCAAATTCGTTCCTCTTCCCTTGCAAGCGTTCTTATGTCCTGGAGCATGAGGTTTCATTACCCTTATCACAGTCTTAGTTTGCACAGCATCAAAGGTTATTAATGGTCATAAAATTACCTATTGCTGTTTCATCTGTAACCACTGTATTTCTTTTTATGGCAAGCTTGTTCCACACTTTGATTACCCGGAGCGCTTGCAGAACAATGCTGTAATCCTGCAAGTTGGATCAGCAGTCATTTTATTCACATTATCTGTGCGCACGATATAATATAAGCAATAATCTTTGCCTGTTATTCTGACAACACAAAATCCCATTAAGGTCAACGGTTCAAGAACTCATTTGACTTTGGTGGAACATGGGCTCGTTAAAATAAGGCTCAAATGCCACTTGAGGGGGACCCAGAAGATCTCTGGAAATGGGAGCAGAAGGTCCTTATTCTCTCTTTTCACTTCCCACCACTGATATTAATAGAAGGGAGCATTTAGCAATGGGATTTCCATCTGTTATAGTTTTGTACACTACCACTCACTCACCCTCCATCCTCCTGGGGATGGTGGAGAGAATTAAAGGGGTGAAGGGAGGAGATTTGTGGGGTGAGATAAGAACAATTTAATAACTAAACCACAATAATATTGGAAATAATAATAATGATGATGACGATAATAGTAACGTATACAAATATACAAATGGGTGACACACAGGGACACTGCTCACCACCCCATGGCCAAGGCTCAACCTGTTCCCAGCAAATTATCCTGGAGCCGGGAGAGTCCCGAAACCACAATACCGGAATGGAGATGAGAGCCTGAGCCTCCAAAATTCTGAGAGCCAACTGAGAGAGAGAGATGACCCCAGGAGAGAGAGAAACGACCCTGAAGGAGAACTTCCAGATAGTCCCTCACCTCTCTCCTGGCCATGCCGGGCATGGGATGGAACAGACCATTGGCCAGTTTGGTCTCAGTCCTGAACCTGAGGTCGAATCCTGGGCTGGTCCCTGGGGCTGTGCTCCCTCCCAGCTCCTCCTGCCCCTGCAGACACGGGCACAGCAGAGAAGCTGGAAAGTCCTTGAGTGTCCTGGCAGCAGCT
>WKFP01014728.1:216496-229467 GCA_011057875.1 Pterocles orientalis | reverse complement strand
CGGGGGGTGAGGCAGTGGCCCAGGTTGCCCAGAGAAGCTGTGGATGCCCCATCCCTGGAGGGGTTCAAGGCCAGGCTGGATGAGGCTTTGGGCAACCTGGGCTAGTGGGAGGTGTCCCTGCCCAAGTGCATTGCAGGCTGGAATATTTTTCCTTGATGCTGTCGAGCTTCTGGGAAGCAAAAGCCCTTCACCCCTTTTTGGGGTGCACAGCACCAAGAGGCTGAGCTTTGCAGTGACACCAGCCACTGTGATCTCTGCAGCTGGGCAGTTCCGGGTCTTACACACACACACAGAGCCTATGAGCCCTGGCTCCTGCCATTGCTATTTATTCTCTGTGTCAACATAAGCCACCCTGGGTCTGCGTTTGGTTTTCTAGTGTTCCCTCCCTCCCCTGTGCCTGAAACACAGCAGCAAGTGCAATAAAAAAAAATGTTTCTTCAGTATAAAGATGGGAGCCCCTGCTTCTAAATGAACTCAGCAGAAAAACAAACAGGAACAACACGATGTGTCATCCTGCTTTTACGAAGCCAGCCCGCAGAGCGCAATTAAGAACAAGATCACTCAGCAGTGGCTTTCCAAACCCTCTTGCGTTGCTTTTCCCCTGCCTGGCAGGAGGGAAGAGAAAACACCAGCCTTTGCTGGTGCTCCTCTTGATCATGAACTAACGCACAGCCCAGAGCCAAGAGGAGGGAACTGAACCAAATCTGGTTAATTAGAGTATCCAGACAGGCAGAATCCTGCCTGTGCTCCTCACAACACAGCAACGGAAGTTCTATTTTACCTTCATTATAACAGAGAAGAAATGATCAATATCCTCCAGGGATGGTTCTTACACCTGCACCACCACAGTGGCACTCAGCTCAGAAGAAATGCTGGCAGGGTGTGGGCAAGGGATGCTCACAGGGGTGCTCATGGGCACGGAATAAAATACAGAATATATAAATCCTGCTTCGGGCAGAAGCTCAGATCTCCTTTCAGAATGAGTAGAAGCTCCTGTCCGTTTGCTGCCAAGTGATCTGCAGGAGACACACCTGAAGGACTTCCTAGTTTAGCGTCTCAAGGACATCAATCACATCCCAAAAGCCAGATCCGGGAGGAGAGCAGAGATGGTGGATGAAGGCTGACCTCGTGGTACTGCAGCACTCAGCCCTGGGACAACTCCCACTGCTCTGCACTGGGCAACCACAGAAAGCCTCTCCCGGTCATACGGGGCCAACTGCCCAACGTGAAGGCTACTGTCGTCTAGTGGAACACTTGTAAATTCTGCTAATCCTGGGTTTGGACCCCAGAAACAGATTTCACAGGAGCTGTGCTGGATGTGCAGCACCATCAAAGGACTCTTTGCAGAGGCAGTGGAAGGATGGAGTTTCCTTTATGATGTTTGCAGCACAGGGGATCATAAATAGCCTGCGAGTACATTTACACTAGCAAACTGGGCGATGCTCAGGCACGGCTCTGTGCCCTCGGGTGGATGCTGCTAAAGTGATAAAATGGCCCCAGTAGTGTTCCCAGCAAACATTTGGGTTGCCAGCAAATAGATGTCCCTGTTTTGGAAGATGAGGCTCCTGCCTTGAGCTATTCTCAAGCTGTGCCCAAGCACCACTTGGGACAACACTTGTTGGCACAGGACAGCATCATGCCAAGGACTGTGCCGACAGTCATAAACTCTACTTATCAACAGTCATCCTCGAGAAATGCCCCGATGGCCCTGGCCGTCATTGCCAGTGCCACCCCAGCCAGTGCCTGGCTGACATTTACCAGTCTCGATGAAGCACAGAAAGGTGGATGGAAGACAACCGGTCCCTACCTCTACTCCATTCTGGAGTGATTCACAAGTTATTTGCAGCCTCTGTGGGTACATTGACACCTTCCAGCAAGTTTAATCCAGCAGCCTGTCTTCAACCACCAGGAACGTGCCAGCACAGCGGCCCAGGAACAAAGGAGGGAAAGAACAATAGGAACTCATTAAGCAGCACAGCGTGCTCCCGCAGCCGAGTGCTCGGCTGTGATTTCACTCCATCCCTAAGGTTTGTGGAGCTATTAGGAGATAATTTTGTCATGTGGTAGGAGAAGCGACTTACTCAGCTTTGAGGCTGTTGATTTGTTTTGGAGGTTTTTCTCTTTTATTCCTCCCAGCCTTTTCTGATTTCTCTTTTAAGTTCTTTTGACAAATCCATGTTAATTTCTTAACTCAGATTTGTTGGCTTGGTTTATCTTCTGCCTTGTCATGATGCCATAAAGCTACTAACAGCATGGATGGGATGGGATAACTCCCAGGAGTTTCCCAAGTGGACTGGAAAATTCAGATTATTGCAGCCCAACCTGAAAGGAGTTCAATTCCTAGAAAATGCCGAATGCCCCAAACCTGAGATACACAGAGCTTTTCATTGCTTTTGAAAATGTTAATGTTAAGAATGGTGCTGATTGTGGCCAGCCAGTTCTGTCATTATATTGTCTGTTTCTATAATGGTCTCTGGTAGTTTCTAGTCTGAGAAATTTAGTTAGGAAACTTGCTTTAGATTATTTGTTCTTGGAAAAGCAGCTCAAAGAAAGTAAAAATTATAGATCCAAAGGGCTGCTTAACCAATTCTTAAAAACTTCCAGGGCTGGCAGTTCCTTAACTACTCTCGAGCAGCTTGAGTCTCATCCTTCAAAGCAAAAACTACTCCTATTTGAAATCACAAATTACTACAAAATTGTTCTCCGTTTCAAACTTAATGTAACACTGTGCTTACTGTGGAATCAGACAGCAGCGGCTGTGTGCAAGCAATGAGCTTCTTAATGGTGCCTGGAACTAAAATGACCTCTAAGAAATTTAACGTGGAGGTCTTTTGGACAACTGGACAATGGAAGGCTCGTGCAGCTGCCAAAAGGAGGAAAACAGTGGTGAGACTGGGTAACCTTGGCCTGAATTTCCTCCCTGCTCTGAGGACATATGAGGTGACAACTGCTTTATGAAGATGTGTTGAGTGGGGTTCAGCAGGGTCTGGAGAGCCACAGAGGCTCTTCTGGGGAAAGCCTGGGACACAGAGGGGGATGCATTTGGAAAAGGGACCACTGCCTCACCCCCTGCACAGGAAAACATTTCTTCTCACATCTCCATCTCCCCTCTTGCAGCTTCAAACCGTTCCCCCTGGTCCTGTCCCTGCACCCCCTGATCCAGAGCCCCCCCAGCTCTCCTGTAGCCCCCTTTCAGCACTGGAAGGTGCTGGAAGGTCTCCCCGGAGCCTTCTCTTCTCCAGGCTGCACACCCCCAGCTCTAACCACTCACACCTAGGAAACATTTACAGAACGCCAAAGCTGTGTGAGCATTTCCCTCCAAATCCCCAGACTCTGGAGCACTAAAATCCAGTCTTCAGCTTGCTTTCAATAACCAACGCTCTTGAGGAGTCAGAAGCATCCTGCATCCCCCCCAGCAGCCCCAGTGATGCCCCATCTCTGCAGGCGATGCTCGCTGTCGTCAGCACTGCTGCGAGCTCTGCTGCCAAGGTTCAGCCTCCTGACTTCCTCTTGCTGTGGAATTTCTCCTTGTCATCCTGACCCCATTCAGTCCTTGTGCTTAATGAATTCCTGGCACTTTATTAACAAGAGATATCCAAGTGTGATAAAGGCCATTTTACAGCATTGGACGAGTTGCAAAGAAAAGCAGAATGGGATGCTGTCATCAAAGAGAATGCTCAGCTGCAGATTATAAGAAATCTTTACACAGCAGCAAAGAGCATCTTAAGGCACAGAAATGAGACTTGGCAGATTGGGACTCATGTCCTTGTTTTGTCATGGACAACCTGTATGACATTGCTGAGCATGCAAAAGGTCTCATCCTGCTAAGTGCTGGACCCTTTTCTATTGATCCAGCAAAATTCAGCAGCACCTGACACCCAGAGCGTGCCAGGAGGATTTACTGAACAGGGATCAGAGTCCTGACTGCCTTGAAGGGTTCAACCCCTTTCACCACACATCTGCAGCAGCACATCTGCAGGAGAGAAACCACCGTGCTTTCCTGGGCAGATCAGAGAGTCATGGAATCCCAGAAGGGTTTGGGTTGGAAGAGACCTTAAAGATCATCGAGTTCCACCCCCTGCCATGGGCAGGGACCCCTCCCACTAGCCCAGGTTGCTCATCAAAGAGGACCTCTGCCAGTGGCTATCAGACCATCTTACAGCCACCACCACAGTCGCTCCTGATGCCCCTGTGAGCTGGTTAACGTTACCAGATACCTCATCTGGAGACACCAAGGGACAGCACAGCCTTACCCAGAGCCAAGGAAGAGGCTGATTTATCTGTGAACTCATCTCCATCCCCCAGCTTTAAATCCCATCCCCCCAAACATCAGACTGCCACACCTGCAGGTAAGAATCTAAGATCCATCACTGCCTGGCTATAGGAGCCAGCAACTGCTGCAATCCTGGGGCCCATCAGGAAGCAAACAGGACATGGCACCCGTCACCGTGCCAGGAAAATCACAGGAACCGGGGCTGAGGGAGCCCAGGGTGGGCTGAGCTCTCTCAGGCATTTTCCATTTTGTTTGTATGAAATGTATTCAATTATTTTCTTTCTGGTACAGAGCTGATGTGTCACGGCTTTGCTGCATTAGTGAATTGTAACAGGCGGTGCCCACTTCAGCTTTATCCTCGCCGTATCCACCTGCATTATCCGTGCCGTGATGGGTGTTCTGCTGTGACTCTCATCCGTGCTGTCTTTTCCACTCCAGCCTTTTCCTGCTGCGTTGTCTTTTCCACACTGCGTTTGCTAATGGGGAATATTCCTCCTTTGCATTTCCAAGGGCTCTTTCATCCAGGGATCCCAAGGCAGCCAGCCTCCTCAGTGCCCCTGCAAAGCAAACAAGATAACAACATAATTCACTCACACACACGCTGAAGCACCGAGGAGCTAAAGGGATGCAGCCAAGGCCAGGAGGTGCCACAGCAGCAAGGGTATGAAGCCTTAGAGTGGTGCAGAATTCGAGGGGGGCTGTGTGGACTGCAAGGACCAGGGGTGCTGCTGTCAGATTGGCTCGGGGCTGTGCTGGCTGCAGGGATGCACCAGACTGGGCTTAGTCAGGGTTTCGCACATCCCACTCCCCTGCAGAGAGTGAACATGCCTCGAGGTTTATTCTGCAGTTGTAAGTATGAAGCTGGATTTGAATCTTGAGAGATGCATTGAGCATGAAATCCCCCAAATTTCCCCAGAAGATAAGCTCTGAAGGGATTGAGTGACATCATGATTGATGTTGATTAACAAGAGATATCCAAGTGTGATACTGAAAACGAGGTAGAGAGGAACCTGCTGGAGCAAATCCTTAAAGTTTTGTTGCTGCTGTCCCTCCTGCCACACAACCAGCTGGCGTCTCCACCTAACAGACAAATCTTTCAATAAAGGAATGGCCTTTTTTTTTTTATCCCTCTCATAAACTAGATGATGAGCAAAGGTTAAGCCAAGGCTGGAGTTCAGCCCTTCTTAGAAGACAGAGGAAAACAAAGGTTTATTGCTAAAGAAAGAGAGAGAGGAGGTTGAAATATCTTTTTTTTTTCCCTTTGTTCGTAACGAAAAAGATAAAACATTTTCATAACTAATACAAACAAGGGAAAGAAACACAGGCCAAAAGGAGGGGAGAAGCTTTACGCTGCCACGATGAGTTACGTGCTCTCAATTTAGCAGCGTCTGGTGAGACTCAGCCTTGCCACTGCGGGGACGCACGGTGTCCAGGCCAGCGGGGATGTGCTGGAGGGCTGGAGAAGGCAAATATCACACCTGTGTTTGACAGCCCCCGAGCCTGGAAGCACAGACAAACTGATTTCCATATCCCGAAAGTCCCTCAAACAAATCATTAAGCAGTTTCTAAGCACCTGGAGGATAATAAAGTGATAAAAAACAGCCAATGTGAGTTTGCTAAGAACAGATCTTGTCAAACCAATCTGATTTCTTTCTCTGAATGAGTAACTGGCCTTGTGAACAAGGGAAAGGAGCTTCAGATGTGATGTAACTTGACTTTCACAAAGCTTTTGACATGTTCTCACGTGACATCCTAAATAAATATAGTTCAAGGGAAACTCCCACGAGGCAGATGTAAAATTGATGGGAAAATTGGACTGAAAGAGTATTTACTCATGTTTGGTTGTCAAAACAGGGAGGATTTGTCACCTGGGGTCCCATAGCAAACTGGTCTAAGTCCAAACACTTTTCTTGAAAATCACAATGATGGCAAATATAATGCACTTTAATCCAAATTGGGGAGCTACGCTTGGGAAGTACAGGGTTATAATTCAGAATGAAAAGGATGCTAGGGAAATAGTCTGAAATAAGTAAAGGTGAAATTAAAAAAAAAATAAAAAGAGGATTGCATTAAGGAGAAAGAAACCAAACACACAGAGACAAAACAGGGTAAACAGCAGGCAACAGCACAGCAGGGAAAGGACACATGTGGACTCCATCTCTCTTTTCTCTAAATGTTTATCAGCAAGGACACAGCTATAGCCTGCATTGGGGTCCGTCTTGCCAACCCTAGTGAAAGAGCCGGTGATCAGTTCACTCCAACTGTCCCATGGGAGCAGGGAAAGATGCATCTGGAACATCCCCAGCAATGACCAGGCAGGGTGAGCGTTAGGGGATGTTTCTCAAACAAGGATAGTTAGCTCTGACTGGGGATAACTGGGAAGACAGGGAAGTTTGTAGACGCCAGGGACAGCTGGACTGCCACCCTCCCACAGGACAGCAGGGTGGGCTGGTCCCGATGGTACCCTGCAGCCACTTCCAGCCGTTAATTCCTGTATCTTCCTCATCCTCCAAACCAGTGTCTTGCAAGACTACAAGGACCACCCAATGTACCCTGCCTTCCCCTACTCACTAGTATTTTAGCCGCACTCACACTTGTCATGCTGTGCAAACATGTTGCAGTGATGCACTAAGGGAGGACACGACTCGAGCTGGCCCAGAAGGCGGTGGGTGGTTTTTCAAGATGATCCTTGCTGCCCTCTGTGCTGTAAGCAGACAGGCTGACATGATTACACTGTCAAGGCACAGTGGCCTCCTTTCTGCGGAACAAGAGGGGTCATTTTGCCAGTCAGACCATGCTGACATCAAAACTCAGCGCTGGTGCATGTGGAGGGTGCAGGCAGGGAGAGTTCAGCAACCTGCTCCTTGGGGAATATCCTTGTAAACACCGGGGACTCTCAATCTGACAGCTCTGTTTCTTCTGTCCCCACCCCACTGGCCACCTCAGTGGGGCAACCTCAGTCGGGAGTCTGGCAGCCAAAGAGGAGGGACACGACCTCCTCTAAGGACAGCCCAGTGTCCCCCCTCCAGCACAGGGGCCAAACAAGAGCCTTCTGCCACATTTAGGGGACAGTTTCCCAGCCTGAGAGCACAGCAGTTTGTCACCACTCAAGAATTTAGATTTGGTCCCTGTGTTTGTCCCATGCTGATGCATTTGGATGTTAGAAACACATTAAAAATGCAAATAGAGGCAGATCCTAGAGAAGCTGAATGTCATCCCTCTATGTCTTTATTTAAAATCAAATCCAGCTTCATTTTAATGTCCTCTTTGGGCTGGGGCTTAGCAATAATTTTCACTTGTATAAATACACTCACAATGTGTGTATACATATTTATGCCATTCCAACAGGAAATAAAAAGTCATCAGTAAAGTATATTATTTATACAACTACAGCAATACCATGGAGCAGCAACAGCAGGCACCGAAAAAGAGCATCTCTCCAGGGTTTTGGCAGAGCACGGGTGCTGCATTTAGCCCTGTATGGTATCAGCTCTGGGAGACAGAGCATCCTTCCTGAGACATCAGCTTGAGGAACAGAAACTGTAGCATCCTTGTAAATGACGGCATCCTTGTAAATGATAGCATCCTTGTGCAATGTTTCACAAAGTGCCTGGGATGGAGCACAGCATGGATGTTTCAGCCAGTCCCTAGCCCTGAGCCGTGTTTCAATCAGCCTGGCAAGTCCTGCCTAGGGAGCTGCAGAGGAGAGCAAACAGCATGCGAGTGGATAACCCCTGCTCCCTCCAGCTGAGCTGTACGACAGCATTTCAACAGCAGCAGATTAACAAGCTCCCCCACCCACTCCGGTCGGTGGAGATTTGCGAGTATCCACGCAGCTGATGCTCAGGCTGTTTCCTATCCAGAAAGGTGCACCGAGGTCCTTTCGACGTTGACGTGGTGCGATGCCTGCTCTTGGGTCTGATCTCTGGCAGGTGGCAAAGAGCACGGGCTGCTGGCTCTGTGCTACAAAAATAGCTGATGTGCACATGCTTTCTGTGTATTCAAATCCAAATTTCCAGGGAGGAGAGGAACAGGCTGGGTCATGCTGTCAGAGCAAAGATCAGCTTTTACATCTATCAGGATCTCCTCTGGTCTCCTCCTCTATACATTAAATTTCTCCCTACATTGGTCAGCGTTGGCATACAGAGCTCTGTGCCCTTCGGGTAGGTCTGGAGGTTGCTCCTCAGCACAGCTGAGAAGGGGCATTTGTGTGTCAAGAGCTCTTGAGACCCCAAGACCCTCAATCTCCTGCAGATCTCCTGCATGACTGTGGGACATGTTACACAGATGGACCCAGCTTTGGCTGGTGTGAAGCATTTTGGACGCTTCATTGCCCTGTCCCCTGGGGGTAACGCTGCAGCTTTTCTCTCACTCTCCCCTCCCATCAGTTGTTAGATTTCATGTGATGATGCATGGCAGGGAAATGCCCTTTCTGCATAGAATCATAGAATAGTTTTGGTTGAAAGGGATGATTAAAGGTCATCTAATCCAACCCCCTGCAGTGAGCAGGGACATCTTCCACTAGACCAGGTTGCCCAGAGCCCCGTCCAACCCGACCTTGAACATGTCCAGGGATGGGGCATCCACCACCTCTCTGGGCAACCTGTGCCAGTGTTTCACCACCCTCATTGTAAAACGTTTCTTCCTTATATCTAGTCTAAATGTACCCTCTTTTAGTGTAAAACCATTACCTCTTGTATCACAAGAGGTCCCACTCTCTTTGCCCCTAGAAAAGAGGGACTGAGCCCTGCTCAGACTGAGATCTTGGGAACAAAAACCGTTTTCTCCTGCCGATCCCTGCAGACCCAGCAGACCCTGATCTTCATTAGGACTCCAGCTTCTGGCGTAATCGAGTTACAGCTTAATGTAGTGAATGCAGGATACAGGACTCCAGTTCAAGTGGAATGTATCGTAATGCATTAAGCATTTCTCTTCAGACAAATAACTGAAGAAGATGTGTTTCCATTATTTGTGCGTGCCCTCATACAGAAATGGCAGAAGGCCTAGGAGAGGATTACATTCTTTTGTAATTCAATAAACAAACGCATAATGATATCTGCTGGGAACCATCCTGCAGAAAAGAGCAGAGATTTGCCTCCCTGCTCCTAATATCCCATGCTGGTAAAAAACATCCAGAAAAAAACTCTTTTTGTGCAGGCTTCAAGGCAAGAAGAAAGTTTTATCCTCACTCTCCTCCTGACCAGCAGCTCTGGGTTCAGCCCAGCAGTCCCATCGATCCGAGATCCTCCATTCGGGTCCAAATGTCTTTGCTCCAAGGGCAGAGCAGAAGGTCTCCATTTGAATGTGGTTCCCCACCAGCTCTGGGCAGGCTGTATTTACAGCAGAGCAGTCCGTGATTAGAGCAACAGAGGCTGATTCCTTCACCAGGAGAATTTAATTAAGCCTGCTGCTTAAATGCGCAACTCTAAACACTCTAAATATAGGTTGTGCTTTATGGAGGGAGAAGAGGCAGGGAGATCCTTTATTGAGATACAAAGCAGAGATTTCAGCAGCAGAGCCTCTGAAGCAGCAATACGGCCAGCTGCCAGAGGCATCGCCTAAACCAACTGCTGCTCAGTGGGAGAGAATAACAGAGTCACCACTGTCATCCTCCTTGTGTCCAGTTATATTCATGAGCATCTGTCCCTGGTCTCTGCAGGGAAAGGGCTGGCTGGCCTCAGCAGGGAAGGGAAAAATCCTGTTTGTGATGCTCACCTGGGAAATTGTATGATATTTCATTTTAAACCTCATGTTCTTGGGGTCTCCTGGAGAAAAGCCACACGGCATGCTCTTGGTCTGCCCTTTCTCTTTCACATGGGAGCTGCTGGCAGAATGGCCTTGAGGGACCACTGACACCCTGGCTGCGTCTGCCTGTGACAGCACAGGGTGCTTGGGACCCGCACGGTGCTGCCTGCAAAGGGCTTACAGTGGAATGACAAACACAAGGGAATTACAATCTCTGGGGGGGGTTGTCACTTGCTTTCAAATCCTGCCGAAGACAAGAGCAGCAGCATTGCCACCACTTTGAAATCCCTCCTTTCTCATCGCAGTGCAGCAGGGACAGAAGTGGGGAAGAGGGGAAGAATAGTGCTGGATTCAGCAGATTGACTGTTCTAGGGCAAAAACCTCTTTTTTTTTTTTTCCCTTCAAATTTTCCACCATAGTAAAGCAACTCAACTCAATAGAAAACTAATTCATAGAAATTCATCATCATTAGTGAACACGCTTAGCCGGGCACAGGGCATCACATCCATGGGATGATAACTGGCCATCAAGACCATTTGTATTAAAACAAGATCCACACACTCGATACACTCATCAGAATGTAATCTCTTTGGAGAAATGCTCCAGGAATTTACAGCTCAAATTTATGGATGTAACAAGGTGTACCTGGCTGAAGGGAGCTGGGAGCCTAAGCTGATCATTGGATTCACACGCCCTATGGCCAGAGCCGTGCCGTCGCCCGCAGGTGACAACCAAGCACTGAACCAGGCAGTGGTCAAAGGACTTACTGGAGGTCATCAGGAGATTCTGTGTCAGAGCACGAGCTTTTGACCGTGTTAACCTGTTTGTGCTTTCACGCAACCAGCCTGTCTCTGAGCACAGCTGCAGCCTTCGCCGATAGCTCATTTAGGAGCAGTAATTTTCCCGGTGAACAACAGACAGATGTATTTTCCTTGCTGTTATGATCACACTCGTAGGTGACGGTAATAAAACAGCCGTAGTTGTATTTCAGCTGGCTGAGAATCAGGAGGAAGTACCTGAAATGAAGCATTTCTGCCACCTGTGCAAGCCTGCTAGAAAGATGCTCTAAATAAGACGACAGCTAATTCCCCCATCTGGCAGAGCCTTTGCAGAGAGTCATGCTGGCCCTTTCCAAAGCACCTCAGGAACAAGAAAACCTCCCTGCAGTGTTAAAATGGGGGCCACAGCAGAGAAAGGGGTTTCAGTGCCTGTGTGGTTTCTTCAGACTGTTGCGCTGAAGCTAAATAAACCGGGGGCATCACTACCTTGATAGAAATTAATGTTATACAAAACCTTAGCATTCCTCTGACGAGGATGATGGCAGCCAGGATGGAAGCTGGAGATGTGCTACCTGGGTTGTATTAGGATTAGAAAACTGTAGAATAGCAATAGCCCATGGTAACAGGAAAGAAAACTCCTTAGCACACTGCTGAGATGCTGAGGGACGGCAAAGTCGACCTTCACACTCCTTGTAGCACGTCAAAACAGGCTCAGGGTCCCCATCCTTACCTCCCAGGTGGTCTGGGTTGCAAACACCTAAAAGACCAGCTAGGACTGAGATGACGAATGTGGCTGATGGACAAACTCCTTGGCACCACCAGTAAAGGCAGAGCTTATCTGGGAGGGGAAAAAGCTTTCTCAGGGGAAGGGAGGCTGAAAAACAAGCTCTCTGTCAACGTGGGACCAATTCAAACTGCTCTCAACCGCAGACCAAGGGCAAGAGGCAGTTACCCAACACGCCTTGTATCACCTTCTATACCTTAAAGGAAATGCAACCACCACAGCTCAAACAAGCGGCACAAAAAGCGAATCATAAAAAATGAAACAAAACTTAAAAGTGCCTGCAGAACAGCTCTGGGAAGATTTTACATGGTCCTCACCAGGGAAAAGATGGGGAAACTGAAGTTGGGTTTTGGTTGTTGTTTTTTTTTGTGCTGCTCGCAAATAATAAATCCTGCCAAGGAATGAATTTAGGAGAGCTGTTTCCCTAAAGTTCACTGAACAATTGTGTCATTTCCAAAATCAAATGGTAAACGGAGAAGTAGAACAAATATTTGTGAAGGCGCAACCATGACCCTCATGATCAAAGTAGTTATAAAGCAGCTGAAACAGTGACAGCTTTCAAAAGGGGGGAAGGAAACCCTCCCGTAATCCTCCAGCTAAGCTGTTGCATCCAACCATTTTAGCAAAGGCCGTCTCCCTGCCATCTGCTCGACTGCAGCTAAATCTGTGCCCCAAACACGCTCCCTTGGTCCTCAGAGAGGGTTCAGGATCTAGCAGAGGACTGAGGAGCAACACGCTTCTGGTGCAAACCTGCAACCTTTCACCTTACCCCAAATGATGCTTTAAAAAATAGATTTATCTGTGAAATCAGGCACATTTGGAGCAATGTCTCCTTCTCTGTAGATATTCCATCCCCTGGGGGATGTGATCCTGTGCAACGTGCTCCAGGTGGCCCTGCTTGAGCAGGGGGGTTGGACAAGATGATCTCCAGAGGTCCCTTCTAGCCTCAACCTTTCTCTGATTTTGTGATTCTGTGAATGATTTAGGCAGAACAGGCTCCTTCTTTCTCTCTTCCTCCACTTTTTGTCTCTGCTGGCTAATGCTGCAGACAGATATGAGCAAGCTCTGATTGCTTCCTCCCTTTCTCGGGCTCTTCTCCCTTTTATAAGAGAGATTCAGGCTGTCCCAGAGAACTCACCCAAAGAAAGGCAGCGGCAGCTGGGGCACACCTCCTGCCACCTGCCAAACCCTGCATAGAAAACCTGTGCAGCAAAAATACAAGATAAGAGTCAGAACTGTTCCTAGAGAAGTTGAACATTCCCCAGCAATGTGCGCTGGCAGCCCAGAAACCCCCCGTGTCCTGGGGGCATCCCCAGCAGCGTGAGCAGCAGGGCGAGGGAGGGGATTGTCCCCCTCTGCTCCGCTCTGCTGAGACCCCCCCTGCAGGGCT
>WKFP01014728.1:195748-216095 GCA_011057875.1 Pterocles orientalis | reverse complement strand
AGGGGAGATGGAGATGAGATGTGAGGAAGAAATGTTTTCCTGTGTGGGGGGTGAGGCAGTGGCCCAGGTTGCCCAGAGAAGCTGTGGATGCCCCATCCCTGGAGGGGTTCGAGGCCAGGCTGGATGAGGCTTTGGGCAACCTGGGCTAGTGGGAGGTGTCCCTGCCCATGGCAGGGGGTGGCACTGGATGGGCTTTAAGCTCCCTTCCCACCCAAACCATCCTGGATTCTATGACTGCCACCCCAGGACACATCCCAGGGACAGTACCGCTGCAGACCAGACAAGGAGTGGGGATTTCGGGGTTGCTGCCGAATTCTGGCACTAACAGCAGAGAACAGATCTCAGCATGAGCATCTAAGCAGCACTCCAAGGGCAGGGCTGCAGAAGGCTTCTGAAAGCACAGCTGACGCAAGGCATCAGGCAGACAGCAGGTCCTGCCCGCACCATCTGCCTGCTCCCTGCCTCCCTAGACCCAGCAACCTAGGCAGGAGAAACAACCCATCTTCTGCCGACTGGCACCTCAGGTTGCCAAAAGCATGGTAAGAGGCAACCGTGCACAGAGCACAGCTGGCAACAGCCTGTGCTGCTGGTCCAGCCAGGAGTATGGAGAGCAAGGCAGCCTCCATCCCTCCTGAGCTGATCTGTCAGAGGCGGTTACAAACTTCATCTGTCTTTGCTGTGGGCAAGAGGAGGTCCAAGTCAGAGTGAATTGATCTGGGCATGGAAACATCGCTTTAATTACATCTGCAGAGGGAGCTGAAAGGCCACTAATGGTCAGCCCTGGCTCAAGCAGCTCTCCTGCACCTCTGGAGGATCTTTGGTGATTCCAGGATCTGCAAAATCAAGGACATGTCCTAAACCCTGCGACATCAGTGGGTGTCTTCTCCAGCACACCTCAGTCTGAGGAATCCCGTTGGCTCCCACTGATTTCCACACCAAAATGCCACAGAGCCATAGCTGGACCTGGGATCTGCAGCACGTAGGACATTTTCCAGCCAAGTCAAGAAGTCCTGCATCTTGCAAGGGAGACGGGAGTGGGAGAGGAAGAGTGTGGTGTGGAAACCTGCCTGGACTACACAGCACATCTGCAGTGTGGCCAGGGATGGAGACAGTCATTTTGGCATGGACGGACTTGCTCTTCCCTTGGCATCTGCTTGTGACCATCGCTGGAGACACAGCTGGGTGGGCTTCTGATCTAGCGTGGCTGCTTTAATAGTACATCTTGTGCACATCAAGCAGCACGTGTAAGAAAGACCCAGAGGTCAAAATACATTCAAGGGGCAGCAGAATTTGGGCCTGATGTCTGCCTAGCTTTTCCCAAGGAGTTCAACCAATCAGACCCCTACTGACCCCTGTGCAGGGGATGGGTAACCACAGCCAGCGTTAGCCTTATATTGAGTATATTCCTGACAAGCTCCTGGAGCCACTGGTTCAGTTTACAAGACAAAAACATTACCGTGGGATGCTTCATCTGTCCCACTTGGCCCCAGCTTGTTCATCATCACCAGCAGCACAAAATCCCCTCCGCAGGAGCTGTGCTCTGCCAAGTGCTCTCAAGGAAACGTAAGGCAGAAAGCCCCTGGGTTTCTTTAATTTCCTCCCCTGCTCCAGACTGGACAGATTTGTGTCACACCGAAATCCAATTAAGTCAGCCAGCATCGCTAAACCCTCCAAGCCGAACTAATGGATGTCACCATCTCACTGAGCAACCCATCAGCTCTCTCCTGCGGTTTCTCCACGAGATCTGCTCCACAGGGTAGGACAGGGCTGCCATCAAAGCCCAAGGCACGGTTTTCTCCTCTGCTCTGGGGAAACACAGCCAAGGATGTGCACCACCATGGGGACATCATCACCGGGACTGACCCTGAGACCCCTGAAAAAAATGCTTCAAGTGGGTAATTAGCTTTGATTGCTTTGATTAAAAGCCTTTTGCTGTGGAAGAGGCTCCTGTAATTTGCCTGGAGGGGACAGGAAAAGAGCAGAAGGAGCAGATGTTTGGATTTGCTCCTCACAGACAATGGGATTTCAGCCGCTTTTGACTGCCTCGTCCTTCTCCTGGCTCCCAAGGCAACGATGTCACAGCACCGCTCGCCTGCATCCTCTCCCCATCCTTCTGCAAAGCGCTGCGAGGAGAGGCAGGTGATTGCGAGCAGAGCTGGAAGGGGCACTGATTACTGTGAGATATTCCCACCCTGGCTATGGTATTTATGCTGCATGCATTGGAAAGGGTCAATAACAGACCAAAGAGGCCATGGGGCTATCGCAGGTGATGTGGAGCATCCATGAGCAGAGCATGGGGTGGGTCTGTGTGATGGGTCTTCATCCTCCTCTGCTGCTGCCTGCAACAGCGGGAGGGAAACTGAGGCAGCATCTCTGTGGCTTTATGCCACAAAATTTGATGTAGCATTTGCAAGCAGCTTGTCTGTAAGGCAAGAACAAGCAACCTCATGAAATACTCTGGTATCTATAGTTGAAAAGAGCTACTATTTTTATTATTCCCATATGCTGCCCTTGTGAGGTGCAGCCATTGGAGCCCTCAATATATTTCCCTGAAATACAGACAATAAAACAATAACTGTAAAAGTTAACAACAAATCCAATTCTGTGGTGCTGCTGGGACCATCCCTCCGAGAGGAGATAATTCAGTCATTTCCCTGCTCTTGCTCCCATATTAAAATGAATTGATTCCTCCAACGTCAGCTTGTTTATCCTGTCCGCAGGCTGTCAATAGGCAGCAAGATCCTCAGGTCCTATAGGTTCCTCCTACTTTGAAAAACTCCATCTATCTTTGAGATAGCCCTATTACAACAGCTCAAATAATCCCTCTCCATAATGTATATATTTAAATCCGTCTTTGCAGGTGCATCCCAAAACCCAACGCTTCTGGAGGTTTTCTGACCTCGCTCCCAACCATGTCCCAGCAAGGGGCCTGGGGAGCACAGCAAGCCAAAAACCCATCAATTTATTGTGGACAGGACTGATGGAGTGGTCAGGAAGGGGACAGAGAGGGGAAAAGCATGAAGTGGAGAAAGATGTGCTCTGCACCACAATACAGCGATATCTGAGGATGTTCCTATTAAGGGGGTTTTGTTTACTTGGTTTTTCCATTTGAGAACATGGACTCACTGATGCTAAAACTTTTCATGGGAGCACACCAGCATACACAGCATCCTTTCAAACACCCAATAAGCCAGTAAACCGGGTGGTTCCTCCTGCTTCCAGAGAGCCTGGGTCAACCCCCAGCACTGCTCGAGCAGCAGTGGAGATTCAAACGGACGTTTTCATGCCCCACTGAGCAAACTATCGATTTGAACTATCAACTCCACCATGAACAAAACACTTCAAAAGGTTTTTGGGTTCATCCAGAGGCGGAACAGACCCAGGACAGTAGCACATTGAATTAAAGTATAACTGGTAGATATGACCGCTGGGCAAATTTGCAAGAGCACGCAATAGCCAGACTCCTGCTGAACTCAGTGAGAGTCGCCGTCTCTTGCTGTGTGTTCAACCTCTGTTTTGGGAAGGAAGAAAACATCTGGCGTGGTATTCTGAGTGGGCTGCTTATCCCTATCCTTTAGCCTGGGGAAAATGCTTCTCAGTACCACGAGGTTGCCTGCAACCTAGTCCCTTCCCAGAAACTGAAGAAAGAACAAACCCTGCAATTTTCCCAAATGACTTTCTAAAATCTGGTTTAAAATGGGAAAAAAAAAATTACCTCGGTTTAAAAATCTGATCCTCTCGAGAGCTACAAGCTGCCTACTCTGCCTGAGAAAACCACTTCAGGCTTTTCCAGCCATTTGGAATCTTCATGAAAACAGAAAAAAAAATCCTTAACTTAATAGATTCTTGGTAAAAATGCCTCCTCCTTCCCATGGTCACAGCTCCTCAAAGGGTAAACAATTCAGGTCTCCTGTGCATCCAGGTCTGCAAGCCTTGTCCTCCAAAGCACGTCTGCATCCTGCTCACTGATGATACAGGAGCTGCTCTCCTCCGAGAGCACTTGCTGTTGAGAATTGCTCCTCCAAAGGTACATTTTCCCTTTTCCCTCCACTAATCAATAAGAAACCGCCCATGGCTAGACTCCTCGGGGTGAGAGACGTGCCTCTGCAGGAGCAGCAGAAGAAGCGATCATCCCTTGTGCTGGCAATTTGATCGGACAGAGACCATCCCTGGCTGTCTCGTCCCATCTCCCTCAACCAGCTCTCCCTGCAGAGCCCATCCCTGCTGTGATGCCAAACCCACCGCGGGGAGCCGGGCCTGGGGGCAGCCGGGCTTCCAGTGCTGCCCTGGACCCCCACACAGCCTCTGCGCCCCTCTGGCCCCCTGGCAGCAGTGGGCACGGCGTGGAGGTGCTGCTGCCAAAGCCACGGTCAGGACACTAGGAAAGACCCCGGTAGATGCTTTTGGGATGCCCCGTCCAGTGCATCCTCAAAAGGTGGTTCACCCATGGGAATAAAGCCCCCAGGGTCAAGCCCACAGAAAATGTCTGTATTACATGAGGGAAGAGACCTCGTTCCTGATTAGAAGAGTCTCTCTGCGCAGTAATTAAATGCAGATCTCACTGCTAGCAGGAAATGCCAACCTGCCAGACTTTGCCATCAGCTGCCCAGAGGCTGGGGCTCCCACATCGTGGGGTGGGTGCAGCACCCTCAGAGTCCCCAGAGCCAGTCGCCAGCTGGTCCCCCCGGGATGATCTGTGCCAGGGTTTATTAACCCCATGGTGTGCCCTGGTTTAAGAGGCACCAGCAGAAAGCTCTCCCTCCACAAATAAACACTGCCTCAGGGCACCCAGGAAATACTTCAAACACCTGCCCTCGTTCAGACCTGCTGCCAAGAAAACTTTTATTTACAGGTCCCTATTCCCATATTCCACCGGGAAGCCGCCCTTGGGCACATCACAGCTTTGTCTTTGACTTGGTACTCTTGGCCTAAAGAATAAGAATCTCCTTTTATTTTCTCCCCCATGATAACCCATCAGGGGTTTATGAGATAGGGTAGCCCCCAGCCTTCCAATTACACCTGGTGTTCCAGCCCACCCTCCCTCCACCCTGATGAAAAGCACCCGGGACTCTGTGGATAGACATTTATTTCACTCAAAAGGGAGACCTAGGAACCTGGTCGAGGTAGCTCCATGAAAATGCAAATATCCGTGCAAGAAGGAGGGCATGAGGGAATCACGGATGGGAGAAAGAGACTCAGAGCAGCATCTGGAAACAGCTGGCAGAGAGAGACAGCTGCTGATGGGAGGAACCCACCCAATGCCAGTATCAGGGCACTGGGTCAGACCTGTGACCCATCCAGCCTGATCCTGGCTCTCAGAGTCACCCACAGGTGTATGAACAGGGCAATTAAGCAGTGATGCTCCTCTTCCAGAATAATTCAACCCCCAGCACATGTGAGAGACTTTTTTAAGACGGAAGCAGCTTTTCTGTGTTTGAGCCCTTCAAGTGGATTTTTTCCTCCAGCACCTTACGTGGCTGGTTTTGAACTCAGAGAAACTTCCAGCCTCTGCAACATCCTGCGGCAAGGAGTTCCACCGGATAAGTGTTCCTCACACAAGGAACAGCCTCCTGTTGTTCGTCTGAACTTACTTCTTGTGCCGGGAACAGACCGTGAACAACAGTCCCTTGTTCAGCGTTCCCCGTACTCCGTCCCCTGCCCCAGCTCCTTTTCAACTCCCACTCTGCATGGCAGAAAAGAGGGTCACAAAGTCCTGTGCCAACATCCCCCATCCAGGACAATACATTATCGACTGGGAAAGGGGGGGAGGAGGTGACATTCAAATGACACAGCCCTGCAACGCTTACAAAACCCCCCGCAGCAGCCAAGGATTCCATTCCCTGCTCTGTCTCTGTCCGGTTGCATCCCCAGCAGCAGGTCCAGGGGTGGAGGCTGCAGGATGGAGAAGTAGCAGAAGGTCAAGTGCTGGGTTGTGCTGTGCAAGCCCCGCTGGCAGTGCCCATCCTCAGCTGCAAGGCTGCTTGTTCGAGCTCCAGGTTGTTCATTCAGCCAGCTGAAAAGTTATTAAGACTTTAGCAAAGCTCAGAAATGAATCCATCAAGCTCTTGATCCAAAAGTCCCACATACAACAGTATAAGAGTTAACTAAACACTGGTGGCCGTGAGTAAACAGATAGATGGTGTTTGGCTGTAGAGCTCGCTGGGGGCAACAGGATTTTTCTCAACAGAATTTTTCAAAACATGAATCTGCACCAATTACTCAGAAAAAAATTCTCTTTCCTTTGTCCTGCCAGAATTTTTTTTCAAGGAGCAGAGAACTGGAGGGCTCAGGGGATCGCTGCACCAAGTGCCTCTCGCCACAGTGATGAACAAGGCTCTGCAAAACCTCTGAGGTTTTTTGCTCTGGCCCAGCACACAGAAACCGAGGCTGTGGATGCAAAGGCAAAATTCTTTCCATGCTTATTCTTCTGCTGTAAGTCAAGCTTGCAGGAGACAGCAACCGAGCAACACATCCGGGGTCACTTCGGGCTGCTTGGAGCATGTCTAAAAGGCAGTAAGGTGATGGTGTGGGGTTCAAGATGCTGAGCTTGCTGACCCTTCCTCCAGCCACTCGCAGTCCCCAAATGGCCTTGCTTCCTTCCCAGTTTCGTCTCTGAGCCCTGGGGACAGGAGCAGAGGGATGTCTGCCACCTGCCCAAGGCTCACGGCATGGCTTGCACCTCCTCTGTGTCCACAGACTATCAAGCCCCGAGGGTTAGGGGAATTTCTTCCCCTTGGGGAACCATGTTTGTTGACATTGAGCTCTTTGGGGAGAAAAAACCCCAACTTTTAAAAACTTTTAATAGGCAGATATTTCCAGGTAGTTCAGCAAAGTTGGAGTGATTTAGTGAAGCTTCACAACAGACATATCGCGGATGTTAGTGAGTCATGGATGCGTGTATTTGCATATGTCCAGAATAAAACGGATTTTAAAAGAATGAAGACAGTGATCGATGGCTGACATAAATATGACCACGTTATCAAAAGGAAATGTCTTGAGCAAGCCTCAGCATTTCCTCTCCAAGTTTCTGGGAAAGTTGTGCTTCCTCTAAAAACCCCAGCACAAACCTGAAAAGCTCTTGAGATTTTTTTTATGAGCTTCTTTGCCACCTTCCAAAAACAAGTCTTTAGACAAATGGAAAAACCTCTCATTAGAGCACAGGCAGGTTTGGGCACAAGGGACACTGCTCCTGCCACAAAGGGTGTCACCCCTTCAATCAGCTCAACCAGTCCCACCTGCACCCTCGGCTGCAGCGCCCGCGCATCCCCAACACCCAGCACCGGCTTTCGGCAAGGCGAGGAGGCGGCTACCGGCGGCAGGAGGTGCCGGGCTCACCAGGCTGTTGGTTTTTCCGCAGAGCAGATGGCTGAGCCGCGTGGATGAGGTTTGGAAAAATAACCCACGGCTGGATGGATCTCCAGAGAAACGTCTTCCTCAGCACTTCATTATAAAACTGATAAATAAAAGTAATCGTCGCTCAATTACATTTCCCATCTCCTCCAACTTCTTAATCACATCAAGATTAATTATCGGCGCTCTTATTGTTTTGCTTTATGGGTTTCAGTTGTTTGTCTGTTCTTTTGGAGCTGCTCTGAGATGAGAAAAAGCTTTGAAGCAGCTTAAATGTGAAGATCTAGGCGGCAGTTTTGTTAGAGTTGCTTCCTCTTAACAATCAGCTTCATTTTCTCATAGGGGCTGGATGTTCTGAAGTCATTTAATTGCAATTTAATCTTCCTACTTTCTCTTCTAATACATTTTGGTGCAGTTCACAGGGTTATATTTGCCAATTCATTAACAGCCACTCTGATATTTGACATTTCGCTTTAGGGAAATGCAGGTATGCGATCTTTAATATTTTGAGGATTTCTTAATGAGATTTCAGGGCTACGGGCTGGGAATTATGATTTTTTTTTTTTAATTTCAGTGTTTACTTCAGGGCGACTTTGGGGCATTTTTCTTGAATTTTCTGATGATGTTAAGACCTGGGAGGGTGGCAGCAAACAGCAGCAACATTTGTAAGAGGAGAAACATGTGTCTCCCTCTTGCCTCTTGAGCACACAAAGACTAAAAGTCAGGAGAGTTTCCTAGTTCAAAATCCCAAGCCTTTTTCCAGGATTTTTTTTTTTTTTCCTCAAGAAGCATCCTGGGCTTCGCCTGTGGAGTTTCTCTGCCAGCTGGTTTGCTGCTATCACACCCAGGAGGAAGGGAAGGAAAGAGCTTGCCCACACATGGCACGTTGCATCCCTTAGTTAACACAAATCACCCCCTGAAAGCCTTGGCAAAGGCCAGGCTGGGATGCTGCTCCCACCATTTGGCTTTTACTCCAAAAGGAACATAACCCTTGCCATGAGTAGCCAGGGGATGGATCACCACCTTTTATGAATGTTCACCCTTCTCAGCATAACGATGCTGAAATGAAACCCAATCTTTTCCTGCTTTCGCTTCACTTTTTTTGCCTTGAGCTCTCTTCTTCACCTCTTTTCACCTTGCCTATAAACGAAATCATAAAGATCCCAAACGCACATTTATGCAAGTAACCACAAACCCAGATTTTTAGACACTTCAAGAAAACCCCACCTAAAAGCATTTAAGAGTTTCACACCCAGGCTCTCAAGGATCAGCACTCGGTGCAGAAAGTCTGCAGCCTGCAGAGACGAAACCCACCAGATCCCAAAGAGAGAGAGTATTAAAATGGGGTTTGCTGGTGTGACACCTGGCCCCCGCTTCAGCTCCGTTTCATGCCTCATCCCCTCTTTGGACAGTACAGGGTGCACTGCAGAGAGCTACTGGGGCGTGAGTTATTGCACACATGCAGCAGCTCGTATGAAGCGATCATTATCAGAAATGCAGAGTCAAATATGCAAAAGTTTGGATATACCAGAAATTAAGGCTGCCTTTCCCTCCCTAATTAGGCCCCTGGTGAGCACGCATCAGCTCCCAGCATTAATCACCTCCCTATGACACGCCAGCCTCCGTTGCTATTGCAGCATTTTTTTTTAAATTATGAAATATTTATTTTCCTGTTAACCTTTTGCAAAGCACACATCCCCTTCCCACACAGCAATACCTGCGTGTGCCTCTTTCACTCTAGAAACAGGTCTGTGAGATACCGATGGGCTTTTTTGGGCAGGAGCCAGCTGATGAATCAAAACAGCCACTAAATGCCATCAGCACAACTGGCACCTGGAAGATTATTTTGTCTGGCAGGAGGGCTGTTGCATTTATTTGTTCCAAAGCTGTCTCCAGATAAAAAATGTTTAATTTTGCTCTCTCTTCTCACAAGCAGCATAGAACAGAAGCTCCCAGTGTTTCCCAGCTGTGCCCTCTGCCCCCAGACCGTGCTGTGCAGCCCCCCAAGCACCCACAGAACTGACCACCCGACCCCCATGAAGCTGCCGTTAGAGTGACCTGTGGCTCTGATGGTGGGGTTTTTTTGGCTGGAGAAACACCTCCAGATCCCAGAGATCCCAACAAGGGCCCATTAAACAGAAGCAAACTTCCCAGTGTCCTGGTTTTCCTGCTAGCTATAGCTCACCCTGCTCAAGCCAAAGGGACAAAAAAAGCTGGCACCACGCAAGTGTCCCGACTTGGCTTCTCGAGGGGCTGTGAGCAGTTGGAATTTGCCTTTGGGAAGGATTGCAATGAGGTTTATTTGTTTTTTAGTTTGAGGGATGAAAGGCAGAACTGTTCTTGCAAGGACGGTTACAGTCTCCCATGCAAATCCAGCCACAGCAAAAGCAGGTTACGCTAAACTGGGAGCACTGGTTTGGGGTATATAAGCCTGGCAGGGAGTATTGTCCTGTGGTTAGACTGAGCAATCCAGGTTCTTCCATCAACTTTATTCACAGCACTTAGTTGCAGGAGACCTATAAACCAAGTTGCTTTATTTTAAAGCAGTATCATTTTTTTTTCTCTTTATGCATCAAGAGGTAGAATTGACTGATGGCTGCAAAGCACTCCAAGAAATGTAGCTCCAATAAGGTAGTATTTGGACTGGCCAGCTAGCGAGGTTTATAGATGAATTGAACACAGCTGAGAGGTGATGTGACACACAGAGAGCTCAGGTCCTGCAGTCTCTGAGCAGTAACAAGAAGCTGCCCGGCTGGGGATGAGCTGGAGATGGAAGGGGGACAGCAGGAAGGTCAGCTCTCACCTGGGCACCATCAGCGATGCCAAACTGCACCAGAGGGAGAGAACGGGACTATTTCTGCAGAAAGAAAATGCCACATCAAGGCTAATGAATAATTTCTAGCTCTAAATCCAGGCCCTGTGATGGTTTTTGTTTCCCACATTCTCCCTCTCCTTAATAGCAGTATATAGTGCCAGCCGTATGCATTGGGTTATTGCCTCTGAAACGAAGCTGAACCTAATAACCCTGTCAAAAGTAGAAACACTGTTTCATCATTAATGGAATTCTAATAGCAAAGTCATTAATTGAAACCCAATAACACTTTTCCATCCCAGTGACTTACTGCAATTGTTGGTGCTGAAGAGGCCCAGACTGGCACCTGCATCTCCTTCCACGCCGGGCGGTGACCGGGACCTCTACCTTTTATCATCGTGCATGCCTTTGGATCAGGGGATTTTCTGCTTGTTATTCACTCTTAGGAAATTTAACAAGTCTACACAGGCTCTTTAAAGCTAATGTTGCATGAAATGCAGGGATAAACCAAGGCAGACAGCTCCATAAGTACAAACATGCCATCACCCTGCTCCCATCACCCCGGCTCTTCCTGATGGTTTTATTATGTAAAATGGTTCAGTCTGGAGGAAACCCACCACTGCTAACGCAGCAGTGCCAAGCGGGTCTTTAATTTCGTTATTTAGACATGAAATTTAAATGAAATCACACTGTATCCAAACACCTAACAAGACCTGTTATCACCTCGTTCCCAGGTCGAGGAAGTGATGAAAATTGCCATTTTTTGTTACAAGAAGGATTAATTCACTCCGGGGGCTTCTCATCGATAGGGATGAGTGCCAAGAGAGCTGCCTATGGACTAACCCATGGGGAACAGCCCCCTTTGTACCTGTATCGAGGCTGTTACAGTAACTGCACATGAAAAGGATAAAGATGCTGCACCACCAGCCCAGGTCCAGAGACAACATTTCACCTTTGCACTGGCCCCATTTCAAAGAACTACATCAATGCAGAACAGCAAATTTCAATGCCTCAAAAGCCTCCCCCAAAACCGAATGGGCATCTTCTGAACAGCTTCAATTTAAACTTCCCCGTCTTGAATTTAAAGCCAGTGAAGTGTCTGAAGCGTGTGACAACTCTTCCTGCCACTGATTATCCAAACACACCTGTTCTTTGGATTTTTTTTGGATTTTGAAGTCTCATTGCAAACTCACATTTCATGTTTGCTAATAATTCTGGCTGCTTGTGCCTGAAACCCTGCCCTTCATCTCCTGGCTGCCGTTAGCTGTTAGCATGTTCCCGGGTCACAGAAAGGGGACCCCTGGGGTGGTGCAAAGCACCAAGGTTTGTGTACCTTCATCTAGGGTGCCAGAAATCCGGTTATGATCCCCATCACATGTGGGTCCTCTTCTTAAAAAAAAAAAAAATTAAAATGTTTTTTTTTAAATATTTTAAATTTTAAAATATTTTTTTAAATACCCCCCATTCATCACAGGCTGAATCTCAGCTCTGGACCTTCTTTGCTCCTGTTCTGAGCTCTCCTGCTCTGCTGGGTGATGATTTCTGACCTGAGTCTTGGAATTTTTTTAATAAAGCAGGGCAGAAAAGTACACATCCAGAGGGGGATGGATTTGATTAATTGTAGTGAAGCATCAGGAGGTCAAAGGTGTTTTACTGTTAATTCATCTACATATTGAAGAGATGTCCAGAGTTTTCCAGAGGACCCCGAGCACAACACATTCAGCATTAAAAAGACAAGGTGGGTGCTGTCACAGTCCGTGTCCTTTAATCTTTGGTGTCACTGGGTAATTTCAGCCAAATTTGACAAAGGGGTAAAGGTCTCCAAACTATTCACATCTTACAGCTTGCTTCGGAAAAGGAGAGAGCCCGGCACTAAAACAACAGATTCACTTTTACGACCTAGAAATGTAGACATTTACAACTCTTTCCATACGGAAAGGACATCTTGGTCCTCAGATTTGTTTCATATAGCAAAACACGTTGGATAAATCCACTAACCTACCTCGTACACCCATAAATTTTGTTGCCAAACGCGTTGCGAAGCAGGCCTGCTTGCTGAATATTTGAGGGTTTTGTATGACACAGTATGCCCCAAATCTGCCTAAAAGACTGTGAAACTTTTCAAGTATGCACACAGAACATGAACATGCCTTCGCACCCCGGGAAGCAGCTCAATAAACTCCCTTGAAGACTAAACTGATGTCATGAAATATCAGGGGAATTTCCTCGCAGCTTTGGAGCCCAGACTTGTTTTGGCTGAGAAGGTGTCAAAAGATTGTCATGTCCTTGTCTTTATAGATTAGATGCTTTTGATCGCCTCTGCTTTCATAAACCGTTTCTTGAGCTGCCAGCAGAGACAGATCTTCCCAGAGACCCAGGGGATTATGATTAAATGAGAGGAGGTCGTTGTTGTCATCTTAAAGCCTAGAGCCTTTCCAACCCCCTGCCAGAGCCTCCCCAAGCCCCCAGTGACCCCGTAATTCACACTCCAAGCAGAATTGCTGCTGTAAGGCAGCTCCTTCCCACCCTTCTTCATCCTTTTTGGCTGAAAATACTAAAGAAATGAAGGCTCCTCATGCAATAAATCCATGCTGCAGAAGAAGTTGTATGATGGATCCGAGCAGTGGTCCTCCCAGACCAGTGCTATTTCCAGCAGTACGAAGGAGGTGGTGTCTAAGGAGGACATCATCCTAAACCATTGCCAGCACCCTGTTTGCACAGGAGAACCCTGGAAGGTGATGGAGGGATGCTCAGCTTTAGCTCTTGCACCCTTCATGCCCATCGAGGTGGTAGATGTCCGAGCAGCAGCTCTGAGCTGACGCTGAACAACCATGAGAAGCGACAAATTAACTCCAGTTAAGTCAGAGAACAACTCAAAGGAGAAGCAGATCCTCCCTTCTGCTCTCCCAGACCTCAGGGGACAGACTTGTGAAGATGAAGCAGACCTCAGGAGATGGGATGGTTCCTGGGGCACACTGAGCATGTTGTCGGGTGGTGGGTAGCTGTCAGCATGGCTGGAGCCGTGTGTCTCCTAAACCCAGTCCTGAAGACACTGTTGCTTAGAGGCAGGACTAACACCCCCATCCACGTGAGATGGCTGTTGTCCATCATAACATCTCACTCACCAGTGAGTCCCAGTTGCCAGCAGACATCGCGACATGGAGGTTTATCTCCATCTCCCACCCCGGAGCCAGCCACACATCTGCGTCAGGGGAAGCTCTTCTCTCTGTGCTTTTAGTTCTACTCGGCTGCACAATATTTTCCTAAATCTCACCTTGTTACTGACACACAAAACATCGACCTTCTCTCCTTCCCTCCTTTCTCTGTGAATTTAACATCCAAGTGCTGTTATTAAGGCTCCATTACTTCTACAAAGCGCACGACAGATCATCTCGTGGTACTCTGTGAAGTACTATAAATAATTAAACCTCAACTAGACTTGTCAAAATAAGTGAGCAGAGTAGACTCTGCTCTGTGGTGCCTTTGATTTTGTTTGCATGTGTTGCTCTTTTTATTTTGTTATCTGATAAATTGCAAAAACGCAGCAATCAGAGCAAGGGGACCCTGCCACCAAGCTCGTTACTGCACCACAGGGATTAACTGCCCCCCATCCTGCCCGGCCAGGAGGGTTGGTGTCTTCTGCAATGTCCAGTCTGGGAGGGAGTTTGGTGGCCAGGTGCCTCTTTCCAGTGGTATCACACCAGGGAAGGAAGCAGAGCTCCTTCTGGAAGGTACACGGCTCCTCCGCAACCACTTCTGAATTATTCATTGGGAATTAATACATTTGACAAATCCGGGATTCTCTGCATGAATTATCCACAAAGAAGCGGAGATTATGCTTTTCCCTAATTTTTTTTTTTGTTTACAAATTGACCAGCAGTTAAAATTAACGCCTCAACGCTGTGCAAGGACTTCATCCCAAGTTTGCACCAGGACCACACTCTGTGCATTGGCTGAGTTCAGCCCTCCATCCCTCAGCCTGGCTGGGCAATGGATGCTTTTAGGGGCATCAAACAGGGAGGACAAAGTGGGTGAAACCAGAGCTACACCCCCAGAACACCACCTCGGTGCAGAATTAAATGGGGGAGACAGGTCACTCTTGCTTAGGGCTGTGGCTTCCCCTTGCCTGGCTCTGCAGCAGCCCATGTGGGTGTGCGTTCAGGTACCGCGTGGATGTGAGTCTCCCATCTGGTTTCAGAGCAAAGCTGTGCCCATGTGCAAACAAGAGTATCTTGGTTTCTGCTCCAACATCCTGCCCTAGAAGCTACCAGCCCACACCTGCCCCTGCAGCACGTCCCTCTCTCTCCATCACCTCAGTCCCACCAACAAGACCGAACCATCACACCCGGTTTTGAGGGACCTCCATAGCCCGTAGTATATCTCAGCCAAGCCAGGCCAATTGCACAGCTTTCTCTGATCCATTCACCATCCCCAAACACACCTGTACAGCCAAACATTAAGCTCAAAGCCATTGCAGTTCCCAAGCCACCTCCTCGACGGGATTAACTTGAGCAGCTCAATGCCACCTCCACCTGCCCCATTGTGACCCCTGTCTCCTTGCTCTGCACTTCTTGGTCACACAAAACGATCCCAACAACCCCTTGGAACTCACTTAGTTGAAGAAAACTTCTGCAGAGGAGCAGGTTTGGGGCAGGGAATGAACTGAAGTATCCAGAAAAGGGTTTTTATCTGCTTAATGGCAGAGATAGGCTTCAGTGGAACCTCGTGAGTCGAGGTAGCGACAGATTTTAATAACATAACACGGGAGAAAAAGAGAAGATAGCAACAACAAACAGTAACACACCATGGAAAGTCCTCACTGCCAAAATACCACCAAAAATCCCCCACCCCTCACCCCTTTCACTTTCCCAAGGTGAGAGATGTTGGTGCAAAAGCTGCTAACCCCCCAAAGAAGCATGTGCGCGTTCCCCACGCTGCGTTCAGGGAGGAGAAGGATCTGCTGAAAAGATCAAAAGATCAGCCGTTGCCTGACTGTGCAGCACATCCCAAAATCTGCATCTGGTCCAGTGGATTGTGTATCCAGACAAGTGACCTTCATCCCTGGGTCTGCGGATCCTTCCTACACCACAAGCAGCAGATAGCCCTTGTTCAGGGCTGCCAGTTGTGATACCTGCTGCTGATGAATAAAACCAACGGGGAGCTGAGTACAAGGGGTGTCCTTGGGAATGGGAAGCAGCCGGCAGGTCTTTGACTGGCAGAAGACATTAAAAAGAGCATCCAGCTGGAAACCGTAACACCACTGAGCTCCTGTACGGTTTTGTGTGCTGTCCTGAAAGACAGAGAAAAGGAGCATTTCTTAGATGGGGTGCAGGAGCTGCAGAATTTGCAATAGCAGCATCCCATGGAGAGGGCTGCAGCTGGGAGGAGTCTCCAAGCCTTCAGAGGGGCCTCAGGAAATTCAAGGCACTACTGGTGGGTCCTCTCTGACCAGCCTCAACAGAGCTGATGGGAGGGATGACACCTCTTATTCCTGTCCCTCTCCTCTCTGGAGAGCTGTTCCTCACCGGAGATATTTAAAATAATCCCCTCCTCTTACAGGGCTCGGGTATTCAGAGAGGGACGAGAAGGAAGATCCTAAACCTCCATAAAAAACGGGATTTAAAGCAGAATGACTTAAACGCTTTCACCTTAAGAGGTGACCTGACCCAAAGTCAAGAAGCCAGATCTGCAGAAGGGAGGGTGAAGAGCAGGGATGTAGAGCACACATACAAAGAGGATATTGAGACCGAGAAGGGATTCAAAGAGATCCATCATTTTTGGGCAGCCTGAAGCACTTCAGTAAGTGACTGAGCTGTCAGAGATGCTGAAATCCCAGCAGCTTTCGCCCGTCTTGCACTCTAGCCCCTGCTCATGCCTGATTTGGAGGGGAAATGGCGGGTCCATGCCACATGCAAGGAAATCTGCACAAAACAAGCAAATTATCCCAGCAACGGGAAATGTAGAGATGCTCAGAGAGCAGTGCCCCACCTCCAGCTCCAAGTGGAAGATGAACTCCGCTTCGGAGATGAACTGTGCTCTGGATGCGAGGCAGCGAGGCAGGCTGTTACACGTTATTAGCATTAATTATCCCATCTCCCCTGCGCAGGCACCTCCACCAGTAATCACCACACATCAGCCGAAGGGCCACCCTTGCTTTTCTCTGCCTCTAATTCCGTAATTGGAGGGGAGGAAAGAGGGAAGGAAAAATCAGCGCTGAAGTGTAAATCGCTCCGCTAATCTTCCTGGCCCTAATTGTATGTTTGTTTTGAAAGGAGGGATGGATGGTGGGCAGCCGTGGGTGATTACTCTCCATCAGTTCATCCTGGGAGGTTACAGGAGAACGCAGCTGAGCCCCTGCTGCCTGCTGCAAGCGGGGTTTGGGCTGGCAGGCTGTGTTACTCACCCCCACGTCTGCTCAGCCCTTCTCCTCCAATCAGCTCAAGTACATGGGCATGGGTGTAAGGGTCTGCTCATGCAAGGAGCAAGTCAGGGACTGCAGGAGAGCCCATCCTGTCCCCTTTGCTCTGCCCTGCATGGGGTCAGTCCCATGCACCAGGAGGAGCGAGGGAAAAGCAGAGTAAAGCCCAGAGAAAAGCCCCTTTGTGCCAACACTCTGGAGGACAGGTTTGAATACACCAGTTGTATCAAAAGCTCCTTTTAGGATCCATCTCACTTTGCTGCCGGTTGTTTTGCAGTCTGTTCACATTGCTCTCCTCCTCCTCTGCCAGCTATCCCTGGGCAGGACGGAGCTGGAGACCTTCCTCGCCAGGGGAGATGCTGTCGCTGGGGTTGGACCAGCAATGTCACATACAGCACCAGGAGGTCTGAGCATCCCACCGTGTTGACAGCCAGACTCCCGCGGCAACGGGAAGGTGGAGAAGGGCAGCAGCCAGGATTTCCCCCCTGTGACTTGTTTCAGTTGAAAGAAACAAACAGAGAGAGATCGCCAAGCTCCTTCCATCCTTGAGTAGCTCCCCTACAACTTATAATATTTATTTATCCATCCTGCCTCCCTTCTCCTGCTTAGTACCTAAGCATCCAGACTGCCTGTGCCATGATCCCAGCAGCTTAAGAGGGCAAAGAAAATCCAGCATTTTCCTGAAGTAGTTCCATGTCGGCTCTCAAACACACAGCCCAAAGACCCAAAACCTCTCCCCCCCAGCACACAGCTTCCCCCAGCTGCCTGGCAGAGGCGTTATCATCCCCCAGGAGGGCTATGGCATTGGCCAGGGCAGGTCCCAGGGGATCACCAGGGTCTGCTGCCAGGCAGGAGGTTCACTCCCGTTTGTTATCACCCTTGTTATCACCAGGGGAAGGCAGGGAGGGTTATGGGGAAATCCTTTCCCCCCAGCAGTGTTCCTGTCCTTGCTTTAGGACTATGCAAAGGGTGCAGAAGCATCTGCTGGGTTTTTTCCTCCTCTCTCTTTTCCTCTGTGGTTGCAGCGATGCTCGCCGAGACCACAAACATTTTTAAGTTTCAATATTCTTGCTTGCTGGAGGCTTGTTTGTGCAGTTCGTTATACCTCAGGTTCGGATATCCAGGTTTCTCTCTGCCTGTTTTATTCATGGTAATTCAATGCTATCAGCAGCGCATTCAGATTTTACCTTAAATCTCATATTCCCAGCTGAAAGTCTGCAGGGGGAAGCACACACTTGACATGCTCTAAGCAAACAATATTCACATTTTGCAGCTACCCACCTAGAGGAATATGATCTCCCGGAGTACCCTGGTGAGATAAAGTAACCATTTTTCTGTACACTGCTGACCTGAACTCACATTTATTCAGCTTAAATGTGGTATTAAGCTCTAGCGAGTGACTTTCATGTTAAAAATAATTGCAGTTTTCCAAATGCATTACAGAATTTCTTAGAAGATGGAAGTCCAGGGAGGTTTCCAAAAAAACAGAATATAGGGCTAAAGAAATGAAAGAATAATTTAGAGTCTTAGAAATTGGATCTTTTTTTTTTAATATTGCAAAATTCATAAAATCAATGATTCATGGAAATATTTACCCAGCCATCAAGTCAGCTTTGTAACAGGGTAAATAATTGAGATGCATTTATTACATTATTTATTTGAAAATTCACAACATAAATAATTCAAAATCAGCTAATTATCTGAAAACTAAAGGCTAAAGGGGGGCAACACAGTCCATTAGCTCTGGCCACCCGATGGAATTTAATTCCCCTTTACGAGGGGCAGGAGGCTGGTTTTGGAAAGCAGGAGGACACACGCATGCTGGAGTGCCAGCCCCAGGGCAACCCCGCAGGCACGGCGTGACTACTGCTGCTGATGCCTGAAATGCTGCTGATGGTCCATCAGCTCCAATCCCTGTCCCCAGGATCTCTGGGCTCAGCACTGCGGATGCTGAACTGGTTGGAGGACAAGTCCCACCACCTGGGCTGGGTGATTTAATGCCTCCATGGGTCACCTTGACTTCTTTTCTCCACGCCTGGTGCAGCCATTATGCGTGGTCCAGGTCTTCACAGCATCCTTCCAGAGCTCTTCTGAGCCATGGGATGCCTGGTGACACTTTTTCCCCTGGTCTGAGTGTTCCAAGCCTGTGGGAAATAAAGGGCTCAGCCCCACTTCTCCTGCAGAAACAGATATTGTGGGCTTCCCGAGTGGTTTCTTGGTCTGGAAAACTGATGAGAAAGGACTTAACTGCAGTCAGCAGGAGAGAAAGGGACAGAGCAGGGTCTGCTGTCCTCTCCCAGGGTCAGCGCTCGCTTGTATCCACCGCAAACTGTCCTCCAGGCTGGAAGCCCTGGCTTGGGGCTCTCTCCTGGACCATTTATGTGCTTCCATCCATCACACCTCCTTCCCACCTCCAGGTCATGGATGAATGGCCCCTTTTCCATAGGGACTGTGCCTCCTGGTAGCTCATAACCACTAGCAACTGCATGAAGCAAAACATCCACAAACACACACATTTTTCTTTATCAGGGGGAAAAAAAAAAGTGAAATATGGGTGTTTTCCACTTCCTTCTGTCAAGACTTTTGCTGTCATTAGCTGAACGCATGTTGCAAAATGCATTTATCACTGTCTGGAAATGTTGACTATGTAAAAATATATTATAAACACAAGATTTTTTTTTCTGCCTCTGCTGATGCTAATTTTTGAAATGCACAAGCTTCATTATTAAAAGTACAGTCTCTTCCCTTCCTCCCTTCCTTTTCCAACCTACAAGAAAGCCAGCAATCTGCCAGATACACGGCTGCTGCTTTCAAACACTGAACTCATGAGGAATCCCAGAATAGGCGTCTTCCCCCCATCAGATCTGCTTTGCAGCTTAGGAAGAGGTTAGTGTCTGGGGTACAGATGCAAACAAGAATTATAATACAACATTATGCCTCTGCTTTATAAAATACTGCACACGCAAATGAGGATTTATGCATCTGTTTTATATAAAGCATGAATTTCTTATTACGCAGTGCTGTTGTTATAATTGTAGCAGCAACAGCAATTATTCTTAATACATGTTTCTCAGCATGCAATGTTGACTAGAGACCTCACCTTAGAGGAAACCCGTGCTGAGCCGCAGTGAAACTCCACGGTTGGGCTGCTGGGACTGGGACGGTCACACTGGGCAGTGTCCCGCACTGGGGGTCCCAGGTGGTGGTGAGGCCAAAGAAAATATGAATCGGACAAACTTAGTGCAGGAGGAGGAGGAGGAGGCAAAGGGGAGAGAGCTCAGGGGTGTGCTGAAGGCTGCAAGAGAGACTAAAAGTGAGTGCACATGCCTTACCCATTCAGCTGCATTTCCCCCATCAGCATCTTTCCCGCGGGTGCCCACTTGGCTCAGGGCTGTTGGAGATCCCCAGCTGTGGCTCTGGCCTCTCCCAAACCCACTCATGGTCAGCAGATGGACCTGCTGTTGGATTGCACTTGTGCCTTACCAGAGCTTCATCTAAAACAACAGTTCCACTGGTGCACTGGTCATCTCTGGGAGCTACAGGACCTCCTGGGGTGCCCCGGGCTGTGTGTTGCCCTGTCTGGCCGCTCAGCGGGTGCTGGCATTGCTTCTGCACCAGGGCACAGAATGTGGGAACAGGAGGCACCATGCGAAGGCGCAACATGCACAGAAGTGCCATAGGGCGGCTTGTGCTAGGAAACCAGCCAGTTTTCCTTCTCTTCTTCTCCTCTCCTCTCCTCTCCTCTCCTCTCCTCTCCTCTCCTCTCC
>WKFP01014728.1:184208-194512 GCA_011057875.1 Pterocles orientalis | reverse complement strand
CTTCCCTTCCCTTCCCTTCCCTTCCCCTCACCCCTCCTGATGCCAAGCATCATACGAGCACCAGTTTAACCCACCCGTGAGGAATTCAGGAGCTGTGTTTGCAGCATCAATAACTCTGTCTGAGCTGCAAGGGCGGCTGAATCCCATCGGCTGGCTACACAGCTCCATCCAGCCTTGCAGAAATGGCTTTTAGGTGAGATTAGGGGAATTTGGAAACAGCTCCTAAATGCTGAGGACTTATTCATCTCTATGCAGGCTCTCACCTTGTTACAAGCGGATGTTCAAAACCCAGTTTTGCATTGATTTAACACCACAGGGACTCAGATCTGCCCTGCCCACACTTCTGCCTCTGCCCTAGCCTCCAGCTTCTAAGGACCAGAGCAACACTGGGTCAGGACAACAAGCCATGGAGGCCCATTGGGAAGAAATGTTTTCCTGTGCGGGGGGTGAGGCAGTGGCCCAGGTTGCCCAGAGAAGCTGTGGATGCCCCATCCCTGGAGGGGTTCAAGGCCAGGCTGGATGAGGCTTTGGGCAACCTGGGCTAGTGGGAGGTGTCCCTGTGCAGAGCAGCCAGTGCTGCCCTGATCTGCATTCTGCCGCTGTACAGTGCCACCCACCCTTGTGCAGGGGAGGGCGAAGGCTTTGGAGATATTTTCTCTGACAACACCTTTGAAATCTCTGCTCTGATCAGTATGCCGGGGCGTGCTCCATTCAGCACACATCCCCTTGTGCCGTCCTTTGCCAGAAGACTCATCGTTTCCCCCCCTCCTTGCACAGAGCTGCCTTTCAGCTCCAGTCCTGCTTTATTTCAGCCTTGCCTCTCCCCAGAGGAGTCATTAACTCCAATTCCTGCCCGGTCTTGCCACCAGCATCACCAGCCTGGTGTAACGGGCCCTCTGACGATTGAGGACTGTGGGTTCAGCCCTCAGCTCTGCAGCAGTTCTCTTTCAGGGATGTTGGCTGTTGTTTTTACCAAAGCCAGTTATGTCCATGGTTTGTCAGCCTTAGCAGTGCTTCCACCCGGATGCAATACAGACCTTGTGTCACCCCCTGCGAGGAAGCCGCTGGTTGTGGCAAGGGAACAGCACAGCTATTCTGGACACCTGTCTGGGCTGAGCTGCGATGTTCTCCTCCTCCTGGGAACGGTGGGAGTCAGATCCTGGCTCTTAACTTGTCCTGCAGCTCACTGAAGTCACTGCAGATGTCACATCTACCCATCCGCCAGCGTGTGCATCTCACCAGGGTGAGAGCCCATGAAGGATCTCACTTTTGCCTCTCAGCCTTCAACCTTTGGCTCAAAATGTGCCTTTGTCAGGAGCAGGGGCTCCCCCAGCCCAGGGTGAGGGATGCAGCCGGGCACAAAAAAACGAGATGGGAGAATCACTGGGAGACAGCACCCAGGGAAAGGCGTTTCTGCTCAAAAAAGGCTTCTGGTCCTGCAGCACCCAGGCATCCCACAGTGTCCCTGACCGGGTGGGAAGCATCTTTACAGAGGGAGTGGGATGCAGGGATGCCACAGGGCTTAGCTATCGGCACACGGCGTCTGGAGAAGAGGCTGCCCTCGGTCCAGGACTGGCTTAAGCACCCTTCTCAGAGCTCATGCTCAAGTTCCCAAAGATGCTGCGAGGCTCCTTTTTTCCTTCTTTTGGCAGAAATTTGTTACAAAGAAACCTCTCCCTTCTAAAAGAAGCTTGTCCATAGCTGATGGGATTTTCAGCACAGAGGGAGGTCTCTGCTGCAAGCTAGGGATGAGAATTGCTGATGCCTTTTCCCTTCTGCTCTTTGCAGGCTTCATACCACACCCATTTTCAGGGATTTTCAAGAAAATTGCTAAGTTTGCTCCCAAGCGCTGGGAAACCAACAATTTTTCTGCGCACCCCCATGTCCTTGTGAAGATGTCTTTCTCTTGCAGTACCAACAAAGACACTGATGTGAATTCTGTAGTTTTCCAGACATGAATCTCATCACATAATTTGTCTTAGAAGCAACATGACCGAAGACAAGTCATGGTTTACCAATTCATTAAAGGCAGCTTTAGGGCGCTTAATATAAGATCAAAAACAGTGCAACTACATGATGTCAAGAACTGTATAAGGCTCTCTTGGCTGTTTCAAATGTGTTCGGAAATACTGATTAGTTTTAGCTTTGTGCCAGCAGCTTTTCTACGCACACAGGTATTATATGTCCACACGACTTTATTCCAGATCAGCTATTGTCCACGCTCTACTGCGGGATTAAAATCATTAATATGGCAAAAAAACTCAGACTAATTTAACTGAAATACGTTCTCATGTCTACGCAGGATCCAGAGCAAATATCTACACCTGCATTAGCTGGTGTGCTGGTCAGGTAGTACTGGAGCACCACAGACTCAAAACTTGTCACATCATTTTAATCCATGACCGATCCTTCTGCTTGAAGCATTCCCAGGAACCATCTGGGCTGGAAGTATTGATAGAGCTATAAGGGGAGGAAGAGAAAGGTGGACTTTCAGGTGGGACATGGAGCTACAATTCTTCCCAGATGGACCGTTTCATATATCCCAGGCTGGAAGGGGTTAGAAGATGTGCCCCACCATAGAAAAATTTGTCTCTGAGGCACAACAGCACAAGAAGGATGGAGAAGGCAATTATTACCAAATTTAGCCCAAGACAACACAGCCATCAGATCTTCACAGCCCCCAGCCTGCAGCACTCAGCGCAGGGGCTGCCCCTGTGTTTCCACCGCATTTGGAGTCTGGATGTCAACATTTCCTACCGAAACATGGCTGCATCTTAGAAAGCACTGGAGAAGGAGCTGGAGGAGTTTGTTTCACGTGTCACCTTACCCCAGGCATCCCAGAGCATTTCCCTCGCTGGTGAGGTGGAGAGGCTGAGAGGCATCGAATCAGCACACTCACGCTCAGCAGCTGCTTTCCTGGAGCTTGCAGAGCTGACACCCAGCCAAGGGCTCAATCCAAAAAACATCCAAGGCATTCTGTGAACTATTCCCAATGACAAACTAACTGGAAAAGGGATGTTTTTCTTTATGCAATGACCCCATGTGGCAATAAACCCTCTCTGATCCTCATCACGTAGGGAGGGATTGTTATCCTCCTTTTAACACAGACGGGGAAACTGAGGCACAAACCAGCTCATTTGATGCAGCGAGTGAAAGACACAGCCTCTCCAACCTCTCTTTCCTGGAGAGCAATTCAGAGGGAAAAAAAAATGGGCAACTCTGATTTATTGTAATAAAGAAAGGAAGCTTGAGCACCCCTCCCCAGATTTACAACCAAAACAGAGCTTCACCCAGAGACTTTACGAGCACAGTGTGACATTCTCCATAGAGACAGAAATGTTTATTTAGCCAAAACCCCATGTGCCCCTGCAGAATGGTTCTGTCAGACATTTTTCAAGCAGCTCTGATTTATACAAAGCCAGGGAGAGAGCTCAGCGCTCCCAGCCCAGCTTCCCTCACCCTTGCAGAGGGATTTTTCTCCCCCAGCTCTGGATGTTTTAACTGCAGCGGCGCCGGGAGCCCTGCCCAGGGTCGAGGCACTTCTGAGAGAACCAGAACTCACTCCATTGAAAGGTCAAGGGCTAGAAATGGAAACATGCCCTAAAAAAGACAAATCCCCTGGAGTGGGCTCTGGGCAGCAGGGATTGTTTGTCTCCGGCTGTTTGCGGGAGGAAAAGCTGCTGATGTTCACAAACAACCCCATCCAGGGCAGAGGCAGCGGCTGGTTTTATAGCCTGCTCGTTCAATGACCTTCTGATTATTACCTGATCGTTAGATTTAATGTCTCGGGGAGGACCGGCTGATTCCCCCTCTCCCCGCCACCCCGTTCACCCCTTGCCACCTCCTAATGGGATGCATCTGTCGAGCAGACATGACCGGGGATGCTGCTGCCATCAGCAAGAGCTGGGAGGTGGGAGGGCGAGGGCAGCCTCTGCCTGAGATCCCACAGGCACAGCCCAGGCTCCAGGAGGAGGAAATCCTGCCTCCAGCCAAGGATGAGCTGCCCCGGGTGGGGTGAGTTCAAATCAAGTTGGGTGACAGTGCCCAAAGAGGGGTCTCAATGGTTTGCTGTGATGCTTTGAAGCAACTTTTCCCCATATCTTGCAGTGCTCTGGGTCTCCTTGGATTCAGCCTGGGTCTGCAGTAGGACTTGCTCCACCTCCTGGGGTCCCTAAAGGCATCCCAGGCACAGCCCCCCCAGCCCAGCGTTGCTTTGCACACACACTGTTTGCTTCAGATTTGCAAAATTGCGACTCAGAGAAACCAGGGGCTGCCAGCTCTCTTCCAAGGTCAGACCTGCCGGGGGGTGAAGAACAATGTAAATTCAGCTTCAGCTGAGCCAAAGGTCGGGCTCTGGACTATCCATTGGGGAGCAAGGTTACAAACGAGGAAAACAAACCATTAAACCCCTGTCGTATGGAAAAAGGAGTTTCCAACTGGTTGTTGTGATCCCTCTCCCCTCAAATCCTTGAAAAACATTGAGCCCTTTGACACAGGATGACAACTCATGTCCCAGTGGGGACGTTTCCACTCAAGCCATGAGCAAAACTTAAATTTCAAAGTGTGGGTTTAATTCACAAATGGACCATGGATCCTTCCTGGATGGGCTTCAGAGGATCCTCAGGATGGAAACCTCCCCTGGCTGGAAGTTTTTGCTGAAGATATAAGGAGGTTGTGTGGGTCAAATCAAGATAAGCAAATTCTGCATAACACGGAGCTATGGGAAACGGGGGCCACGGGGTTAGTGGAAAAAATGTTTTTTCTCCTGCAACATCCATGCTGGAGCAGGCTGGGGGCAATGCAGGCATGTGGTCACACCTGGAGGCACTGATGGGGGTCAGAGCTGGCTCCAGCCACCTACACCCTGAGCGCAAACTCTCCCAGGTTTGGGGAACCCTGTGCAAATTTTCATTTGGACTTTTAAGCCATTTTCCCCATGCCCCCAAGCTCCTCTGCAACATTCCCATCCATGATGCTAATGGCTATGTCACTTAGCTGGCCAAAATCTGGGGTTGTCCCCACCCAACCATGACCTGCAAAGCCCTGCAAGACCCATGGCAGGGGGTCTGGAACTTGACAGTCTTTAAGGTCCCTTCCAACCCAAACCATTCTGTGGTTCTACGATCCTCTGCTGAAATGCAGAAGGAGCACTGCTTGGAGAGAGGGGGGAAGGTCCGCCCGAGCCGGTGCTTTGGTGTCACAGACATTCAATAACCAGACACAGAGGAGGATGATGGCTCACGCTCAGGAAACACTATCTCCCTTAATCCTCAAATTGTGTCTCCTGCGGATCGTTAACCAAATATCTTGTCCACAGCTTAATTGTAGCCAATTATGCCAGCGGGGAAAAGTGCACCTTCATTGTCTGGACACAAAGAAAGGCTGAGCAGGAGAGCTGGGATCAATCCACTCTGAGAAAATGTAACAAATGGGGCTTTGTGAATATCTCTCCTTGGTCTTTTTTTTTTCTTTTCTTTTTTTCCTTTTTTTTGGCTTATTGCCAGGTCCAAAAAAACTGGGGCAAGGGGTGACGAGGGGGACTGAATTTAGGTCAATCAGAGAAAAAAACACCAGGCAAATTAAAAGGGAATGGATTCTGTTCAGATTTTAAGTGTTCCTTTAAATTCCTTAAAAATGGAACGAAGAAAAGCCCTAACAGAAAAGGTCATGCTGAATCTAGAAAGAAAATAGCAGGGTCTTTTTGAATGCATTTTAGCTTGGAGAGGAAGAAGGTGAGCTGGGAGCATTTTGGTGTCTCAATCCCTGCTTTTCACTGCCAGGGAAACACCTCACCCTGCTCCGGTGATGACAAAACAGCCTTCAGGCTGCCCGCTGCCTTGCATCCCAACGCAACCCAGTGCATCCCAGTGCATCCCAGTGTACAGTGGCAGCTAGACCAACCCCTTAATAATGATGATAAGCATTGTAACATATACAAATATACAAATGAGTGACACACAGTGACACTGCTCACCACCCAGAGACCAAGGCTCAGCCTGTTCCTGGCTAACGATCCTGGAGCAGGGAGAGTCCCCAAACCACAATCCTGGAACAGAGATAAGAGCCTGAGCATGCTGTTCATGGGATGGAACAGACCATCGGCCAGTTTGGGTCTCAGTCCTGAACCTGAGGTCGAATCCTGGGCTGGTCACTGGGGCTGTGCTCCCTCCCAGCTCCTCCTGCCCCTGCAGACACGGGCACAGCAGAGACGCTGGAAAGTCCTTGAGTGTCCTGGCAGCAGCTCTGCCCATCAGTGTGTGATCAGCTTCTCCCCAGCACAAACCCCAACAGCCTCCCACCAGCTGCTGGGAGGAGAGGGAACTCCGTCCCAGCCCAACCAGGACACTCTCATCTGGGGATAAGAGCAGGAGTGGATTGTCCACGGTAAGCACTGCTGGAGGAGGAGGACCCTCAGTCTGATCCATCCAGTGTCTCCTCCTGGGAGAGGAACCAGTTCTCCTGAACCTACAGGATCTCATCCCAAAGCAGCAGGACATGCTGGTCACTGGGTTTGACACAGGCACTCTTACCTGGTTTTGCAAAGTGTCTGAAAACTGCTGGCATGACCTCAGACCTCCAGGGTGGCTAAAGGGATTCAGTAGGAAATACAGAAGAAATCTTGTGATACAGAATGAACAAGAGCAAAATAAATACCTAAGCGTGGGGTTAGAAAGAGGAAAAGCAGACATGGGGCCAGCACAGCTAGAGAACAGGCCAGGCAAGGGAGAGGAAGAAGCATCAAAGAGCAAATCTGTGTGTATTTTCTATTAAAGTGCTCTGAAAGGCAGACAATTCATCGTGCGTCTGCCTCATCTCCTCCACCAATTAATTCAGTAATAGAAAAATCTCACACAGACCCATCAGCCACCCTCTTCCTTTCATGACTGCTTTCCATCAGCTTATACATATTTAAAATACCTCAATCCTCGATTTGCAGCATGGCATGCAGCGCTGAGAGAAACTCCTTGCTGAAAAAGTCTCAGACCAGCAGAGCCCATCACTGACCACCACGACAAAGGACAACCAGATGGTGACTTGCAGAACACAGGACTGGGTTCACATCCAGCCCAGGCTGGTGGCAGCCAAGAATCACTGCTTTCTTACCGTGTTTTTAACAGTTTTCCATAAAAAGGTTGAGGAATAGGGTCAGATGTTTTCATCACAAAAGTCACCATCACTGATGGACTGGTTGATGGTCTTTGGACCACGACAGCCTGCTCGGAAAGTCGTAGGCGAGGAGTTTCTGCAGGTCAGCTGGGAGGTGATGGTAAGGGACATGCACAATGGAGCAGCCTTCTTCCTCTGGGACTGCCAGACTTCACAGATTTCCAACTAAAACAGCAAAGAAATGAAGCCACCCACGACAACAGGAGCTCTTGGAGCCTACACAGGCAGACCCATATTGTCCAAGCTCTGAAAACGAATCTGTGCATGGCCAGCTCTTGGCTCAGGAGCTTCACTGAAAAAGCTGCAGGGAGGGATGTCAGCAGGTGGTGCTCTTCACCTGAAATCTGTGCCCCAATTTGTGGGATCGGGGGAAGCTTCTGTGGCCCTGGACATCCTTCTTAATGGTGAGATAGAAAATGAAGGTCTTGACCACTCATGACCATTAAACTGCTCGGAGAATTGACTGTAAAAAATAGCATCTCGCTCAGCAGCTCCACTCCCTCTAACACGTCCTGGCCATGAACAGAGGCTGTGTTGCTTTAAATGCCTGCACAGAGAGGCTGCTGATGCCTACAGAGAGCTGGTGTGATGGATTTGGTGCCCTCCTGCATGCTCTCAGCAGAAAAACTGACAGCCCTGTCCAGAAAGCGGGGGTTAGGTTCCTCCCCATCCTTCTAACCAGCTGCACCGAGCTCCCAGCTGGGTGGTGGGTCAGTGCTAGCTTCCCATCATCTTTCAGCCGGACGTGTTTCTTGAAGGCAGCAGCATTTTGCAGGTCTCAGGGATGGTGTGTGTTTGTCTGCAGGGGATTCGGCACGAGCAATGATGTAGGGTGCGGGATGCTCCCAGCGGAGCTGTCAGATCTGCGGCCTCAGAAGTCACAGTGATGCTGACAGCTGGGGATGGGGAAAGACCAGCATCACAAACTGAGCCTAATTGGTCTGGAGCTCTTGGAGAGCAAGCAGAGAGTCTGGGATGCCCAAGTCTGCCAGTCGGAGCGGTGACATTTCCCTGCGAGACCCCAGAGCTCGGCTCTCTGAGCACCCGGGGTGTGGGCACTGCTGCTCTGCTCTCCCCAGCTGGTCTTTGCGAGAGTGTCCACTGCAGCCCCAGGATGTCATTTCGATGTTTCCACAGACAATCCCCCAGCCAGTGCAGCTGGGTCTGAAACCGTGTGAAATGTGGCTGCTTTTGCCAGACTTCCTGACCCACTGATATTTCTGGCACAGTTTTTCAGCTCTTCTGGCCAGCTGACATCTTTCATTCTTGGGCAGCGTTCAGACATTTTTTTTAGGTTATTTTTCCTCCACCACAGGGGCTGAATCTCTTCTCACCTGCCCTGATATTAGGAGCTGATATGTGGGTGGAGCAAAGTATCCCATCTCATCCTCCAAAATGCTCCTGAGGCCAGTCTGGTGGGGAGCAGGGCAAAAGGGTTTGGGTTAATAGCTACTATTGACAAAATACGTAATTTCTTAAGAAAGTCTTTGGAAAACTCATGTAATCCATTCAGGTTGTGTGTGACGAGCATCCAGCCAAGAAATACAATATAACCCGGGTGCACCAGCCAGCAGACAGCTCCATTTGTATGCGCTGCCGGTCTCTGGTGAAACTGCTTTGCTATACAGACCTTTCTCAAAAGGAAGAACTGTTGGGTAGGTGTTTGTTAAAAGCACCGCGTCCACCCTCAGACCAACGCACAGGGAGAAACGGAGTCGCTGCATCTTGGGGGAAAAGCGTGGTGCAGAGGGGTGGCACCCAAGGACCCGAGGATGTGCAGGAAACCTCTGCCAGGAAAAAAAATAAGACCAACGAGATCAGTGGAAAAAGGAAAAGTTCTGCTTTTTGCTTTAAAGACTCAAGATGGCTTTTTCCTGTTCTCCCTCCACCCCCAAAATACTCTGTATGGACTGCGCAGTGACTCCACTCGTAAAAAAAGAGGCAATTTCCACAAGTCTTTATTACATTTATAATTAAGAGGCACCACTACTTCCTCCCAGCTGAATTGCTTTGGTAGATCAGGGCGTGAAAGGGGCTTTCTCTGAAACAGGACTGTTACCATTCAATTGGTTATTGATTATTAGCCCATCCTCATTCCTCAGTAAAAGCAGGCATTACGACAGAAATGTTCCGCCTGGGATCTGAGACCTTGCTTTTAGAAAAACGAGGATTATTTATTGAAACGCTGGTCCAGTAAAAGCAAATGTGATGGCATCTATTGATATTTGTTTAGTATTTTGCCAAGGGGCCAGAAATAACGCTATTAAATGAAGATACTACCTATTATATAAAAGAGAAAGATCACACTGCTCTCCCCTGCTGTCCCTTACAGCCCACGTATCCATCTCCGTCTGTGGTTTCTCATCGCACCCTTCAACTGTTCAGCTCTTCCTGGGGGAGAAACCGTCTTTTTAATTACAAATGTCAAACATCCAGCACAACGGGGCCCCATCTTGGGCTGAGGTGTCTCAGTGTTACACTAATAATAATAAACACCCGTGACTGTGATGAATTGGGCCATGCTGCAAACACCAAGGGAGGACAAAGGAAAGACAAAGGCAATAGAATAGATTAGAACCATGGGCAAGAAATCGGGGAGGAGGCTTGGGTCGTGGGTGAACACACCTGTAATTGCTCAGTAGATGAGGTGGGGAGGAGAGGAACGGTCTATTCTTTGGGGTGAAATCAGTCTCATTTCCCTTTATCCGCCCAAAGTCTAGTTGAAGGTCTCTGAATCAAACGGAGCAAACACTACAGCTGTGATTTGATTGCTTAAAAATCCAGACATCTGTGTCGGTTAAGATGTGTTAGAGCATCCAGGGCTTCTCTGCAGGGCTGGCAGGGCTGACATGGGATCTTTAGGAAATTTCCCTCTTCCAAACCAGAAGCTGAAGTCTGTGGGATCCTCCTGCACACCTGGATACACAAATCCCATCCATCCAATGGCAACCCAGTCCTGGGGACAGGAGACTGACATGGCACGAGTCGCTGTTGGACAGGCCTGTTTGTCCCCATGGCTCTCGGGGCACCTTGCTGGCCAGAACACACCTTCCTTCGGATGGATGGAGATACATGGGATGAGCCCTGTCCTTCCAGATTTCACGGGAAGGCCATGGGATTTCATTGCTCCGGCATTC
>WKFP01014728.1:104854-161582 GCA_011057875.1 Pterocles orientalis | reverse complement strand
CCCCCCACCCCCCCCCCAGCCCCATTTCACCCTTCATCTGATAGCACAGCTGGGCACCCAGCTTGAAAACTATCTCCATCCCGGCCACACCCAGGGCAGTCTAAAAGCTGAATGAGCAGCTTGGAAAGTAGCATCCGCAGTGGTGTTGATGGGGGAAGAAAGCAGGACCCCCGCTGCAGCTCCCAGCTGGCTCAGCTTTAGGGTGGCCAAGCACAGAAAATGGGAGGAGGTCCAGCTCCAACCTGCTGTCCTTCCTGGACCCAACAGCACAGCCGTGGGGGGCTGATGGAGGCTGGACCCTGTGACCAAGCAGGGAAAAGATGCCTTGGCCAGAACACTAGTCGCTTTGTTCCATGCAAGGAGCAGGAGGGGGGAACAATTCCACAATAGCGGAAAACCAGACGAGATCAACTTATGGTCTCCAGGCAGTCAGATGAGATGGACGAACAGCCTGAGGGTTATGAATCCAGGAAAAGACAAAATGCGGAGAAAACCTTCCCTTGATCTAAGCTGCGTTCCCGGTGAAGCGTGAATAACAGCCCTGCGAGGGCTGGCTGGCTGCAGTCCTCTCCTTCCATTACAAGGAGCCTCCTGGGAGCCATCACTGAGCCACGACTCTCATTTATTCCTCTGTTTACAGGGACCGGTCATTATTTACTGAGGATTCTCAATGCCTCAACAGTATTTGAAACAAGTAGGAAGCACTGCATTTGTAAAGAGGCAGTCAGAGATGACAGAGCAGGAAAGACCCCCGTAATTGCTCCTATCTATCACGCTGGCCTCTCTGCTTGGCTCACACTGGGCTCTGCCGCTGTTCCTGCAGGCTGTGGGCACTCCCTGGCTGGAGTGCGGATGGGTTATAAGCTTCTGCCTTCCCTTAATTCGTGCTTTGCAGCAACACGCATTATTTCTTACAAAGACAAGCAAGATGGAAGCAGAGCCCAATTAATTCTGAAGGTAGACTTTCCAGTGAGATGGGGTGGAGTGAGAGGGTTGGGGTAGGAAGGAGCACCAGACTCACTGTCTGCACAAACATGCGTGGGAATGTGCACAAGCACACATGGGAATATGCACACACATGGACACACTCATTTTCTTCCAAAACTTGTGCTGCTGCTTGCCGTAGCCCAGGCTCAGCAGCTCTCCATAAATCAAAGCTGTTGCAAAGCTTCATGCCATGCTGGGAGTTTTTCCATCAAATTTGATGAACATTGGAGTTATTATTTCAAGAGGGAGGTGGCTGTAGTAACTTCATACAAACCGCTTCTTTGTGGCAACGCTAATGAGTCATGAAGCTTCTGCCGATAATGATGCTGCTGCAAAACGCTCCCAGAAGGATGCAATTAAGAAAGGTTGGTGATAATGGGCATTAAAGAGATGTTTTACCAGCTCTCTGTTGGGTGGTAAAAAGCTGCTCAAGCAGGCATGTACCTGCATACAGCAGCAAGAATCCCACATGTTCTCTTCTTCTGCATCACCTCTTGCCCCAGTCTTCTCTGGTCTGTGGTTTCTACGGTTGCCATCGTTAGCGCTCTCTGTACAGTAACTCTCATGCCATGTAGGCTGCTCTTCAGCAGCCAGAAGCTCACCCTTTCCGTCACTGGAGCCTTTGACTCTCATACAAGCTCTTTCAAAGACACTAGCTGTTTCCACTGACTCAGGACATGAGATGTCCTTGTTCCTCTTTTCATCAGCTCTTCTGCTCTTTCCTCATCTCCCAGCACTCCTGTGACATGCTGCTGTTATTAAGGTAGCTGTGTGATTCATCCCAGCTGAGTCCTGACCCTGCTGAGCTGGTGGCTGCTTACACTCGAGGCAGTGCCTGCTGAGAAGAGCTTATCGTCCTGAAGAGACAAGACCAGGCAGTAGGAAAGGAAACGGAAGTCCGTATAGAAGGAGTAACTAAACCAAAACCACATAGACAACCAGGCTCAAATCTCTAGGGCATATTTATCCACCTCAGCAATAGGAATTTTGGGTTCAGTTCATACTCTCAGGAAACTTCCTGGCTTACTTCAGCTGGGTTATTCCAGAAGTCTGCTTTAAGTTCAGATGAAGGACTCTGGAGTCCACTATTTGTCCCTACAGACTATATAAGGCACTTGGAGGTCTGCATTAGATGGAGACATCCAGTTATGGTGAGGTGGATCCCATCCCTGGTTTGTCAGGGCAAAGTCTTAATTTCTCTGTCGGTACAAACTGGGCAAATCAGCATCTCCTGTAAGAACAATATATTCATCAATCTGCAATAGCTACCTCTTGCCTTATGTCCATCCCCCAGTGCCTTTGCTTACCGGACAGAGCCCTCAAGCTGAGCGGGTATTTCCTAACACCAGTGCAATGGTCTGTGTGATGCAGGGGTTTCAGGCTGTACATCACAAAGATACACACTGGACAAAACATCTGAATCTTTTCACGTCAGAACGGGCCATGGCTGAACACCTGACCCAAGACTAAGATCATGGAGAACATAAGCCATTACATCCACCACACTATCCCTGCCGCTGGAGAAGAGGAAACCATCTGTGTTTATCTTCATTTTGCCGTCACCTATGGCAAATAGCTTTTTCTTCATTTCTAATATGAGCTACAGCTTTCCAAAATGTTTTCTTTAAAGCCGCTATTATGACTGAAGGGTTAAAGTCGCCACTTTGTGTCTCTAACATGCGTAACCAGCAGCTGAATTACAGCAGGCCAGACAAAAGGGCAATGAGTCCCTGCTAGCCTTGCAAAAAATTGCTCGGGTGCACTAATGCGTCTTCCTGAGCAATGTCTGCTCCAGTGAAATTCTGCTTGCGGACGTGGTCCTTAATCAAAGAAGTAGCTATTACCTGTGACATGACCAGGAATTTGATGGTTTCCTCATCAGCAGCAGGGGAAGGAGAAATAGCTTTAAAAAGTCCTACAAACATGAGGATCAAAGGCGTGTGAGAATAGCGCTGGAAGAGGGGACATCTCTCCCAGGAAGAAGTGCCCGAGGAAAGGTGATCAGAAAAGGAGATATTCACCAAGAGCATTTTCCAGCAATTATTTTTCAGGCAGCTCCCAGGCAGGTCACCCCGAGCAGGGATGACCCTTTACAGAAGTCTTCCACCCCAGTGAGCCTGAGATTATAAATTAGTGTTGAAAGGAGCTGGGCAACGCTTTATATGGTCATGGGTTTTTGTGGGGTCAACCAGCCACAGATCCCCATTCTCCTTCCATCCCTCCAACCGGAGAGAGAGCCTGGTGGGTGCTGTGCAGCACTCAGTAACGTGGTAGTAAATTGTGCAAGGTAATAGTCGTAGTATCATAGAATCACAGAATATTTGAGTTGGAAGGGACCATGGAAGTCATCTAGTCCAACCCCCTGCCATGAGCAGGGACATCTTCTACTAGAACAGGTTGCCCAGAGTCCTGTCCAACCTGACCTTGGATGTTTGCATGTTAGGGCATCCACCACCTCCCTGGGCAACCCGGACCAGTGTTTCACCACCCTCAGCATAGTGAAGTCGTGCAGTGAAAGTACATATGTGCCACATATATATGAACACATAAGGGGTGCCTTCTCTAGGGCTGCTACAACAGCAGCTGTAAGAAGAATTTCGAGCCACACATGGTAATAAGCTATGGTGAATCCAACACATGCGTTTAATGGTCTTGATTTAAAAAAAAAAATTGTGCTTTTGTGTGGGCACCAGCAATCGGGATGAATTCGGTTTTCACCAGCTCTTCCATCATCGTTCAGTGTATTCCTCATCAGACCTCCCGCAGGCAGGCAGATACCGGGGACACGAGTGCCTGGCTTCCACGCTGTTTCAGAACCGGTGACCTAGATAGGAGCTGCGAGCAGAGGATGCCAGTCAGAGCTAACGGGAGAGACACACCACGGCTGGGATGTAGAGACACTCACACATGAAGGATTTCTGCCTGGGTCATCATTGGCAGAGCTCACCGATGCCATGGTTTCATGACACAGAGGAGTGTGTTGGCGTGTGCCAGCGATGGAGCTGAGCTCTGGTGAGATGCTATGGGTGGGATTGGGGTCTGCCCCACACCTGCCAGCGCCAAGGCTGCAAGTATTTCACGTGCTGGAGAACAGCCTGCGTTAGAGAGGATGCAACCACGCACAGCTTGCTGACCCTGCAGTTAAGCAAATGGTACCATCAGCAGATGAGTGGATTTTATGGAGAACTCCATATAAACTCTCCCCAGTCAACACTCCCTGCTCCAGCATCCTACAGTCAGCTGCCCTTCGTTGCCTCTGAGCTGGTCCAACACATCCTGGCAAGGGAGCGGAGCGGGACGGGATCAATCCTGCCCCTCCCATGGCCGAGCATTGTGTGCCTGCACTCAGTCTCTGCCAAACCATCCTTCTTGGAACAGCTCCCTGACAAGGACAAAGGCCCTCAGACTTTGCTTTGGATGGTATTTGATTTTTGGAAACACTGCTAATAGCATGATCCCACTCCTGGGGGCTTCCTGACTGGTCCCAGAACCTCACTGTGTCCTCGGTAAGGCAGGGACCCTCCCTGCCCTCAGCCCCAGCCCAAGCCGTGCAGATGCGATCAGAGCAGAAGGGGAAAAGCAATGCTATGTCCAGAGCCAAGCTGGAAAGCAAGAGACACACAGAATTCTCCGTTACACTGAGCCAGGGGTAGATCCACATCCCTGCAGCTCCACGACAAGCTTCTGACATCTGGCTAAGTGGGGGGGGGTCCCTGTCGCTTTATAGGGGGTCCTTCAGCCTGTCTGTAGCCCACAGAAACACACACCACATTGCCTGTTGTCCTCGTTTGGCTGGGACAGAGTTCCCTCTCCTCCCAGCAGCTGGTGTGAGGCTGTTGGGGTTTGTGCTGGGGAGAAGCTGATCACACACTGATGGGCAGAGCTGCTGCCAGGACACTCCAGGACTTTCCAGCTTCTCTGCTGTGCCCGTGTCTGCAGGGGCAGGAGGAGCTGGGAGGGAGCACAGCCCCAGTGACCAGCCCAGGATTTGACCTCAGGTTCAGGACTGAGACCAAACTGGCCGATGGTCTGTTCCATCCCATGCCCGGCATGGCCAGGGGAGAGATAACGAGCTATTTGGAAATTCTTCTGCAGGGTTGTTTCTCTCTCTCAGTTGGTTCTCAGACTCTCTGAGGCTCAGACTCTTATCTCCATTCCAGGATTGTGGTTTCGGGACTCTCCCTGCTCCAGGATCGTTAGCCGGGAACAGGCTGAGCCTCGGTCATCAGGTGGTGAGCAGTTGCACTGTGTGTCACTAATTTATAAATTTATAAATTTGTACATATTACTACTATAATTATTTTCAGTTTTGTTTTAGTTCAGTTATTAAATTGTTCTTATCTCACCCCACGAGTCTCTTTTCCCGTCACTCCTTAAATCCTCTCCCCCATCCCCAGGACGGGGGAGTGTGAGCGAGCGGCTGTGTTGTGTAACACTACACCACCTACAAAATCACACAGCTTCAGAGAGATCTAATCAGAAATATGGGGAAAAGAGGGAGAGCGCGATAAATATAACTCAGCAAAAGGTGATGTTTCATACCAGGCTCCAACCATACATGACAGGGGGGGACCCGATAGAGATCGGGCTGCAATAGAAACATCACCTTTTGAACAAGATACTTCATCTGCTAAATCAGTTCCCTCTCTTGTCAAATTAAATCCATAGCCCATTTAATCAGGAAAGTCAAAGCCAGATCCAGTGTCTCGGGGGAAGTTTTATTGGAAGCAGGTTCTGTGTCTGCGAGATGGAAGGTAATATATGTTGGAGGCTGCATACTAATGTTAAAAGATTTGTCAGGACTGAGGAAAAAAAAAAAGGAAGGAGGGAACAGTTCGATATCCCCACAGAAGATTATCTAGATTGGGGAAATATGAACTGATCCAGTTTTCAAATTTCTTTTTTAAGCAGAGAGAAGTAAACCTTGTAACCAATGTTTCCCTCCTAACAGATGAGCTTTGAAAGACACACCAAAATTACGATGAACGTAAAACAGGAGGGAAACAGGCCAGGATGAGGGGTAATATCCTGCGGTATCTGTCTTGAGAGGAGGTTTTGAAAATTTGGGTCAGTCCCCGAGAGAGGATGTCTTCTTGCCTTGATCCTCTCCAGCAGCACATGCTGGGAGGGTGCTGGTGGGGAAACAGGAATGGCTCCAGGTCCCACCTCTGGAAGACGCTTTGAACTCTTCCTAAGGATGAATCTGTTCATGGGAAGAATAAATCCCAATATAATAAAAGCCAAAGAATGCTAATGAGGAGGTATGGCAGAGGGGGGAAATAAGTAGGAGAATAAACCAGGACCAAAAAAAATCTGACCCACCAGAAGGAAATCCACAGGGAAAGATGCTTTGCTGCCTAAAAATTAAACCAGCCTCTGGGAAGGAAGAAGCTGAATTTAAAGCAACCATTTTGGAGATAAAGACGATGTTAAAATTACTGTTGAACATTATCCAAAAAGGCAGATAATGCCTAGATTACATCTTCAAAGTTTTATTGCCTTAAGATAAAGGAGAAGGAGAAGGGGGAGTGCAGGCTCCCAGGGAGAGAGATTTGGTTTCCTGGGACTGTTATGAGCCACATTGACTTGGACTCCAATCTCCGGTAGGTTTAATATGCAGATTGACTTAGGCTTTCTCAGTAAGTAATTTAAGAAAACAGCATCTGGAAAGAAGTCTTAAGTAATTTAAACTCACTGCAAGCAAAGGCAGCAGAAGGTCAGGTTTTTTTAACACAGGCGAAAAAGTGATGACACGGTATCTGGAAGGAAGCCAGATTTGTGCAGGGAAAGAGGATTTCCTGCTTGTATTCCCCATCCATTGCAGCTTGCTGCTCTCCTTTAAAAGACATCTGCATGCGTGTGTGGAGATGCACGTGCCCACAGCTGCGGCAGGCGCCTGATGGGAGTTCGGAGCCTCTGAGGTTTTCTTCTCCTCCCCAGACGTGGCTGGCTGACGGAGGAGGTCCCCCAGGCTAACGGCAGCAGGTACGAGAGAGGAAGGATCCTAGCTAGCACAGCGGAGGCAGCAAGGTAATGTTTCAAAGAGATGGATTCTCATTGCTGCCACTCCCAGGAGAAAAATCAAAATCTCTCCTTCATCCCCTCTTTGGCTTGTCTGCTTAGGGTCCAGCTCAGTGAAGCATTTAAGAAAATGCTTAACTCCCATTGATTGCAGGGGGATTACACACACAGGCTGAAATTAAGTGTACTTTTAAATGTCTTGCTGAACCGGGGTCTGAAAAAACGTGTTTTGCAGTGGGAGAGGACTCCCTGTGTGTCTTTACAGTGCCTTGCAGAATGGGACCCAAAGCAAGACAGAAATTATTTGCAAATACCAATTTTGAGGCTTTCCCCTGCTTTTTGTTAAAATGCAGTGGGGGGCTTCTGCTCCTTCATGTGCTGACAGCCAGCGGCTGATGAGCTGAGCAGAGGGCTTGGCGGTGGTCGGCTTGTCAGAGGGACACACGATCACAAAGGTGATGATGAAACCGTGCCATTAGAAATTAGACTAAATCAACTGAGATAACACAGGAGCAATTCCAGGTCCGGGCCAAGATATTTACCCAAACCCATGTCTGGATGAGCCTGGAGCTGGGTCTGGATGAGCTCTGCACCTTCTCTGAGGAGGAAAGCAGCTCTGGGACCAGCACGGACAGCTGGGACACTAAAGCCAAGAAGAGAGCTCTTCAGGCCAGGTTTAGTCAAGGTCTTATATAAAATAACCCTCAAGTCGTCCTGTCCAGAAGCCAAATCACAAGCCGGTGACTGTCTGAGATCAGCATCATCTTTTTAGCTGCTTGGAACAACACCTTTACAGAGCAGGAACACACAGAGCCTCCGGAACACCCAGCTGAGCACCCCCAGAGCCTACTTTGACCAGATCTGGGTTGTTTTCCAAGATGCAACAAAAGGCACCTTCCTGACCTCCAAATTAACTTTGTGTGAGACACGGGGATCCTTTGGGTTTGTCTTTAAAAAACAAAATATAGAAGGTCAGTATAGTGGCCAGACACTTGTTAAGCTTTACTCCACAAAAGCTGAGCTGCCTTTCCTGAACTTTTCCACCAACGTTCAACCTGAGGGGAAAACAGAGCATAGGACATTTCAATCCAAAGATGAAACACTTGGCAAAATGACAAACAACTGAAATCAGAGTCATGGGGGCTACTGCAAAGGGGGGGTGCTACCACTACCCGTCCAACACAATCTCTTCTTCTGGAGATTTCTTTCTGATCAGTCGTTGGCACTAAGTAACCACATTTTAGTATTAAAGCCACAACTTGTTCCAAATGCAGTGGCTACAGGAATGCCACATCCTATTCTTAACAAGCCCATGATGTACTGACAGCGAGCCAAATCCTGTTCCCAATTACACGAGTGTAAATTCACAGTAACTCAGTACATAGCCCTCTGTGAAGGGAGCTCGCAAATGCTCAGAGCTTTTGGAAATCACATTGTAGAGATTTCCGTATTCAATGATAACCAAAAAAGCTGTCAATTGGCATGGGGACTGTGTATAGCAGGCACTTCCCATCAGCCTGGCGTTGGTGAAACCATCAGGTGTCACTGCCCGTGCTCGGGATGGCACAGATTTGGCAAATGGAGCTCGTCAGTGCTGATTTTCTTTTATTCTCCCACCCACACGTGAAGACACCATTTTACAGCAGTATAAATCTAGGAGCAGGAATCAGCTCTCACTGCCGTCCCCGCCACCGTCCCGCTGCCTGGGCTGGGGTAAGTCCCTTCCTCTCCATCTGCATGCATTGAGCTGTCGGCCGCTCCGGCTGGGCACCACGCTGCTGAGCCCCAGCATCAAACACCACCAGCAGCAGCTGAACAGAGCCCGGCTGAGCTTGAAAAGACAAAGTCCTTGAGAAAACATCCACACCCTCCACCAGCATCAAGCATGTCTGAGCCCCAGTCCAGCAGCAGCACTTGTCCTGCCAGAGACTTCAAATGGAGACATCGTCTCCCTTGCGTGACTTCCCCTCTCGTGCGCCCGGATGCAGGCGAAACCCCTCGCCAGCGTGACGGTCTTTGGGCAAGGACATGCTGGGGGTTTTCCCAGCCAGCCGCCACAGAGCTCTCATTGTGAAGGGAATACAATGGAGTCACCACACAGCACATGGCCAGGCCTTGGGGAGAGCAGCGCTTTGATCTGTTGTCGGAGAAGCTGACTGTGGGGTCGGTTAACCCTTGCGACTCGGCTCAGAGCTGGCTTCTTCCCTCCATCCCCCTGCAAAAGGGGCCTTCAGCTGATTGATCCCAGCTGATGTGGGAGAATCCTGAGGAGAGCTGGGAACCAGGTGTCGGGATGCTTGGGGTCCCCTTCAAGTACTGGGAGAGATAACCATCCTCCTCTCCAAGTATTTTACAAGCTGCAGCATTTCTCTGCTGCTTTCCCATCCCTCTCCTGAACGCTGCAAAAGTTACACTTGAGAAAACCCCGTTTCCTGAGCTCCCCTGGAAGGGTTCAAGGCCAGGCTGGATGAGGCTTTGAGCAACCTGGGCTAGTGGGAGGTGTCCCTGCCCATGGCAGGGGGTGGAACTCGATGGGCTTTAAGTTCCAACCCAAACCATCCTGGGATTCTGTGATTTTTATTCCCACACCCAGAGGCAGACTGCTCTTGAGCTCCAACCGTTGCAACCTTCACGCACCCACTGCCCAAAGCCTTCTGTCCACCTGCTCCAGCACCCATCCCTTTTATACCATCCCACAGGCCATGGATCTCCCATTGGACCTCTCCAACTCCGTGCAAAACATCCCATGGTGTAAATGAGCCCTCATGAGCATCACGGAGAAGGATCCTGGTGCTGGGGAAAGGAGGAGCACATGGGTTTGGTGCTGTGATTTCTTCTTGCTAACTGGAGAGGGCTGCATGAGAGGGGTGTCTAGGAGGGAGACAAGGCATGGTAGGATCTCAGAGCCACATGCATCCTCTCCCAGTGTCAGCATCCTCCCTCACAGGGTGCTTGCAGGGTGCACGTCGTTAGTTAAATCAATAGAGTGTTTCTGGGAGAGGGAAATGGCACCGGGGCTGTGGTTCATCTGCCGCTCTGACTCCAACATGTACAAAAGCACAAAGTGACTGTGAGGAGCTGGCAGCCAGCTCCTTCGGGATTACAGGAGCAGACTCCAAACCAAAGCCCTTTCCAAGGCTTGACATGTAAAAATGCAGTTCAGGGGCCTGATGTTCAAAGATATTTATTCTCCAGGATCCCGGCCAGCAGTGAGAGGAACTCCATATGGGTGGCAGGGCTGAGCATCAGACCCTGAAGCCAAATGTCTGAGAAGATGCATCTCATTCTGAGCATCTTTATTCCGATACTGTGCCAGACTGCACTTGTTACTGTGGGTGAAGTCCAGTCTTCGCCCAACGTAGCCAGAAGCCCATCGCTGCCATCCAAGTGGGCAGAGCCTTTACTGCTGCATCTCCAGAGAAGCAGAGCAGACAGGAGTGTCTCGCAAGTTAGTTTTTAAGACAAAGCAGGCTCAGCCATGGCTCGCTTTATTGCTCTTGTTTTACAAGCATCTGTTGTTTTGGAAACATCTGAAACGAGCACGATTCGACACAAGGCACCCTTTGCAAAGCATCCTCTGTCAAAGGCGGAAATCTCAGACACGTGTCTGAAAAAGACTTGAAAGCTTTTTGTTGTTGTGTTGCTGGTGGTAATTTTGTTAAAAAAAAAATAAAGGAAGAGACTCCTTTTTTCAAGAACTCACCCAGATGTTTGTGGTTTGGGATTTTTTTTTTTCTAGTGCCTGGTTAGTCTCATATATATTGAAACCTGCTCTGCTCCCACAGAACAAGGGGGCTCTGACAGCGTTCAAAGGGATCTGGAGAGCAGCAGTTTATACAAAGCTTTGCTCTGCTTTCCTGCAAGAGAGGGAGGAGGGAGGGGATGAGGGGGAAGAGCTGTAAGGACGGCTGTTTGCTGCTGTAGCTTAGTCTATGGAAACGCAGTGAAATAGGGCTTTAAAGCAACAAGTCCCACAGACACACTCGGACATTTCTCCAGCATGACGTTCCCAAAGTCTTCAACAGATTTCAGGGTGCAGGTAGGAAGCGGAGCCCATGTCCCAACATGGAAGGGTGAAGACCTTCTCCAAGTGTCTCCCAAACTTTAACCGACCCCTGCCTCCCATCAGGGCACTGTGTGGCTGTCCCAGGTCTCAGTTCTGTTTTGTAAATGCTTACCATAGAGTTACACTTCTGTGCAAGGTGGAGAAGGTAAAAGCTTGGGACAACAGGGACAAGAAGCCCAAGAAACCCGCCAGGCATCAGGATGAAATATGGCGCATTTAGGAACAGTCATGGTGCCACGGCAGGGGTAAGAGCCTGGAGAGATGCAGAAATTTGGGCTTGCTGCCTCCTCATAGGGATGCCAGAAGGATTTACGTCCCAGCACAGCTCTGCAAGGGTGTACGCAGCCGCCCAGCAGCCTTTAAGGCTCCAGTTAGAGCTAGTCACTGTTTTCCACCCTGAAATACAGTTTGACCTGAAAGAGCATTTAATTGCAACGTTTTCTACCAAGCCGGGAAATGTCAAATGGCAGATCAGAGCTGAGCACAAGCAGACACTGTGCAGTTGCAAGACAGAAAATCAGTTAATTACCCCCAGATTGTACAGACTGCAGGAGCTGGTGCTGAGGGAGCTGAGCTATCAAACTGGGCTGCTGAATCGAGTCCTTTTGGCTCAGCAGTCTGAGCTCAGGCAAGGGGAACTTTGCCACTTCCCTCCCGACATGTCCACCCACCTCATCCCCTTCCATTCCAAAGGACATCAGCGTCTCGGGGCTGGATGGCTCATAAACCTGGCGGGGTCTCAGCAGGAGAAGATGCACAGCCTCTCAAAGGTAAATAAACAAAGTCTCTGGAACAAGATCCACTAGCAGAAAATGTGCAAGGGTGGGGCTGGAGAGAGGGAGGAGAAAACCCTTCCCATTTTCCACATCCATCACTCTTAGACATACCTGAAATGGAGCCAGGCAGCATAGATGTCACTGACTAGGTACATTTTTCACAAGGCTAAGGAGAAGATGTTTTAAATCTTAGCAAGGAGACCTAAATATTTCAACAATTGAGTTTACAGGTCTGAGAAAGCCCGGCAGTATCTGAACCATCACATCAGCTGCAATGACAGCCCCACGGCACTTGATCATGCGGATTTGGGCCCCACGGGTGCTATTCATCAAGCAGTGTCCAGAGCAATCCTGCCGTCCTGGGTCTAGTAGCAGAGCTAGGCTGAAGATGCAGATCCACAATGCCCTCGGGGCAAGGCAACCACTCTATGAACCACTTTCAGGGTCCTGAGGATCTGACTCCCCCTCAAACCCTAGTCCTCACCTCTTTTCCTTGCGTTTTTCTTGGATATATATGTAATTTCTCAACACCAAGAAAACACGATGCTGATATTAGAGACCTTTGCTTTTTGCTGTGACTGTGATGCCCTGGGACAAGAAAAAAGATGGAGAACTGCCTCGTGACCACCAAAGCAAAGCCAGCGCTCTTTCCCTGCATCCCTCCCTGGGCTGAGCTCCTGGGTTTCTCTGGTGCTGTCAGCTCAAGGAGCCCCACAGGTACCAGTTTACCTGCAGGACACTTTCCTTCTACAAGGATGTGCCCCATCAGACCACCACATGGCTGGATCTGGCCCCCAAGTCTGGAGGAAGAGCCTTGTCCCAGGCACTACCCTCCCCTCTATCCCCCTACCCTCGACTTGCTCTCCAGCCTGGATACCTGCCAACGAGCAGACAGTTTAGCACCGAGTGTCTCTCTACTGATGTTTCCATCAGGACGGGGAACAAGAGAGGCTTTGCTGATTTACCGAGCCTGGCTGGTTTTGCGCCTTGACGAGAATTACAAAAGGAATCTCATTACAATCTCCTCGGTTCTCATCAGCCTGGCGCGGAGCCCGCTGGTGTGCCGTGTCGATCAAAGCCTCGCTCCTGAAAGCCCAAAGGATGCTGGCAGAGCTGTTAGAAATATGATTTTTTTTTCTTTTTGTCATAGCCATGGCAGTCACATGAAACCAGGGGGAAAGTTGGAGGATCAATCAGGAGATGCAGCCGCTTTGGGGGGAGTGGGACACAGAGCTAAACGCGTACCCCTGCCTGCTCCCCTCCAGCTGCCAGTGGGAAACCTCCAGCTCCAGCTGCAGCCAGCATCTGGAGAAGGCTGTGATCAGGGATGATGCAGAACATCCGAGCCCGGAGGGATAAATATCCTTCTGCTATAGGGTCAATTATATAGGGCAAAGCAGAGAGATCAACATCCATGACCAGGCTGGAAAACTATTTCCACACAGGGAATGGGGGGGTCTGACCTCGCTGGGATGTCAGCTCCAGGCCATGCTGGGGACCTGCTGGGGACCTCAGTGAAAGGTCTTGTGCACAGCATTGCCGTGCCTGATTTAGGCTTTCCTTCACAGCCCCTGGGAAGCTTCGTGATGCACCTGCTCTTTGCTGCATGTTGGACTGTTGAAAGCCCATGGGCACGGTTTGAAGCACTCACCGGAGTATCACAGAACCATAGAACAGGTTGAGTTGGAAGGGACCGTTGAGGACATTTAGTCCACCCCCCCTGCAGTAACCAGGGACATCTTCCACTAGATCAAGTTGTCCAGAGCCCCATCCAACCTGACCTTGAAAGGTCTGTGATAAGCCACATGTTCACCATCAGAAACTGCAGATCTTGGGGATACTGTGGATGAAAATCTAAGCCAGAGACCCATGTTTGGCAGCAACAAATGGGGGATTGGAAGCTCTAAATCCCTCTGCAGGGGTTGATCATGCAGGAGGGCTGTCATGGAGGTCTTCCAGACCCCAAGAGACCCCATACAGATGTCTGACCACAGGTCTCTCCACCTGGCAGCTTCTGCTGTTACCTCTGCTCCATGGCTGTCATGGGCAAGAGCAAACATGCCGTCCCTGGTGTACACCAGAGTGACGTTTCTACTAGATTTTCCTCTTCAGCCAAATGGAGGCTTGCTTGGAAATAATTCAGTGTTGATGGGGAGGGTTCAGGAGAGTTTCCTGTTTTTTGGCCCATTCAGTTAGGAAAATCTAGTTGGCTTTCCATTCCTCCCAGTGGCCTTTGAACCTGCCAATTTGATGAAGTGGGAAAAGTTTCAAATGTGTTACAATCCTGCAAACTGTGAGAAGAGAGATGGCTGGGAGACGAGATACAGTTAATGTCTCACTGGATGGCTGCAGGATGAATTTGTCTGGGGTGCCAAGCACCAGAAAATCCATGCTGGATAGTGCTGTGAGGACCGTACCCAACCTCAAGAGAGGTTTTGGTCAGAAATTGTATTTCTCTAGGCATAGGAGCAAGGGGAAAAAAAAGGAAATCAAGTATCCCAAACTCAACTACGTATGGCGCAACTTGTTTTAACCAATGAAAATAGTTCTCTCCTTGATTCAGGAGTTGCTCTAATAATTGGTTATCTCAAATTAGGGTAAGAAACATATTTCCTATTCATTATTAAATTAAGACAGTATTGTGGAAATGATATATTTGATGTTAGACCTCACAAAGGATCTTTGATGGGGCATGGAATAAGGAATGGTGGTAGGGGTCCCTAATGGGGACCCCCAGCACACGGGGAAGGCGCATGTCCCGGTGTCAGCACGATGTGATGGGATTAAGTCACAAAACGCCCTCTGAAATCTTTGGTGCTGCAAACAAGATGCTACAAGGATTTCTTCTCACTTTTACATGTGCAGCTTGTCAAAAAAGCAAACATCCAGCTTTTTAATGTTTTTTACAACATGTACACAGCAGTTGCTTTTCTAGTGGCCGTTAAGATGACTCCACTTGGCCAAGTCCCCTTCACTTCCTATTTGCTGTCACACTAATCTGGCTCCATGTGTCCTGGAAAACCAGTCGCATTTTATGAGGGCTTAAATCTGGAGTCATCCCCACAGGGCTTCCTTTAAATGTTTTCATTGTCTCCCCTTCCCCTACTCTGCAGACTCCGGCACAGGGGAAATTTTTTCAAAAGCTGGGTTAACTTGCGGAGACGTCACTATAAATCCAAAGCAAATAGGTCTGAGATGTTCCTCACGGGCCTTTTATTCAGTGAAATGAGTTCAGCAGCACAGCAGTTGCTTTGCAAATAGTCTGCAAAGCTTTGAGGCTTACCTCGAATCATGGGAGTTCCCTTCGCTGCCTGCTCCTCAGAGATGGAGAGGGACGGGAAGGTCACTGGATTATACCTGCCAAGAAAATGCTTCATCACAAGTGTTGGATGAGCCCCTACGTCAACCCTTCACAGGGCAAAAAAGTGGTCTGCAGAACTGGGACCCCGACTATATCTGTAGGGTCAACAGGAGAGATGGTGAGGGACACTTTATCAGTGTAGCAATGGGATGAGGGGTAATGGTTTTAAGCTGAAAGAGGGGAGACTGAGATGAGATGAGATGTGAGGAAGAAATGTTTTTCTGTGCGGGGGGTGAGGCAGTGGCCCAGGTTGCCCAGAGAAGCTGTGGATGCCCCATCCCTGGAGGGGTTCAAGGCCAGGCTGGATGAGGCTTTGGGCAACCTGGGCTAGTGGGAGGTGTCCCTGCCCATGGCAGGGGGTGGCACTGGATGGGCTTTAAGGTCCCTTCCAACCCAAACCATTCTGTGATTCTATGATTCTGTGACATGCCTGGGAGATCAGGTGTCTCCCCTCCAGCCTTTGGTGCACTCAACATGTTTTCCTACCACACCTGTCACTCCCAGCAATGACCTCATCAAGCCCTGGGAGCTCTGGAGCACCACGAGTTCATCTCCATTGAGCACTTTGGTGCTTGTAGGGAACAAGAAAGTCAGAGAAGTCCAACCACTAGATAAAATGACTAATAGCAATGGGCAGATCCAAACCAAGACCCGTGATGGTTCATCTAGCTGTCAGACTGATTTCTGACAAATTGGGATGACCAGGAGCCCAGAGAGGAACCGGCGCAGCAGCTGATCAGAAACACACAGTTCCCTTTCCATACCCATTGGCACCAGACAGCGTGATCCCTGCTCCCATGGACTCTCCCTGTGTGATGTATTTGGTCCACCTTCACACATGGCCCTGAAAATGGGGTGCAGGGAGGGACCTGGAGCTGGGTGATGCTGATGAACCAGTCTCTCTCTCATGGAATCATAATGGTTGGAAAAGACTTCAAGGATCATCAAGTCCAACCGTCAACCCACACCACCTAACTCACTAAACCGTGTCCCGAAGCACCACATCTACATGTTTCTTGAACCCCTCCAGGGATGGTGACTCCACCTCTCCCCTGGGCAGCCTGTTCCAATGCCTCATCACTCTTGCAGTGAAGAAATTTTTTCTAATCTTCAGCCTAAACCTCCCCTGACACAACTTGAGGCCATTTCCTCTTGTCCCATCACTTGTTACTTTAGAGCAGAGCCCAGCACCCCCCTCACTGCCCCCTCCTTTCAGTCAGTTGTAGAGAGTGATGAGGTCTACCCTCAGCTGTCTGTCTCTGGAGGGTACGACTGCTGTAAGGCAAACGCTGGCTCCTCAAGCTGTTAGCTAAGCATGAATAATATCTTTTGCATTTAGTCACACCTAATGGAGGCAGTTCTGGATGCTCCTTCAGCTGCTCTTAGAGGTGGTTCCTCTCCACTCAATCAACTGCTGTTGTGTCGAATATCCTTGCCCCGAGAGATCTATGAACACAGTTTGTTCAGCCTCTGATGAAGGTAGATTAAACCCTCACTCAATTTCTGAGATTCAGTCGTGCTAAAATCTATCAATTAACCAAAGACATCGGAGCTTGCTAATGTCAGGCTAATTAAGATGTGCTTCAAGCACTTACTATTAGTTATTCTTGTGGTTATTAGGTGTGGAGGAGATGTATATAAATAGACACAAGCTCTCTGCTAAAGCAGGAGAAATTGTTGCAAAATTAGGCTCTGGTGGGGTGTTCTGAAATAAACAGTTTGAGGGATATTGTCACTTAACAGAAGAGGGATTTAATCTAAATATTAGCCATACAAGAGGAGCATCTTGAAACCTCTCAAGGGATTAGGACCTTCTCGCATTAGGCACTCCAAGAATGACTGTAGCTGTCTAAGATGGAAGGGTTTTCCCCAACAGACAAGCAATGCCAGAGGGCCACTGAGCTCCCCAATCTCAGACACATTCCTGAAATGCTCCTCTTTCTTCTCAGCAAAGGGGACTTGATAAAACAGACATCTAACATTGAAAGGTGATTGAGGGTGGTGAGACACTGGAACAGGTTGCCCAGGGAGGTTGTGGATGCCCCATCCCTGGAGGTGTTCAAGGCCATGGCAGGGGGTAGAACTGGATGGGCTTTAAGGTCCCTTACAACCCAAACCATTCTATGATTCTGTGATTCTATGATTCTAAATAGCCAGACCTTGGGGTAGTCTAAGCCCTAGAGAGCCCATGAGGTCGTACACCCTTGATGCATTTCATGACAACACTGACTGCAGCTCACGGTCTCTGGAGTCCCTCTCCCTGACTCTGCCAGCTGCAGGCCGTACAGCGCAGACATCTTACCCCATCTAAAGCTGGGTTTGGAGACTGGATTTGGAGACCAGGCTTGGAGGCGTCTCGGCCATGCCCTCTGGGAGAAGGGAAATCAAAGTTTGCTTTGAGTGTCTTTGAGGCAGGAAAATAAATTAAACCTGAGTTGGACCTGGGGCTACTGGAACTGGTCTCTGCCAGAAGCATTGCCCATGGATGTGTTGAACTGAGTCTGGGACACATGGGACAGGAGAGCTGGAAGACCAGAGCACTCATCGAATCTTCTCCCTGCAGGAAACAGGGTGAACGATCACACCAGCGGCTGCTATTGCATCTGCCTGAGTAACTTGCAAACCTGCCAACTGACTTCAGCCCCATTAGAGACAGGGCAAGAAGTTTCAGGGAAATCATTTCTCTACCCGTTTAGTGGAAATAGGTCATAAGAAAATTCTGAGGGAAAAGCTGCCTTATAGATTTAGCCTTTATTAGACTCCTGACTATTCACACTGGAGGAAAAGGCTATGAAAGTCCCAGCTGCAAGGAAATCTTCCCATCTCTGGCCACACCAGAGGATTGATCCATGAGATCTCTAAGAAGATGGAAGCTGTTGGAACACACAGCTAAAGTGCTCTGAGCTGCCTAGCAAGGCTGAAATTCTCACTCCAGTGAAGCAGAATGAAGCATCAGACCTGGAGAAGTACCCAGAGATGACCTTTTCCGTAAGAAGATGACAAGGGTGTGGTGATCAAACCATCCAGCCAGGTCTCTTTGCCTTCTCCCGAGAAGGAGAACCATGAGCTGGCAGCTCTTCCTGACACACCATCCGAGGGGTCACCAGCACCGTGGGCTGGAGAAAGTCTGTGTTCCCCCTTCCCGTGCCCCTGAGCCACTCAGCATCCTCAAAGAGCTGCTCTTTAATCAGGCGTCTGAAATAGCAACTAGAACAGTCACCCAGGGAAGACGGCCCTAAAGTTAAAAAAGGAACTTACTATGAAGCCTGAAACAAGAGAACCCGCCCATGAGTCTCCTCTTGCAAATTATTCTCTTCTCTATCCAGCAAAAACCTCAAAGGATCAACTCCCACTAAATTACCCTCTTCTCTGCCAGCCAGAAACTTGCATGCATCACCTCCTGCTAAATTACCCTCCCCTCTGGCCAGCCCAAAACCTCAGCAGCCCACCTCCCCTAGCGCTCCCCTCTGCCAGCCACAATTAATCCTTCCAGCTGAATTTTCATTCAGGTTCTTCTCCAAGTGAAAGACCTGGGGGTCCAGTAAGGAAAAAAAATTCTACAAGGCTTCTAAAGATGTCCCAAGTGGTCTTGAGCAGCAGGCTCCTACCAAAGCCAGGCACGAGCCCCCAGGCTCTGCTTTTGCTGCTCCTTAAAAGTTCCCTCAAATGTAGCGAGAATCAAGAGTTTTCTCTCTTTTCTTGAAAAAAAATGCAGCTTTGGAGGATTATTTCCTCCTGTTCTCACAGGTTGCAGAGGAGAGGAGAGCCTCCACGGGTGTCTGAAAATGAATCCCTCTGTCCAGTCACTGAAAACCAGTGTGCAAACTGGTGTTGTGATTTTCCTCTTCTCCACATTCCTAACCCGCCCAGAAAGGAGTTTGGAGAAAGATCCCAGACCCTGCTCTTCCAGTCCTGGCAGGTCTTGCACAATAGCGTGACCCTACAGCTTGGCAGGTCCATCTCCCAGCTCTGTCCTGACCCCACCATCTCCAGACCTCTGGCTATGAACACGGGATAATGTGACTTCCTGGCTACCAACGCTCAGTGGGATAATTTGCATTTTAGTAAATAAGCATTTATAAGATATTATCACGTAAATCTCCAGCAAAACCCCAAATCTGCTCAAATCTTCCCACCCTGGACATCTCTGTAGCTGCGCTTCTGCTCTGTCCTCTCCTCAGCTCCCCCACGATGGACAAAGTCACGTCCCAGCAGAACCAAGGGCCTCTGAGATGTGCAAACTATGGCCATGAGGAAGGAGAAGCGTTAAACATTTTTCTTTGCCCTCTCCCTCTCTTTGTAAAGCATTTGATCTGGGAGCCTCCAGTGCATTTACCATGGGAGATAATATTTGCTGTTTGGGGCTGGTGATAAAGAAAAACCGCCCGTTATCAGCTGACCAGCTTGTCCCAGCAGGAGACATCCTATCTTGGGCACATCAAGGCAGATCTCGTTATTAAAGAAGCTGTTTGTTTGTCCTGATCTATGGAGGGGAAAAAAAAAAAAAAAGGCAATTTCTTTTGTTCTCCACAAGCAGCAAATCAGTGTTTCTGCTCCGTCTTCATTACCTGCTCAGTAATTGTCACTGCTGAGTGCCTGGCGAGACATCCTGAAGGATGCTAAAATCTTTCCTTTCCCTTTTTGCAACACCATCTGCTTTTGTCTTCTCCAGGGCTGATGGAGCCAAGGAAACGTCCGCTGCTTTTAAAGGGGTGGGGTGGTGTAAATCTAACCTCTGATTTTATTTTTAATGTGATAAATGGTAAAAAAACAAATGGCCTTTTGCCTATCCATCCATTGCCCTCACCATCTGCTGCAGGGGTTGATTTATTGGGAGCAAAGTCCTTCAGTTGTGAAGGTGAGGGCTCCCCTGGATGCCCCAGGTCCCTGCCCTTCCCCTCACCCAGATTTAGCGAAACAAGGTGAAATTTGAGGTGTTTCAGAGGCGGTTTGGAAGCAGCTGTTTGGTCTCCATCTTTTCCCCTTCATTTCAGGGCAGGGCGCAGCTTTGACAGAGGTGTGCAACAGCAGTTTTCCTAACAAACGCTGGAGAAATCTGGAAATTCAAATCAGAAAGAATCATTTAAAATCCTCAAAATGTGGAGATCGCACAACCAACCTGGGTAATCCACCCCCGCTCCCCTATCCCGACCTCTGGGGTGTTATTATTCCCTCTTGCTGCAATTTGAACTCATGATGTCTTGTCTTCTTCATCACAGACATCAAAAATCAGATCTCATTTTCATCACAAAATTAGTATTCAACAAACCCAACACTTTTTTAAGGGAAAGCTCTACCTCACTACCCTTCTTAATGTGAATATTTTAGAGTAATTTCTTAAAAATCATTGAAATGGTGTAGTTTGCCTTTTTCGAAGATGACACAAGATTGATTCCCCATTTTAAAATGACAAACCATTCCGAAATGCAAACCAGTTGCCACAGCACTTTCTTTCAGAGGCATTGTTGTAATTTAGGGTATTTCCGAATTACTGAAATAAAATCTTCCCATTGAACCGGGTGGAATTGTTTTTCTCCAGCTCTGAAGAAGCCACATGAAGACCCGATATCGAGATGTTTGGTCCCGTTCCAGGGCAGGGAAAACATCTCACATCTTTTATAATTTCCCAAAAACTCTAAAATTTTGAGATTTTTTATTATTTCATGGTCTTCTCCCTTGACATGGCTCTGGTTTTTGCCTCCCAGGTCCCTGTCAGAGATCGCTCCAACCCTCACTGCTTGGATTTTTAGGAAGCTTGTAATTTCTAGTTTAAATTTATTTATGCAAGTTTATACCCACTTATTTCCTAATTATTGCCTTTGAGCTTAAATAGCTCTTCTCCTTCCCTAGCACTAACCCTTTGGACATTATTAGAAAAAGCAGCTCCTGCTCAGCCTGTTTGCAGGGCTAAACACAAGGTTTTGTGGTCTCTTAGAAAAAAAACAAAAAACAAAACACTTGGGGCTCCCCAAATGTCCCAAGAACCTTTCTTGGCTCCTCTTCTAATTTCACGCAGGCTTTGCAGAGATGAGGACTGCACCCAGGGAGAAGAGTTTGGATCATGTCTCCTGCCCAGGTGTTTGACCCAAGCTCCTTTCAAGACCAAACCCCCACCAAAGGATGGCTGAATAGCCCTTTGGAGGAGCGGGTGTCTTCCCTGACCAGAGACAGGGCTTGGGCAGACGCAGCATCTCAGGTGGCTTTTAGAGGGGACAACTCGTCCTTAACTGGAGAATAAAAAGTCACAAAAACGCCACAGCTTGGGCAAAAAAAGAGTTAACCCCAGTCAAAACTAATTCAAGTGGTTTAGCCTCCTGCCTTGGCTATCAGAGCAGTTGCATGAATCGAGAGATGTTTTCTGCTTCACAAGACAGAGTGCACAGGGGATCCTGGCTATAGCAGCTGTCCCCATGTCCCCACCCCAGGCTGCAGCCCCTCGGTGCCCAGGTTCAGAACGGAGCTACCCTTCACTCGCCTCCCAAACAGTTGTGCTTGCTTGAATTCACAGTACGAAACATTTTGGTGGATTATTCAGTGCCTCTGGGAGCTCTTGAGGAGGCAGAAATAATGGAAATTTATTAATTAAGCTATTATTAATTTATGCTAATTATTAACTGCTGACATTCTGCTCAGCACCAGGCTGGGCTCCAGCTGGTGGGAACTGCAGCTGCAGATGGCAAGAGCCTGCCATGGGGAGCGATGGCTTCGTCAGAGCCCTGCTCCACACTGTGCCCAGAGGTGAGCACAAGGGGAGAAATGGGGAGGAGGTAGAGGGGCTCTTCAGAAAAACACCAGCCCAGGATTTCCACACGCGTTAAATTGCCTGTTCAAGCAGCACACGCAGTCTATACTATCATACAGAACGGTTTGGGTTGAAAGGGACCATGGAGGTCATCTAGTCCAACCCCCTGCCATGGGCAGGGACACCTCCCACTGGCCCAGGTTGCCCAAAGCCTCATCCAGCCTGGCCTTGAACCCCTCCAGGGATGGGGCATCCACAGCTTCTCTGGGCACCCTGGGCCACTGCCTCACCCCCCGCACAGGAAAACATTTCTTCCTCACATCTCATCTCCATCTCCCCTCTTGCAGCTTCAAACCGTTCCCCCTTGTCCTGTCCCTGCATCCCCTGACCCAGAGCCCCCCCAGCTCTCCTGTAGCCCCCTTTCAGCACTGGAAGGTGCCCCAAGGTCTCCCCGGAGCCTTCCAGAGGAGAGGGGGTAGCAGAGTAGGGAACAGTTTAAGGATGCCAGCAGTGTTTTTGCAGAGTAGCAGCAGGAAAGCCAGGTGAGACGAGAAGGTTGGGATCCAAAATCTTCTCGGTGAAACAGGAGGACCCAGAGGGCAAGCTGTACACATCATTATCCCACATCAGGCAGGATCAGGTATTTTTCTGCACATCCACATTGAGTAATTCTCTCTGCCCAAACCATCCCCCAGCTCTTCCTATCAACCCACGGAGACCTTTGAACATCAAGTTTCCGAGACATCCCTGGGTCCCAGGGCACCACTCCTCACGCAAAACACACAGGCATGAAGTGCCTGGAACCCAGGCTGCTTTTAGAGCTTTTTCACAGATTTTAGCTGTTGAACTCATTGCCTTGAGTCATTTTGGATTCAGAGAGGGTCGGGCTGTTGCAAAGGGAGATGCCCTGGGGTACAATAATACAGATTCAGACTGAAACCCGAGCCCCAGGCTGGGCACAAGACCTCAAGTTTCTGAGCAAGAATTAACTCCTCAGCGTTCACACACAGGAACTTTCCACCCCAGTTCAGAGAGCAGCAGGAGGAATCATTTCTATCCCTAGCTGATGCTACTAGAGGAACTATTGGATCAGACAGACAGGGGAGAAATCACTGCCTGTGCCTCCGTTTCCCTAGGGGAATCTAAAGACACAGTTTAGCCAAAAAGCCTAAAACTCAGAAACCCTCCTGGTTCAAGCACAGTCACAAGAATTTCAGAACCTTGCCAGAAGACTCCCTGTCTTCCCCCAGTCCCTCCTCTCCCTCACCCACAGCTGCTCCTCCAGGGGTCCTGGGACCCAGGGTGCTTGTTACAGCCTCTCCTGCCACCCAGGTGGGGAGACGTGCCACCGCTTTGGCTGATGAAAGCCTTGTCATCATCCAATTACCTTGAAACCACTTTTAACTCAGGCCAAATGAAGGTAAAATGCAAATGAAGGTGTTAATTCCCAGCATCCAAAAATAAACAGAGCTTGAGACGTTTGTAGAAGACACAGGTGAGGGAATAAAGAAAAAAATGAATTTCACGTAGCCTCAGTAAGTTCAAATCAGAGCAGCCTCCCTCTGTAGCCCCTCCTCTGTCAGAGGATTTTCTAGACCAGGTGGTGAGGGAGGATTTTTCCCACCCCGCTGCTGCCCCTGGCCCTCAGATTGCCTCTTTCCCCAGCAGTGAGATGGTGGGGACGCATCTGTGCCCAGAGGATGTCACCCAGGGGGTCTTCAAGCACTCATCACCACGGCAGCTTTGCAGGGAAGGGAGCAGATCTCCAGTTCACCCACCTCAGGAGAGGTGTGAAACGCAAAGGCACAACATCACTTGCAAGAAGCATCTCACCTACAAACTGTTTGCTTCAATGACTTGCAGCTGCATGGGTCACTTGCACAGAGAGACCACCTCCCACACTTGTTAAATGAGCTCCTGGCCTGAGGTTTAAAGGGGGAAGGTGATATTAGGAGTTGTGGTCTTGGTGGATGGTTTGTGGTGGTCATAGGATCCAGTTTCTCAAGTATTTCCAAATTTCTGCAGCTTTCTTTTTTGATTTTTTTAAAAGGAGATGCTAATGATCTGTGGGGCAGGATGCAAGCAGAATCTACAGCGGTTCCCCTTGCCGGGTAAGTTTATGGAGACCAGACTTGCAGTAGAGCTCCCAATCTAGGCTGTAAGTTGATGATGAGGATTTCTACCTCTGACACAATTTTTTTCCCCAAAATTCACGTTGTGGAAAATGAAGAGACTTCCTGCAACTCAATGGGTCAAGTGCAGAGAGCAATCCCATGGCTGTGTCAGGAAACCCCCTCGGTGGTGGGAGGAGTGGGGCTGCTGGTGTTTTTCTCTGGAAGTCGTTGGCAGGGATGAAATTTGGTCTGAGTCTTATCAAAACCAGCTGCTCCTGTTCTCCATTCCAAATGACTTAGTGCTGACGAGAGAGAGTTACAAAAAATAATGAGAAAGGCAGAATCAGATTGGAATGTTTGGATTTTATCTAAATGGAACACTTAAATGGATTTAGCCTTCATTATTATTATTGTTTTGTTACAGGCAGTAGCACAGGGTCCCTATTATTTTTAATTGGCTTTGTTCCTCATTAGATTGAACACAGATTGTCAACCAGCAGAATTTCTTATTGAATGCAAATCCAGGCACCAAATGTCCAGGCTCCAGCAGTCCTGGATAAATGCTGATTTTTTTTTTTTTTTCTGAACCTTTCCATTGGGGGAAATATCCCACCAGGGAATTCTCTGTCCTCTTGGATGTAGGACACGGGGCGAACTGTTCTGCCCACCCATCACGGGGATGGATGCAGGCTCAGGAAAAACAGCAACCGATTTGGGGAGGGGAGGAAATATCTCTGAGCAGGGCTGGGAGTAGGTGAGGGACACACACAAATCCCAAAGGTACGTTTATCAGCACAGATGCCAATTGTCTCAAAGCAGGTAAATAATGGGAAATGTTGGACTGCTGTATTCGCTGACTATTAATATCTGCTCGTGCTCAGGAAATGTTGTCACGCAGAGCAGGAATAGGCTGCTCTTTGCCTCCAATCCTGTACAATAGACCAAAAATACTCCGGGGCGGCATTCTGGAGCCGCTGGCGTCCGCCGTGCCCAGATATCCATCGCTCCCGTCAGGCACTCCTGTCTTGCAGACCAGGACAAGGAGTTTTATCCGGCCATTCTCTGCTGGAATTTTATTTCATATATATATATTTTTTATTTTTTTAAAGGACTTCCTACCCTTGGAAAGCAGGGAAAGAGTCCAGGAGCTATAAAAGCCAGGGGAGAGCACAGGGAAGGAATTTGTTGAGCCTCAGAAATGAGCTGGGTGGGAGGAACCCCAATGAGACAGGAAAAGATGGGAGCGAGGATGCAGGGGTCATTTATTGATGGCAATGCAGAGGACTGTGAAATAGGACTTTGTGCACACAGGATCAGGCCTGCGGGGGGAAAGGGAGGCAGGAGATGACCCCTGTGTCTGCATCCTGCAGTGGGAGCACGGCAGCGGCTGCTTGTGCTCCCGGATGGGGCAGGACAGCCCGTCGCTGCCTTCAGAGCCGCCTGGGGAGCTGTAAGTCAGCATCAGTCAGAGCAGCTGGTAAATGTTGGTTGTTTGGAGTAGGCAGGAAAGCTCGGAAAGGATTTGTAACCCTCTGAGGATCTATCAGGGAGCGGCTCCATCACAGCTGAAATGCAGCCAGTGCTGGGGGGGGGGTGCGATGTAGAGGCTGGGAGAAGGGGTAAAGTCCTGAAGGCATTCGGACCTGACCTTATTCTTGAATACCTGAATGTTTAGGTGCATTTATAGTCTTGGCAAGCTTCAGGCAGAGGTACATATCCCTCCCTGCCCAATGGTTCATGTAGGAGGTCCCCATCCAGCATACAAGCCCCTGGCAACCCCCTTCCATTGCACCCGAATATCCTGGAGCATCTGGGCACCTTGGGGGATCTGCCCAGGCTGCAGGGACTGTAGGACAGTCATAGATGGCATCTTGTGGGGCCAGTATCCCTGGAACCGGCATGTGACTCCATTATAGACTGGTTTGGGTTGGAAGGGAGCTTAAAGCCCATCCGGTGCCACGCCCTGCCATGGGCAGGGACACCTCCCACTAGCCCAGGTTGCCCAAAGCCTCATCCAGCCTGGCCTTGAACCCCTCCAGGGATGGGGCATCCACAGCTGCTCTGGGCAAAGGTTTGTGGCACATCAGTAAGTCAGACGTGGGAGGTAGATGCCAACCAGGTTCTCCCTGAGTTGGGGAACAGCCGTGTCCTTGCAGCAGACACATCCTGGGGTCATGGGCAAGGACAGCCGGGGACTGGAAGAGGGTCACATTCCTCTGCAGGTGCTGCTGTCACCTGGGGTGGAGAACAGGCATGGACATGGCACATGAGCCACACCATGGAGGGCTGCTGGCTCTGTATCACCGAGATGCACAGTACTTTGATTTGCATCTCGAGAAATGTTATCTCCCAAATTTCAGACTACATTAAACTGCTTTGAAGAAAATCTCTTGACCCCTGCTGTGCTGAGCAAAGAAATAGGCAGGACAGATGATCTTCTCAAGGTTTCTATCAAATGCTTGGATAGACCCCAGTGAGTTATCCTCTGGTGGTACTGACCTCTCCACTGATCAGAGGTGATTTTTTTTTTCCAGGGTACCTTTCCAATTCATTAAGATCACTTGGAATTCCAGCCCTGTCCTCTGTTGTAGTCGCTGTCCCCTCCAGCGGGGTATTGTCTGCAAATTTAATAATCATCAGTGTTACGCCATCATTCAAGTGTTAATGAAAATATTGAATAAACCAGCTCCCAGGAGAGACCCTGTCTGGATGTCCACTCAATCCATCTGTCTGTTATGACAGCAAACTGCTGATAACTGCTCCCCAGGTACCTTACAAACAGATTTTTCACCCATCCTACAATAAACTGCACGGCCCCTGTCTGACACAGACAGGTCCTTGTCTGTACACAGAGAAGGTTCCTGGTCACAAAAGGACAGTGGATTGATTTGACACATCAGTTCTTGGCAACTCCATCAAAACTGTCCTTGTCCTCTTCAGGGTGCTTACAAGCAGTGTGACTATTTCATCCAATGTTTTTCTAGTTTTTAAAGTAAACTAGGGAGTGCCTAGCACCTTGTTCTTCTTTTCCCACCCTTTTTGGAAGTCCTTTCACAGTTCTTCAATGGGAACTAATGCTTCCAGATGGCTCAGCCAGTATTTTGGAATGTTTATTGGGTCCAGGTTGTTTGAAAACATCAATCTCTGAACAGCCTGGTCATTCCTTAGCTCCTGATTTGGCTTCTCACCTGTAACCGTGCTTCTCCACAAAGACTCAGTGAGACCTTGGGGCTGAGACTTGCATCCTGTGGACCTTGGTGTCAGGTTTGGCCTTGCTGCCTTTCTGTGTCACTGTGCGTCCCATGATTACAGATGTGGGCAGCTGTTTCACATCCATCCTCTCTAAACCACTCATTGCATTTATCTGGGACAAATTAGCCCAGATCTTCCAACTCCTCCCTTTTGGCAAGCCAACCACAAGAGCCCACGTCATCAAAGTGCCCCAAAATCCTAAGCCCAATGTTAACCCCTTGATTTGCTGCTGTTTAATCCTTTCCTTTGAAGACCCAACAGAGCATTTCCCACTCCATCTGAAGCCCATCAGAACTAACACAAGTCATTTCAGTGGTTTTGGAAATCTCCTAGTGCTGACTCGAAGGGAATGGTGTATTGCAGCTACACTGGTGGTGGTTCTTGCTTTAGGGTTAGTCATTCATATCCTGATTTCAAGGAGCAATGCCACTGCCTGTCAGCCTGGATCTCCCCTCCCCAAGCTTAGCTTAGGCTGGAGTCCTAGTTTTACCCCTAAAGTGGGCTTCTTTTATAAAAAAGCTTTTTATAGCACGAGCCCAATGGTTGTTCCAACTGTTGGCTCTTGAAGGCTTAGGGGACAGTTTACCCAGGACTATCTCGTTTCCCCTCCGTGCTCTTTTCAGCTCATGGGTGGTGTCTTGAGATCTTTCCCAGCTTGTCTCCACGAGGTGGTCAGCACTGGATGCTCAGATGTGCATTGTGGCCATTCTCATGCAATTTGCTTAAAAGCTCTTTGAACCAAGAGGGGCTTAGTGCCTTTGGCCTGTTAATGTGCAAGGTGACGTCTCAATTACAGTGTTATTTTTGGACGTTCTGCTCATGTCACAGAGATTTATAAAGGGTGAGTCACAGGGAGCCCCTTTTGCTGAAAAAAAAAAAATAACCCAACCAAAAAAACAACCTACTTGGGCTGTTTGGGGTTATCCTGCCAAACCCTGGGGGTCTGCAATGGTGGTACGGGAAAGGGAATATTCCCATAACTGCCACTGGGGGGGAAGAAAAAATATAATAAGTGGGGATGGGGATATAATTAGAGGCTGTTTCAAGCCTTCAGCCTGAATACCAACACCTCACTGCAGGCAGTTATTCACTTCGCTCGTACCGGCAGCTGGCTGCGGCTGCTGCCAAGCGTCCGGGCAGCCTGACCGCCAGCACAGTGAACCCATTATTGCTGGGGCTGGGGACAGGCTCGAAAACCTGGATGGGTGGCCCTGGGAAATCTGAGATGCTTCTGTAGACACCAAGAGCTGCTGCAGGGAGCAGTCCTGGGGGTACATAGGGGCTGGGGGTGATTGGGACCTGCCTGGCTCCGAGAGCTGAATACTGGGGTAAAAATGAGGTGATTTGGGGCTCTGTCTGCTGCCCAGGTTGCCCAGAGAAGCTGTGGATGCCCCATCCCTGGAGGGGTTCAAGGCCAGGCTGGATGAGGCTTTGGGCAACCTGGGCTAGTGGGAGGTGTCCCTGACCATGGCAGGGGGTGGGACTCGATGGGCTTTAAGGTCCCTTCCAACCCAAACCATCTTGCGAGTCTATCTGCTGCCACCATCCAGCACGGTGCTTCTGAGCTGCCTGGCCTCAAAGGAAGGATGGCGTCTGTCCAGCACAGCAGTCCGTGAGCCTTGCTAACAGCTGAGTGTTGGATTATCCAAAGCAGCGGTTTAACCATTTTGAGTGGATGAAGCACGTAGTGATGGAGGATGAGAACCCTCAGCCGGAAATTCCTAAGGGCAGCAGGGTCCAGGCTGGTGATAAAAACCAGCACGTTCAAAAAATGTACCCCAAACCCAAAGGACATGATGTTCCCTGAAATCCACACCAGTAGCACAGCATCACCAGGGCTGGATGCAGATTTTTTTGGCACGTGAAGGGGAGCAGCTCCAGCCCGTGGGGCTGGGGAAATACAGCTGGCAACCTCCTGGGGCATGGCGTTTGGCCTTGGGCACCGCTGGCTCTCAGGACAGCGCGGGGCCATGCAAACCATGAATCGGGATGCATCCACGGAGGTCTGGCCTCAGCACTGCAGGAGCCGGCTCAACACTTCCAAGCGTCTCTTTGACGGAGGCCAACAGCATCGCTGCCAAATCTCACACCACGGTTGCTTCCAGGAATCGCTTTGGAAAGGAGAGCCAACAGCCCAGGCTGCTTCCACCTCCTGCTGGGGCAGGGGATGGCTCTTATGGCTTGGGGACATCTCCAGCTTGCTGGATCATACCCACGGGATGTGGGGACAATGCTCGGCAGCTCTCTGTGCTGCTAGACACACCTGTATCACCTGCAGCCCCCCCAGCATCCAAACCTCCCCAGGGTCCAGCACAGGTGCGATCAGGCTGCGCTGGGGTGGTCCACGCCGCCACCAGCTCCTCAGCATCTCTGCAGTTGCCATGGAGACCGTTAATTAACCACCATCCCTCGCCTGATGGTATAGAGCCCTGACAACAAGCGAGATCTTCTCCCTTCACCTTCATCGCACGTCCCCATGACAAAAACCCAAGAGCAGGCAGTCCACGGCAAGAAAGCAGGCGAAGCCCTGGGCAGACAATGTTTAAATGACTTTATTTTTTTTTTCTTCCTTTTATAAATGGGCACAGCACAGAAATAATTAAAAAAAATAGACAGTACCATTACAGTGCTAGATCCATTGGCAAAGATTATTTTTATAGTCTTTTTTATTATTTTTAAAGTTTTGGCCATTGAGTAAGAACAAAAACAGTTAACAAACATTTTATTTTATTTTTGTTTTGTTTTTTTTAACAGACACTATGAAGCAATTTAAGTACTAAACTCTAGAAGAGTTATGTACATACAAAAAAAAGTTCTGTTTAAGATATGTTTCCTATTAAAAATATTTACATGCATTTTTTTTCCCTCCCATATCCACTGAAAGGTAAAACACTTGTAGTTTCTATTGTTAAAGATTTTTCATCCTCCTATTGGGACTTAAAATCAGCTCCAAAGAAAAAGTAAAGTGGGGCTCACATGTTGTTGGATTTTTCTTTTTCTTTGAATTATTTAAATCTTCTGGAAAGGGATATTTTTTGGACATATATCAATGGAAATTTTTTTGTTTGATTTTTTTTTTTTTAATTTATACAAGAATGTTTCATGTTTATTTACAGAAGAACCAATGGGTGGCGGTTTATCCTGGAGACATGGTGGTGAGCGTTAGCGAGAGAGAAGTACGTGATTTTACAAAGTAGTTCTATCAAACTGCAATGGAGAGAGATTTTTTCTGAAGTCAGCAGTTCTGTCTGGTTTGATTGTCAGCTGTACTTTTACAACTTAGACCAGGGGCACCCAGAACAGGGGAAGCTTATGCACGGAACGTCGCTGGTACCCTTGAGGTCTTTGGAGATGCGGTGGATGAGCCGTCTGGAACGTGGAGGGGGAAAAATAAAACGTGGGCATCGCATGGGGGTGACTTTTTCCCAACAAGAAAAAAAAAAATAAAAAAAAAGTTTGTACACTCCAGACTGAAACTTCTCTATAGAGACAGGGTGTGGACACGTCCGCGGAGCTGCAGGCACAAGGTGCGTGGGACAAACCAGAGCGAATGCGGAGCCTCGGTAGGGCTTTGGCTGCCTGGCCAGTATCCTGGGCTCAGCATCCTGGGTCAGCATCGTGGGCTCAGCATCCCAGCTCTGCTTCGGCTCCGGCCAGGGATGCGGCAGTGGGCAAAAGGCTTTTTATCCCCAGCCCTGGCAGACCCCCACCCAGCGCCGAGGTGGCCGTTTGCTGTGACCAGGCAAAGAGCAGGAGGGAAGAAGGGAGCCAACAGTGCGGGGCCAAATCCTGCTCCCAGGGCTGCGGGGGTCCAGCCAATAAACCCCACCCCTCCTCCTCAGGTGCAGAGTTTGCATTGAACCTGTGCACGCGTGCGTGCTTTGCACACACACGTATATACATATATACATATATATCCATTACATACACATATATATACATACATACACGCGCGCCACGCCCATCCCTGTCGCCGCAGCCTCCTGGCCGGCCGAGCCGCTGGCGAGGCGCCCGGCGAGACACCACTTATCCTAATCAACCTTTCCGTGCTGAAAACTCAATGTCACTTTAGGAGCTGCCAGAGCCTCGCAGAAAACCTCCGAGCCCAGAAACGCTGAGAATCATAAAAAGGGTGGTCGAGAGGTGAAAAAAAATAATAAAAAAAAAAATCCATTCTTGTTTTTAGCTAATGGGTTTGTTCCCATGAAAGCATCCGTGCTGGTGACTCATGGCAGGGGTCGGATCGCTCTGAATTATGAGTCCAGGGAGCAGGAGCCAAGATTCATGTGGAGCAAAGCAGCTTCTGCATGGGGACCTTCAGCACCCCCCCAGGCAAAATGGGGAGGGAATGGGAAATTCAGAGGCAAACCAGCACACCATGGCACGCATCCAGCCCAGCGCCATCGCCTTCACTGCTGCAGGATGCCCCCAGCGCAGGATCCTGCTGCTTATTTTTCAAAGGTCCAAAATCAAAGAGATTTTTGGAGGAAGGAGGCAACTCCCAGTCCTACAAAACCTGTCCGGTGCTGGGTCCAACTCCAACACCTGCCCTTCCCATCTTCCTGCTTCCAGCCCCTCTTTTGGGCTTTCACACACATTTTCTGCTCCTTCCTTCCCTTTCAACCCCTCCTTCTGCCTCCTCCTTATTTATATGTCCCAGGAGTCATTGGCTACTTTATCATCCTCCTCTGAGCCATCGGCTGCTGCAAATCACAGCAGAGAGAGAATCTGCAGCCCAGCACAGCTGGGAGAGGAGCCGACGCCGTCTGTCGTGCCTTGCAACTGCCACGCTCCTAAAATTATGAAACTGGCACAGCAAAGAGTCCTCCTTCAGTGTATCTTACACACACATGCAGAAAAGAAATGGAAAAGCAAATGGAAAAGTGCTCCTCTGCGCCCATGTCTGTGGAGCGCACAGCTGGAAGGATGAGCACATCTGGGCGCTGCCCCAGCTGGAGGCTGCAGCCGCTCATGGGTGATAGCACACAAGGGATCCGCACAGGCTGGGGAAGGGGCTGAATGCCTGCGGAGGAGGAATGGTGCCAAATCTGGCACTTTAGGAGGGGATGATGAGGGAGATGCTCAAGCTACCATTGGAGTTCATTCTCCTCAAAACCTCCTCTGCAGCCAAACCAACAGCTGAGAAAAGATACTTTCATTCTTCCCCTTTGTGCTTTCTCGCCTCATCCCCATCCATCTTCCCACCTGGAATTCCTCGAACACCCCAGAGCACGGTGAGGCATGTGTTGCCGGTGCAGAAGTGGCTGCTGGAGGCACCAGCCGCACCCTGCTGCCCACCATCTGCCTCCAGCCACCTCGGCATGGCCATGGGCTCAGCACCGGAGCCTCAACACACCATGTTCACATGGCATCCAGTACAGCCACAGGATCCCACCACGACCCCAACCCCATTATGTACCCTGGCAGCATCATTCATCTGGGTTCCTTGGGTTTTACCCATCCCCATCCCTCTGGTAAGAGACTCGGTGATATCAACAATTTTTTTTGAACTGGGCTTTCCCAAAAAAGACACAGCCCACATTCAGCTTGGTCCCACCACCCTACAAGGGAGGCCCAAGATGAGCCTCCTTCAACAAGAAAGGGCTTTTTTTTTTCTTCCAAACATCACCACCACCAACTAACCCGGTGCTCCTGGGGAGCTGAGGCGACAGGAGAGGCTCCGTCGTGATTTATCACCAGGAAAAGTTGAGCTCCAAGCCCAAAAGAAACAGTCCTTGAGCTCACATCCCCAGCAGACATTCAATGAATTAGGCCTTTGGTCAATTCTGATTATGAGTTTAATTGCCTTCACCTTTCTTTTTGCATGTGGTCGTCTCGTACTTTTAATTACTGCAAGAGAAAATGCTGCCCAGCCTCCTCTTGCCCTCCCACTTCCAGCCTTCCTCACTTCTGAAACTGTAAGGGATTTAAGTGCCGGGATTACAACTTAACACCAGCTGAGCGAACCAAGGTTAAGCTTGAGTGAATAAAAAAATTGTATTATAGAACTTCAGACTATTAAATGGGGAAAAAAAACGGAATGAAGAAGATTAGGGAAGCAGCTAAGAAAAGCAGCATTTAAAAGATTAAGCTGGGAGGGGTTTTTTTAATGCAAGCTCAAAAGATTAAGTCCATGTTTTTTCCAAAAGATGGTGATTTTGGGTGGCCTTGATACTTGCCACGCCCAACTCATTAAATCAGGAAGAGGATTGATTCCTGCCACTCCTGAACAGCTGGGGCTTTTTGTATAGTCACAACAGGACCAAAAAAACCCGAAAGCCATGAGTTGAATCTCTCCCCTTTGAGCAAGTCAGAGAAAGTGGCTCTTGGAGCCACGCTGGCACCAGCCTTCTTCAAATGTGTGGTCCTGGTCAACCCTTCACAGCATCCTCATCCTCCACAGCCAGGATGGACCCAAGAAATGGGCACACACACCCACCCCCCCTCCCCATCTGCCTTTCAGCCTCCCCATCCAAGACACCCAACAGGACCATCTTCTCCAACCTAAAAGAACTGAATCAATGATGACTCGGAGGCTGACACCCCTAAAATGAGGATTTTAGAGCAGTGCTCTGGGGCTCTGCGCCCTAACCTGAAGTCAAACCAGGTCAGTGTTTTGGGGTGCAGACCCTACGCACCCCAAGGGAGCGTTGCCCAAACCTCCCGTCTTCACAACCGCAAAGTCCCATCCAAGCATCATACGCAGTGTAAGGAAAATTTACAGGGATTTCATGTCATATATATATAACCGTGTATGTATGTGTGTGTGTGTGTATATATATATATATATATATATAAAATATGCACATTTGGCCTCTCCAGTTCCTACCATAAAGAAGCGCTGCTGTCTTGTAGCCTCCACCAGGGTCATAAATCCCTATATCCGCTAACACCCTGAGGGGACAAAGTGTCACCGTGTCTGCGCAGGTTAATTCACAATGCAACAGAGTCAAAGCCACCGATTTTTCTTCCACTTGCATGGTTAAATTGCTCTAAGAGCAAAGCCAAGGTCTCCATGGGACACCAACGAGCTTGCAACCATCACGAAAACAAAGCTCCTTGCCTGCATCGCAAACAGCGCTTCAGCTAATTAAAAGCCAACTCATTGAAATATCTAATTGACTTTTCTGCGCAGAGAGCTTGCTCAAAAAAAAAAACATTCTAGCCTTTCTAGAAGGCACAGTTGGGCTCTGGCTCAGACCCTGCTGCTCTGCACTTCGAGGGGAAACCATCACCCTTGGGTTATGATCCCACCACCCTTGGGTGACGATGGCTTCCAGGATCGTTAGCTCCTGGGTGGCCCTGGGCGTTATACTGGAACTTACGCAACAATAAAAGAAACCCAAACCATCCCTCCCGGGTCTTACAAAAGAGAAGTAGCAGCCAACCTGCCCTGAGGCTGACCAGCAGAAAGCCACCATTCTGCCTCCTCTTCCTCACCTTCGGGGTGCCAGCGCCTGCAGGGACCCCTGCCCGAGCCCCTTGGGGATGGGGTATTGCCTCTGCTTTGCATTTTCTTTTCTTATGCTGCATCTCACGCCTTGATGAGCTCTGTTATCCCTGCTGGATGAGCTGGGGAGAGGATTGATCTTCTCCAACTCCTCTCCCTGCCAACTCCCCACCGAGCAAAGTCCCAGCTCTGTTTGAAAACCAGCGCTGTCGGTCGTACTGCACAAGCTGAGTTTTATTGGTCACAGTGAAAACCCAGTAAAAGCAAGGTCCCTTCTCAACCGAGCCCCTCAGTGGCTGGCGACGTGCAATTTCTATAGACGGAAGGTCTCTGGCTGTGCACAGCGATGCGGTGAAGCGAGGTGGTGGCAGGATGGGAGCAGCACGAGACATCCCAGTGTGGCTTCTTGCTGCTCCAAGAACTCTCTGAAGGGATGATCTAAAGAGATAATTCCAGCGTACTGGCCATGTTTGTATTTATATTTTTTTTTCCCTACTCCAGGAGCAAACCCTGGGGCATCAGGTATTCCAGCCCCTTGTGCTTTTTTCAAGGTTCGAAGCGTAGTTGAGAGTCGCGTCCTCTCTTCCGACAGAAGCAGGGAGCATGGTAATTCCTGCAAAGCAACCAACCCCATTCAAAAGAAAAAATAAAAAAACAAAACCAATAGAGAGGGAAAGAAACATCCCTCCTTTCCAATGGGAAGAAAGGAAAAACAAGGAAGATAAATCCAAACCAACCCCCCTGCGCCCCAGGGCTGGTAGAAGGTGTCCGGATCCCAGAGTCCGTTGTGTTGGTGGGAAAAGCCCAGTGACTTCCAGGCACCGTCGGCAGCCCGACCGCCCTGTCCCGCGCTCGCCAGTGCACTCCCCAGGAATGGGTTCCTTGGCGTTGGCTCCTTGCCCTGTCCCTCCCACCGCACAAAGGCCAGCAGTGGTCGGTCTGAACTCGGCCATGCTCCGGGCGCTCAGTTTTTCATCATGCCGAAGATGCATCTTCTCCTTTTCACTGTTGTGGGTTTTTGCTTTTTAAATTCACAGTCTGATCCAAAAAAAGAGAGAAGACAGAGAGAGAGAAAGAGAGAGACGGGATGAAGAAGAGGAGGAGGGAGAGTTTGGCGCAGGGAGCACGGGGCACGCCGGGCTCTCCTTCTACGCGTAAAACTCCTCCTGCTTGTCAGGCTTCTGGTAGGTCACGTTGGCTTGCTTGGGCTCCTCCAGCGTGTAACTGCCCTCATCCTTCTTCTTCATCCGGTAGATGAGCAGCATGACCAGGAAGGCAGCGAAGAGGGCTCCCACCACGCCGCCCACGATCACGGCTGCAACACAGAGAAACGGCACAGCCGTCAGTGCCGCCCCCAGCCCCAGCCCGCCCTTCAGCAAAAATAATTTCAGGGGATCATTTGGGATTCCAGCATTGCAAGTTTGTGAGCAACTTTTCTCACAAAATTTATGGTTGAGAAAACTAAAACCAAAGGTGAGGGGCAAAGGCAATCGTGTGACTCAAGGAGCTTCAGCAAGTTCCCAAGTGCAGCAATGCTGGAGGGTGGGGAGGACCCAAAAGCATCTATTCTACAGCCGCATGGTGGGTGATGGACTGGCATGGGGCAGCCCAGGGATGGAGAGAGGTCTCTGCTGCAAGGAGGGTGCAGAACATCCCCCAAGGAGCTGCTCATTTGGGTGCATCCACCATGCTCAGCTGAAGACCACCAGACTAAGAGCTGCTTTGCTGTGCCATCGCTTCCAGCTCCCTTCAGCTGGCAGTGGGACCGTGACACCTCTGCCCCATGTCTGATGCCCCTCTAGCCAGGAAAAGTGGCCTTCCAAGGGCACCTCTCTCCTCCCCTGAGTTCAGAGGCGGCCGGGTGGCATTCAGCCAGCACCGCAGCACATCTCTCCGATAACATCCTGTTTTATTTTTTTTTTCCTGGAAAAAAAAGCATCTTGGCAAAAGCAAATTGTGCACAGCTTTGCACTCTCCCGGCAAAGACATGAAAACCCCTGGGAGACCCCAGCACAGTGAGGGTGGGGTATCCCAGGCTTGACGCTACCCCAATGTCCTGCCAAAGACCGACCCCTCTCCTGGGGCACGGACAGACCAGTTTTTCCCCAACAAGCCCACAGCCTCCAGTCTCACCTATCAACACTTCTTTCCTCTCCAGGATGTTTTTCTGTGGGAGCTGAGCAGCCGAGTTGCCGGAGTCTATCGTGTTGTCAATCAGCCCCGGCTCCGCGTTCTTGCCCAGCCCAGGTCCTGCTGGTGGCGTCACCACAGCCATCACCTCGTTACCAAGCTCAGGACGAGTCGTCTCCTCCTCCTCCCGGATCTCAAAGTCCCCGCTGGGGCCGCTGCTGACCGGGACCTCTAGCTCGTTGTTGAGGACTGTGGTCACCTCCCCTGGCTCCATCTGGGAGAAAGGACAAGATGGAGCAGGGGACAAGGACCAAAGGGTGGTTCCTGCCTCCAGCAGCTCCAATGTGTCCAGAGGAAGGACATCACAGCAGCGATGACAGGGTGGCCCTCTTAGCAGGTAACATGGGGGATAACGTTGGGGTGTCCCTTCCCTGTGTCATCCCTGTGGATGGTTACATTGCCACAAGCAACACAACCCCACGTCTTGATGGTCACCAAAAGGCTGAGGCTACCGTGCCTGAGCTGGACCATTGTTTTCTGTCCCCAACTCAGGTGCCCTTGAGATGCACAAATTCCCACCTGTTCCCTATAGCTTCCTATAGAAAGACCTAAAGAGAGCCCCACTCCCTCATCTGAACTCTCCGTCCCCAGCATACACCAAGGGCTGGCTGGAACATCTCCCAGTTGCCTCCTCGCCGGGCATGAAGTGATGGAACTCCTTGTGCCACAGCAACAGAGCAAGTGTAAAGATCGGATGCCATCGGATGAGCCCCAGGAGGGTCACTTCCCTCTCCCTTTTCTCCCTTCAGCCTGCTCCTAAAGTTGCAGCCCCATGACACAGGGTGGAAGCAGGAAGATGGGTCCTTCCCACCAAGGACACAGAGCCAGCTCAGCTCCCTGCTGCGGTCCCCGACCAAGTCCCCTTGGCCAGGAGGTGAACCCAGCCTGGAGAGCAAACCTGGGCTGGGCAGATCATAGAGTCATAGAATCACAGGATGGTTTGGGTTGGAAGGGACCTTAGAGATCATCCAGTTCCACTCCCCGCCATGGGCAGGGACACCTCCCACTAGCCCAGGCTGCTCAAAGCCTCAAATGCTCAAAGCCCCGGATGAGATACTCCATCCTCCTCGGGGCCAAATCCCCCCTGACCTTCCGCCTTGTCCCAGCACCCTGAACCCCTACATGGACACATGCTGGGCTGCACTGAGCATCTCTGAGCAAAGCCTCCCCGGGATCCCTCCTTTGTAGGGCCAACAGCTGCCTCGGGAGGTTATAAATGGGGACAAGCAAAGAGCTCAATGGGCCGAAGCCGCGGATGGCAAGCAGGAGCCCTCTCCATGTCACACCGCCCCCGGCATGAGCGCATGGCTGGCTGCTTCCCACGAGCAGGGATTTTTGTGACAGAGATTAATTGAAGGTCAGCCAGAGCCCACAGCACTATACATACATATACGTACCCAGAAAAGAAGAACTAGTTTAAACAAATCACTCCACCTTTCAGTCAAAGTGGTTTTCAAAGGGCCCCCGAGGGGCTCTGAACAAGAGATGGATCGGTGGATTAAATCCCCCGCTCAGGACACCCCACGGGCTGGAAAAGCACCATCAAGCCGTAATTGTGGAGCATTTGGGCCTCCCCCTGATGGGCTGTGAGTTGGGAAATGGTGTGATGAGCCCAGACACCGCACCTGGAGGAAAGCAGTGGGACCCCCGCCATGGGGCAGTGGGACCCCAGCCTTGCTCCCCTCCTGCCTCGGGACACTGCTCTGGAGCGGCTGGGCAAGGCAGAGCCAGGGGCATGGGGGACACGTGGCACTGCCCTCGGTGCCCGCACCCCCCCATCAGCTCTTGCACCAGCCCCATCACCATGCTCTGCCCATGCTAGACCCCCCACCCTTCAATATCCCATCTCCCCAAAATGTTCCACTCTCCGCAGAGCTGGGAAGAGCCCAACCTGGCTCAACCTCCCTCTGAGCAACTGGCTCAAGACGAATCCACCCCAAAGGCTTCCCATCACCATCGCTTGGTTTCCAACATGGCCCACAAGCCCTTCAGCAGGTGAGAAGGGCTCCTGCCTCCTACCTGGGGGGCTTCTGTGGGCGGCAGCGTGGTGGGACTGGATGGAAAGGCAGTGCTTTTTTCTGTGGGGTCTGCAGTCCTGGAGGTGCTCGGTTTTGGCAGGGTCCTGGGCTTGGCTGTGCTGGTGGGGACAAGCCGTGACGTGGTCACCTCTGTTGGTGTGCTGGTTTCCAGGACGGAGGTGGTGGGTGTCTCCAAGGTGGTGGCCTGGGTGGTGGCTGCCTTGGTGACAAAGGGGGGCAGGAATTTCCGGACAGTGGTGGGCTTGGCGGTGGCCATGGTTGTGCTGGTGGTGGTGGTGGCTGCGGTGGTGGTGGTGGTGGTGGTGGCCGTGGTGGTCTTGGTGGTGGTCGTGGTGGTAGGAGAGTCGCTGGTAGTAGTACTGGTGGTGGTTGCTTTCCAACTGGGGATCACTGGTGTCTCTGTCATCCTAGGGATGTACAAGACGCTGGTGGTCTGCTCGGGAGTGGTGTCCTCAGCTGGGAAGGGTTCAAACGGGGTTGCCACTGGCTGCACCGAAGTGATGGGCAGCACGGCCGCCGTGGTGGGGAGCGTGACGGATGTGTCCATGGTGAGGGTCACCGCCGTCTCGAGCCCTGACTCCTGCTCGAAATCTGAAAGAGGGGGAGAAGAGCAAAGGGTGAAGCTGCTGCTGCCCCAGCATTCCCCAGGGCTGACGCTGCCTCACCTCCCAGAAAAAGGAGAGCATGGATGGCTCCAGGCTCAGCAGGAACCAAGGGCTGCAAATTCCCACATGGTGATCAAAGCCCCTCTCCAGGGTCAATGAAACCTCTATAAAGTGGCACGTGCTGTTGTGCTGGGAAAGGGCTAATCCTGCCCAGTACGGACAGAGATTGAAATGGGACATGGAGTCACTTGAGTCCAACCTTTGGGACAGGTCCCACCATCTCCAGTCCCACCAAACCCATGGCCAGGCTCCCTAGGGACCCTTCAGAAACTCCAGACACCCATCCCCAGGAACCCCACAGCGACTTACACCCCGAGCCAGAGCCTGAGTAGACATCGTCCAGTTCATCGTCCCCAAAGGGGTCATCGTCCCCAGAGCCCTCCAGGTCCACGGGCCTCTCGTAGTTCTCATTGCGCCAGCGCTGAGCCTGCACCCAAGAGAGCAGAGACGTGTGAGCACCTCCAGCCTGACCGAATAAAGCCCGGTCCCTGCACAGACACCCCCAGACAGCCCTCCCGGGGCCATGCACAGGTTGGACGGGCCAGCAGAAAACAAGACCAAGGGAGCAGCTTGGTCTCAAGCTGAGCCTCTCTGAATGGTATTTATCTTTTTCCCAAAAAAAATAATGTGGTGTTGCAAATCTTTCAGACAAGCTGACAGTTTGTGGAGAGCTCACATTGACTCCGATAACATTTCCCATGGAAATAAGCCCTCTGGAAAAGGGAGGGGGGGGGAAAAATCCAACAACTGCTTTTGGAAACTGTTAGAAAAATTATCAGTTTGGTTCTCCAGCTCACTATTGTTTTGTGTGAGATGATTTTCCTGTGATTCCTGGCACAGGTACGACAGGAACACACGCTATCAGCTGCCATAACTTGGAAAGTCTCAACGTGAAACAATCTCAGACTTCAAATATTCGGTTGCTCTGCAGCGATGTGAAATCTTGAAGAGCCCTTGCTAGTAGGGCTCTTAAACATCTTGTTTTGCGGATCAAAGTGTCTCCTGTTTGTGTTGCAAGGAAACAGTTTGACACTTCATTACAACCCAAACAAGGAGGCTTTGATCTGCAAGATAGCATCAGATGTTTCGAGATGTAACAAGCCAGGTTAGTGCTTACATTTGAAAGAAAGGGGTAGAAGGGTCCCCTCCGCCTATTAGAGAATTGTACCTCTTGACAACAGCTTCCAGTTTCTTTGTTTTTGCTCCAGATTGGAACAAAAAGGAATTTGGAAAAGTCAGAGGGGCCCATGACACAGAAATTCAGGACTTAACTCACATTCTGTCCCAACATCTTTGCTCCTGGAGCCCATCAGCTGGCAGGGGAGAGAAAACTTGGCCGCCCTTGGCTGTGGTGAGATGCTTGTCACTGAGATGCTGGGGACTAGGGGCTGGGGTGACGCGTCCCAGGGCTGCTGGCTGATTGCTGCCGTGATGCCCAAGCCACGGAGCTGCCCGCTGCCCAAACCCTGCCTATACAGTCATTGGGGTGCTGCCAATGTACCGTTTGTGTCACATACCCACAGTGACACCGTGAGCACATTCCTGGGGACATAAATCTCTTGGGAAGGTCAAGGGGAGTTGGGTTTTAAGGGTCTGTCTCTCCTGAAAGCACTGATGAGCTTTTTCAGGCTGGATCTATTCCTTTATCTCCAGCGACAGCAGCGCTCTCCCCTGTCACCGCAGCCACTGGTTACGTCCTGCCAGCCTCCAATGCTCCATGCACTTCCAAACTGCTGGGAAAACTTGGTCTTTGCCCCATCCCAGAGTTTCAAATACACGGCCACCAGCAGCTCACTGAAGTCTGTTCTTCACCAGAATTAATCTGTAGGGAACTGGGAATCGTGCGGCCCCTTGCCAAGCCATAGATGCCAAACCCCGCTGCAGCACGAGGCTGAGGATGGAAGCGATGAATCTGGGAGCAGGTGCTGGTTAACCCTGTGGAGATGCTGGGAAAGCCAGTAATGGCCATGGGGAGGCAGCCCGGAGAGCGGGGGGACCAGGAGAGATGGGACAGAGGCAGGAGGTGGCCAAGAGCAAGGGGGAACACATCCCTGCAAGGCAGGAGCTTTCCCTCCTTGGAAATCAAAGTGTCACCCATGGTGACAAGCGAGATGAGCTCAGTGTTCCCAGACTATTTCAAATAATCCTTTGCTCTGATCTGTGGAGGAACAGGCTCCAGCTGCTGGAGAGGAGGTGGTAAAAAGTAAGGAAAAGCTGATGCACCAAGGATCAGTGCGAGTGATTTTGCTAAATAAGTGATGTTTTGCCATAAACTGGTGTGCAAAAATGAAATAAATAAAATGCAATAACAAATAGATGCCCAGGTGGGATCTGCTGTAGCCCAGGGGGCAGGTGGTGGATAGAAGTGACAGACCCCAAGAATCACCTTTGGTTTCACTATGCCAGGTTTCCACAACTCCACTTGGGTCAATATCCTTCCTGGATCAGTGGGACAAAGCTACGGAGCTCACCCACTGGGAAACAGCCCATCCAGAACTTCTCTGTCCCTGTGTCTGGTGCAGGGAAGCCAAGGCCCAGGAGATCCCAGGGGACACGTAGGGGCTGGATCAGCGTCTTTTGAAGCCTAATGAGGCGCACCGCCCATAGCAGCCCATAAATCATGAGCCAGGCCACCAAAACTGATGAGAAGGCAAGGAAAAACTGCAAGGCTTGAGGAATAGGAAGAAGAAATATTTGGAGTGGCTTTTATTTGCCTTTTGATTATTACACCCAAAACATTGAGCCTCACCAAGAAACAAGGAGAGCACGGCACAGGCACCCCCCAGACCACCCCCACCCCTGCCAGCTAACCCGGGCAAGCTCCTCAAGGGCCGGATTCTCTCTGCATGACCCGCAAAGCCTCGCTGTAATGGGAGCCACATGGCCCAGCTCCATCCAATCTGTTCCTCCCTTAAATTGGAACCAGACAAAGCAGCTCCAGGCACCGACTCCCCACCTCCCCATGCTTGGACCCGGAGATGAAAACGGAAGCGCATGGCCCCAGTATGGCATCCCAGCCCCCATCCATCCATCCATGAATCCATCCATCCATCCCACAGGGTGGAGGGACTCAGCCCAGCTAGCGCGCGTCCTGGATCTGCTTTGCCCAGGAGAAGAGCCTGGAGTGATGCTGCGAGGGCAAATGGGTGAGAATTGTCCAACAGCAAATCCAAAAGCAAACCTCCCCATGAGAACAACACCCCCACATTTTGCTCAGACAGCAACTGAGCCCAGCATCCTGCAGCTCAGCATGTGGCCAGGGAGGACTCCCCATGTACCACTGCCCAGATCCAGCATCCTCCTGGGCTTACCGACCGATGTCATGCTCCAGCCCACAGTGCGCAGCTCCCCAGCACAAAACAGTTTGGAGCCAGGAGCCCTTCCGCTGGGTCTGTCACCTCCCCAGCCCACACCCCCTGCTCTGTGCAAACACCATCGCTCCCCCCAGGCTGAGAGAGCAGGATCCGTGCCACAGCCCCACAGGAATCCAGCTCCTGGAACCACTGACTGCAGCAGGAGCAATTTCACAGCAATAAAACACCTCCCAGGGCCAAAACTCACTCTCTGGAGATGACAACTCCAACGTGAGAGACATCTCTCCCACGCCTGCCCCTCAAACGCCAGCCGGCGGAAGAGCAGAGATGTTCTCAGCTGGTTTTTGCCCGAAGTGGATTTCAAACGATCGGTGGCAATCGGTGGGGTTTAGAATCCCAGAAGGGTTTGGGTTGGAAGGGACCTTAAAGCCCATCCAGTGCAGTGGCCCAGGTTGCCCAGAGAAGCTGTGGATGCCCCATCCCTGGAGGGGTTCAAGGCCAGGCTGGATGAGGCTTTGGGCAACCTGGGCTAGTGGGAGGTGTCCCTGCCCATGGCAGGGGGTGGCACTGGATGGGCTTTAAGCTCCCTTCCACCCCAAACCATTCTGGGATTCTGTAAGCAGCAATGGATACTGGACGTCCCTTTGCTCCTCTCCAGCATCCTTCATCCTAGGATTGGATTCGCGCAGCACAAAACCCTAAATAACCACACAGCCAGGACCACGCACGGGGCACCCCCTGACTGCAGTGAGCCCAGCTCCAGCCCACCAACCTTCACAAAGATTTATTGATAAAGACTTGTGAAACATCTCCAGATGTTCCCAGTGCGGATGGGGGGTGTTTGGGACACGGCTGTTCCCAAAAAAAGCCCCCGCGCTGCTCTGCTCCTGAGGCACTGACGTAAACCTCCTCCTGGCCAGGCTGCCCCAGCTGCAGCCCTGATGGTATTAGGTCAGGCTCATGCAATAAATCTTGGGAACAGTCAGTGTTTATTTGGATTTACTGCTGCTTAGATCGTTAATACTCCACGTGCACCGAACGCTGGAGCCGTGTACAGTCCCCCGCCTCCCCCCAACAATGAGGGGGCTGCTCCCCCTCGCCCGGCTGGGATGAAGAGAGAGCAACGGGGATTTTGCCAGCCCGGGAAATCACAAATCATGCAGGACAGCAGCTCCCACCTCCTGACCTGCGCCTGCCTCCCCAGCCGGCACAGCCTGCATCGCAGCACCGACAGCTGCCTGGCTTTGTCCCAAAAGCGAAGCTTCACCCAGACTTTGTCCCTGAACCAGCAAGCTCTGCGTGGTCAGAGCAAGGGTTGGGGGAGCCCACTGGCAGGAGCCCCTGGGTGTGCTGGGTCATCCCTCGCAGCCCCAGGTCCTTGAGGATGGTGCTGGGGACGGTTCCAACCCTGCTGCAGGATGGACAGGGCTGTGGCCCCAATGGGAACCCCAGCGTCAGGCTGCAAAGCCTGTGCAACAAGACTGCCAGCCCCAAAACCAAAGAATTTCCCATGGCACCAATCTACACGCCTGCACAGGGCTGGGAGTCACGTGTGCCGCATCCACACCCTCGATCCATCTCCTCCCGCAGCTGTGATGGGGAGACCCACTCGCAGGACTCCCAGGTCCTCCGTGCAGCCCTCTCCAGGTGTCCAATGCAAAGCTGGGCCAGGCAGGCAGAGGCTCCTCTGGGCAGGGAGGAAACCCCAGCGTGATGCTCATCCTGGAACCAGTGCAGCCTGTCCCATGCCACCCCCTGCCCTGCCCAGCCAGCAGCGGGATGCTGAGGGCCACGATTAGCCAGCTCGAGCCAAGGGCCAGCAGCTCCCACCCATGCAATTACCATGTCCCAGCTAATGGCTCTTGGCAGGGGGTTTCTCTAACCAGCTCAGCCCTGCGTCCCCCGGCCAGGCTTCATTAGGGCAATTAAACCAGGCTCAAGGCAAAGCTGCTGGAGGCACTGGGGTCCCAGACGGTGGCTGGGTCTGGGGCGGGTTCCATTGCCTTTGGTGATGTCCAAGTCCATGGGAGATAAAAAGGAGCAGGAAGGTTTAACCGCGCCCTGCGAGGTGCTGGCTGTCCGTGGGGCCGTGCTCAGGGCTGTCCTGCAGAGAGGGAACAGCTCATGCCACGTCCCCGTGACTCAGCCCGCGAGCCGGTTGCTGCCACGCCAGCCGTGGGAGTAGTCCAGGCTGGGATCCGGCTCTAGCATCATCCTGACCCCAATCACCTGCCCTGCTCCCACACCTCCAACATCCAGAAAGGTCCCAGGTCTGCTGCTATAAAAGCAAATCCTGATGCAAAGCCATCCACATAGGACAAAATAAAATAAACGTTCCTCCCATGCTCTAAATAACCCAAAATAAGTGCCAGACCCAAAGGATTTGGATGTCAGCAGCTCTGGAGATGACATGGCCACTACATCGAGCTCAGATAATAAAACCATCCCCCATTCGATCCCCGAGGATTTTGCCCCCGCAGCTGCCACACAGCTGGGCGAGGTTGGCCAGTGATGACACCCACCCAGCCGCTCGCTGTCCCATCGATGCCTCGGCGCTGCGCCTTGGCTGGACCAGCCAGGAACAGCAGCCAAGGGCCGCAGCAGCACAAATCACACCCAAATCCTGCGCTAAGAGCCTTGGAAAGCCAGCGAGAGCTCAGGCCCTTTGGCCCAACACCATGGGAGCTGAGCAGGGAGATTAGCGAGGCTTCAGTCCCTCTCCATCCTCTATGAGCAGCATCTCACCCACCCAGCACAGTGAATGCCCCATCTCTCCCTCTTCTCTCGCTTTATCAAGGTGGGTTACACCAATTTAGGGGTGAAAAAATGTAAAATTCAGCTAAAGGGTCCCAATGACACGCTCAACCATGTCCATGTACACCAGAGGACTTGGGTACTCAGAAGATGGGGAAACCGAGGCACAGAGGGGACCTGCCTGCCACCTCTGTGTATGGAACAAAAAGGCTCTTACAGACCCTTCTGCACCTCTGGATATGTCCTGGGGGACGGGGACTGGCTGGTTTGGGTCTTCCTAAATTCCCTGCACACCCTTGCTTGCACATCCCTCCTTCCCTAGGCAGGCAGGATTAGGGTATCTGATTTTTTCAGGTGTTCCCACTCCATGGCAGGGCTTTTGCAGAGACTCTTAAAAGCCCCAAAACCCATCCCGAACACTCAACCCAAAATGTGCTGCTGTTGCAAAAGTGATATTCACTGCTGAGTGTCTGCCTTTCACACCGGGAGGAAGGGAACCTTATAAATCAATCCATCTTTAACCAGGCGAGAGGCTGCTGAACATCCTCGGGATGCTCTCAGGCCCTTCCTCGGTAGCCATCGGCATGGCAACGGTCGCCATGGAAACCCCCTCCTCCATGGAGACGCATCCAGCATCCATCGCTGATGCGGGGCGATGGGTGGTGTTCTCCAGCGCATCCCCCTGAAATGGGTCTGGGGTCTTTGTCCCCAGGGGGGTCACAGGGCTGGAGGAATCAAACGGCCTCATGGGGCGGGCTAAGGGGGGGAGAGGGGGTGAAGAACTGCCTCCGAGGGCACAGAGGAGCTCCTGGGGGAGCAGCAGCCCGGGCCAGGGGAGAAATCCCAGCTCCAGTCCCAGTATCTTCTTTCTGTGGGATCTAGGGAGGGTCAGAGCATCGCCCTGTGCCCCCCAGCCCTGGGTGGGAGTTACCTGCCTGTGGCTGGGTGGTGGGGGCAACCCAAGGCTGTTGGTGTTTGTAGCCCTCCTGGATGTGGACAGAAGCTGGAGAGTTTTCCCTAAGGGAATCAGAAAGGAAATTAAAAAGAGCCAAAATTTGGTGGTTTCTAAGGCAGCCAGGACACAGGCTTGGGTCCTGCCCAGAGCTTGTACTGGTGGTGATGGGGCACAAAGCTGGGCGGTCACATCCTCTCCCTGGCACTTGTGTGAGGCTCGTTGGCAGCATGCACGGCGAGTGGAGCTGGAGTGAAGGAAACCCCCAAAAAACATCGCAGCCTGGGGAGCCCACATCTCCTCCAACCGAGCCTGGCCGCACGCCCCGGTGCCACACGTAGGGCTTGGGTGGGAAGGCTCCCGCTGCAGGGAGGGCTGGCGTGGCACGCTGGGGCTCGAGGCAATTTTATCCAGTGATACAGATGCCCACGGCCACCCAGTAGCCTTCAGCACAACCCTGGGGCACGAGATGGGGCCGAGGCAGGGGAAGGGATGTATCAGCAGGGATGCAGGGGACCAGCCTGCTCCACATCCCCATGGGTGGGCAAGCAAAGAGGGAAAGGAAGATTGAATCGGTGTGAAAGCAGCCTGGAGAATGGGCTAGAGCGGTGGAGGTGAGCACAAGGACCAGCTTGGCATCCCGTTCCTCTCCATCCCTTAGTGCCAAGCACTGTTCTTGTCTCTGCATCCCATCCCCTGTCTATTTTCCATTGCAAAATGAACAGCAAAAACCAGAAAGCCCAAAGTCCCAAAGGGCTGGTTGCATTTCAACCCAACGAGACAGCTTTGGGAAGCCCAAACCCCAGAGCTGCGAGGGCAAGGTGGGCAGGAGACGAGGACGGAGCGATGGCAGAAGAGTGAGAGCGACCCAGGGTGTGTCCTCTGAGGGAGATGCTGGATCCAGCCGCATTGGAAAGCTCGGAAGGACGCAGCCAGGGTCAGCAATCCATCAGGGCTGAAAGCCATTTTCTCCCAGAAAACACATTTAAACCGAGAACAGATCACAGGAAAAGCGGCGATTATTTCTATGGTATTTTCCGTGGGATATTTTCAATTAATCACCACTCTTAAGCGTCTTTTTTGTGTTTTATACAGAAAACCTTAATAACTCACCCCAACAGGTGATTTAGTGACACTATAAACAGTTGAAATAACACTAACTCGCACATAAGGTTGGAATGAAAACGTTGGTTCTGAACCTTAAAGACTCCACAATTCTTTTCCCACTAAAAAAAAAAAAAGAAAAAAAAAAACCACCACACCAAACCCACTGAATTTCCACTCTACGATCCAAGGCTGTGGGTTAAAAATAAATCTGCTGGAAAGCTGCTCCAGACAGGACCCGCTGCTTTGGGAAAATACCTCGATGTCCCAGCACGGTCAGCCCCAGACGAAATTTTGCCTGAGGATGGATGCTGGAGACCACCAAAGCTGCTTGAGCTGAGGATGCCCATGGCAAGGCGTGGAGGCTGGGCTACAAGGCAGCGTCGGGGCACAGCCGGAGTCTGGGGGTGCAGGATGCTGGTGGAAGCCGGGGGGGCTAACGATCACGGCCGGGAGAAATCCCACTTGCAAAACGTGGTGTGAGCTCGGGGCGAGCAGCAGCCAGTTATTTTGTGTAACTTCATTCTTTCCCAGATTAATTAAGCCCCTGAATACCAGCTGCCTAAACCCCAGTGCATTTTGATTTAATAGGCCGGTTATTTTATGCAAGTAAAATAATCATTAACATTTACCAAACAGCAGCAATTATTCTGGCTTTCTATCGATTCTCCGCTGCCAACGCAGGAAACGCTGCGAGGAGCCAGGCTGGGAGCGGGCGCTGCCCGAAACCTGCGTTCGGACGCGTACGCTCGTTAAGGGTGTAATCATCACTCGGGGAATATAATGAACCTCTGGGTCCAGGTAGCCTGGACCAGGCTCAGCTCTTCAAGCAGCATCTCCTTCTCTTCCTTGGGATCATCCATCTCCACTGTCATCTTTTAGCCCAATTCTTCAACGGATTAGTGCCAGATCCTGCCCCACTATACAATAAATATCCCCGAGCCAAGGTTAGCATGAAAAATAGCAAACCTCCCGACGTAAATTGTTGCTAACACCTCATCTCCCAGCACGCTCCGCTTTTTACCGCCGGGGAGATGGAGGAGAAAAAAAACCAAACCAAACACACAAACAAAAGTCCCCACCTCCTGCTGCACACAGAAGGGATGGAGAAGCACAAAGGAGCCCAGCGATGCTCTGCCCTGCATGGGATGGGGTGGCAGCAGGCAGGTGAGGTGGCTTTTTGGGGCTCCCCTGGGCTGGCAAGTCACCCCAAGCCCTGAGCCCTCCTGGGGACCTGAGCTCCTGCTGTATCCACGATGGTTCAAAGTGCGGCTGTTTGCCCCACGGCTGCGGGTTTCACCAGAGTTGGTGGAGCTCTTGATGGAAATGATGCTCCTGGCCAGCGTGGGAGTGGGGCAGGAGGTTTCCCCAAACCTGGGTGAGCTGGGATCTACAGACCCCCCTTGGTACCCAGGAGTGGGGAGATACCCTCCCTCCAAAAAATCACAGAATAGTAGAATCCCAGAATGGTTTGGGTGGGAAGGGACCTTAAAGTCCACCCAGTGCCACCCCCTGCCATGGGCAGGGACACCTCCCACTAGCCCAGGTTGCCCAAAGCCTCATCAAGCCTGGCCTTGAACGCCTCCAGGGATGGGGCATCCACAGCTTCTCTGGGCAACCTGGGCTACTGCCTCACCCCCCCGCACAGGAAAACATTTCTTCCTCACATCTCATCTCCATCTCCCCTCTTGCAGCTTCAAACCGTTCCCACTCATCCTGTCCCTGCACCCCCTGATCCAGACTGTTTCCCAAATCCCAAACATACAATCCCTCCATCCTCCAGTGCACATCCCGGACAGGGCAATGGAGACACCCTGCCCAGGATGGAGCAAACCAGCTGGGCTGGAGGCAGGGATGGGCAGGGCTCAGGCAGGGGGGCTGCCCACAGCCCCAGCTCTTCCACTGCCCTCCTCCATCCCCCTGCTCCACCTGGCCAAGCCAAGCTCTTTTCCACCCCAAAGGATTCACCGTGCTCTCCAGACTCATTAATTCCCGTGGAATCACGCATTGCCATGGCGACGCAGGCAGCCCCGGGAAAATCCTGCCCTCCCCAGCACGCTGCCCGCAGACCCCACACCACCAGCCACGGGTGCACATCGTGGGTCTCAGCCCCCCCTGGTTCCATCCATCCTTCCTTTCCTGGGACTCAGGAGCTGCCGCCGTCAGCAGGAACTCCCCCCAGTCGTTACAGCACTGATTTAATTTGCTCTGCTCCATAATCCGATTGCAGCTTAATGTGCAAAACCGTCTCCAGCTTTTCTCACCTTCCACAACGGCGCGTTTCAGAGCTTGCTCCCCTCCCTGAGACTCAGCTCTCCAAAGAGCTGCAAAATAGGACTTTATATATATATATATATATTTTTTTTTTTTTCTTCCTGCCCTTCCTCTAGCACTTGGCACAGACACCACTTATGTGTCTGTTAAACATCTCCCCAGTGGCCTCCCAGCAGCAGGACGGTGCTAATTGGCACTTTGGGATTCACACACTCCCCTCACACCTCCAGCTCCTCCGCGGAGACCCAACAACGCTGATGGGGCCACAGGAGCGCTCACTCTACCCAACCTGGGGAAAACCATCCCATGCTCTGTGTCCAGGAGTTTGGTCATGACAAACATCTTTGGTGTTGTCAAGCGACAGGGAGCTGTGGACATGGCCACACACCCAGGTGGCATGCAAGGGGGACAAGTCAGCACATGCCTCAGTTTACCTGTCTGTAAAATGGGTGTAAACAACGCAGGGCAGGGGATGGGAACATCCCAGGGCCTGGGGGACCACGGCGCATCTCTGCAGAGGGACATCCACACTTGCACCCCACTGTCCCAGCAGCTTATGTGTCTCTGCTCCCCCACTCCCCGAGATGCAACTCTGGGCTGAAAGTCAGAATTTCGCACGAGCCAGACACTGGAAAGGGCGAGCAGCCTCCCGGGAGAGGTGGACAGGCTGGCGGGAGAAGTAACCTCCGTGCCATGGATTAGATCATGTCTGCCAGCGCCGGTGGGCAGCACACCGGGGGAAGGCATCACCAGCCCTTGCCTCAGTTTCCCCCTTCCCTGATGACCATGTGGGGAAAGGCACGACGTCCTCTCCAACCAGGACACATCCTCCCGACGTGGGATGATGGCAGGGACAAGCTGGAGAGCAGAGCTGGAGGGGGACAGGTGGAGGGGTCTGATCAGGGCTTGGGGTTTATTCTGCGTCTTGCTTTAACCCCGCCAAAGCCCCAGCGTGCGAGACAGCCTCACTGCTAGAGCAGATATTAAATGAAAAAAAATGTATGGAGACTGGAATGATGCCAGGGGCCACCGTCATGTTAAAGAGAGGTGAAAAGCCCTATTACAGGGGTTGGAGTTTTTCAGCTGCGGTGGTCAGAGCTGCTGGGAGCATCCCTGGACTGGGTCCCACGAGCGAGTGCTGGCCTGGGGCCACATCCTGCACCCGCCGCTGGGCACAGGGTGAACAGACTTTTCCTTATGGAGGGGAAAAAAATAATTTAAATCCCCATACAGATCCAAACAGGTGGAGCTGGAGATGGCATTGGCAAGCTGGGAGGGGAATGAAGAGGTGCCTGTCCATGGGGAGGGGGCTGAGGGGGAGCAGAGCCCTGGTCTCCATCCTAAGGGGTGCAGAGCATCCACAAAGCCGAGGAGGGGACTGTGCGCTGGGATCATGCAGCTGGTGACATCCAGGCTGGTGGCAGGTGACAATCTCCAGCCTGGCAAGAGCCTCTACCATGAGCTGGATGTGTCCAGGCTCTGATGGTGTTTCCCCTCCCAAGCTCATCCTTTTTTCCTTTTTTTTTTCCTTTATTATTAATCATTTCCTTTTCCCCCCAAATTCCATGCTCCAGGATCCAGAGCGTTCATCAAACCCTTTTGCTCTCCCCAGCAAAGAGATGGAGAGACAAAGCTCACTTCCAACCCCTTTACTGGAAACACCAGCAATTTGCACCTTAATGCCTCAGAACTCCTTTTGCACACCCAAAGGTTTGTCCCATAGAGAAACAAACCTGACACCAAGGAGCTGCGGGGTCAGAAGAACTGGGGTGGAAAGCAGCCTCCTCTCTCCTAATTACTCCCCTAATTACACCTGAGAAGCTTTCGGTGGGGACCTGGACTAATTATTCCCATTTAACGTGACACCTTCATGCATCCTCCCACTTGTTGCCCATCAAGGGTGGCCGAAAATAAATATCTCCCTGGTTATTTTGGCCTCATAAGAGGTTTTCTCCAGCCCTAGGGACCAGGCGATCCCTTTCGGTTGGTCAGGAGAGCTTCAGCCCTTGCAAAGGCACCGGCAGCCCTCTCGAGAGCCGGGTGGGGTTTTGGCGACAGCTTGAGCTCCTCCACGCATCCAAATCTCCCCGGCCAGATGGTTGGGCTGATTGCACGCTTCCCGGGTCACCCGAGGGCAACACCAGCATTTCCACAGGCCTACCACCTCCCGAGTGAGGAGACAGTATTTATTCTCCCAGACTCAGATAGGGAAGGAGGTTTGGGGTTTTTTCTCCACCCTATTTGCTGCCCACAGGAACCCATTTGCCAGGGAAGGATGGATGCCACAGCCAGAGAAAAGCCGCCGCCATGCATCCGATATTCACCATCCCCCTGGAGGAACTGGGTCTCTCCAGGTTCAGTTTTTTCTTTACAACCCCAGCAGCAGAAAGGGGGGGGAAAAAATAGGTGTTGGGATGGTTTGACGCACAGCACCTCGGGCACTGGTGTCCTTGTTCTCCACCCGCCACGGCCGGAGCCGGGGAAACCTAATCCAGCTCCCTCCCCGCTCGGATTTCCCAACTCTTCTGTTTTAAAGCACTGACCAGGCAGGAAACAGCCATAACAAAATATTAGGGTGGTGCCAGCCCTTGAGACGCAACAGTTTAAATGCCTGGTGCTAAAAGCCAGGCAGGGATGGAGCGAGGTTTTCACATCCCGCGCTCCCAGTTACTGCAAACCCCTAAACTGGGATGGACCCTGGCAAAGGGATGAATCGTTGTTGAGACCATCCTGAGGACAAGACCCAAAGCAAAACCCCAAAGGGATGCGGGGAGGAGCGCACGGAGTGACTAGGGTGCAGCACAGTGATTTCCTGGGACCAATGTGCCCCTAACCCAGGGGAAGGCGCCACATTTCGGGGGTGTCGAGAGAGTTAATCAATCAACACTCGAAAGATGCGCAAATGCCAAGTGTTGCTTGCTCGACACTGAAATACCCCAATATTCTGCACCTTAAAAATAGATTGATGGGTGTTAGATTCAGAGCAACCCGGTGTCACTGCTGCAATGGGGGTGTTGGGCACCCCAGTGCTGGCTCCTTGCAAACCACCAGTGGTTCCCAGCACCCGTGGGAAGTGCTTCTCCCCACCGAGAGTAACCCAATTTCTGCTGTCTTGCCTCATCACTCAGCTCCCAGCAAGAATTAGAGCAGGGTGGGGGGTTCACACGGACTCCCTGCAGTGCCCAGGGAGGAGAGGTGATGCCGCGATGCAGAGAAAAGCCAGCAGCCAGCTTGGGGCCACATCCTGGCTCTACCCAGCCCCTCTGGGCGCAGCATCCATCCTGGACACGGAATTCATCTCAGCTGCATCTTTTCACCTGCAAAATCAGCCCACCTCCCTCCAAAGGTGCTCAGGAGCAGGCTGATATTTCCCACTGCCAGCACATCACCGCCGGAGCTCCTCATTTCAGAAGAGAAAACAAGGAATTTCCTCTTTCTAGTCCACGCACAAAGAGCTCTCAATCTATATTTATCTGCCCGCAACTTTATCTGCTGCAATTACTCATCTGGAAATGTCATCCATCTCCCCTCCTAAGACATCAGCCCCTTCGGCTGCACTGTTGCCCTCCCCTCTCTGCATGCAGAGGCGTTAAGCAATCAAACGTGATGTGTGATAAAAGCAAAAAAAAAATGCAATTAAAAAAAAAAATTCCCCACATGGGCTAAGCTCATGCATTTGTTAAAACTCTGCCTTTTTTGGACAGCGCTCTATTTTTTTGCAAAAGGGAGGGAAATGGTCCCAGGGGACCTGTCGGCTGCAGGAGCACTGGGACAGCCCCCAGTAATGGGGTCAACCCCAACACAGCCACCGCTGGGACAGGGCACAGCAGCTGGGACACCGGGACCTGCTGCCTGATGGGTCCCGTCTGGAAGCGTTTAGAATCTGCACCACATCAATAAAGCTAAGGTTTCCAGATGAAAGAAAACGTCTCGAATCCACCAAAGATCAGAGCCTTGACCTGAGCGTTGCCCATCTCCGGTTACCGGTCCTTGCCCAGGAAACGCCGCCGGCCCCGCAGGGCTCAGCTTACCAAGAAAATAAAACAGCTGGAGGCTTCAAACCTTAGAAGTGAGCAAAGCTTCGGCCAGTGGACAAAATCCCTCCGCACTCCGGCTGCCCCCGTCCCAGGGATGGGGGGTTTGGAGGTTTTTTGCAAGTGGTGGGAAATGTTTCCAGGTATCCCGTCCACGTGCAATGGGTGTGTGTGTGAAAGGGGGGTTACGCTGCTGGAAAGAGTTGTTCAAATATTTATTCAGCCTGAGCCTCCTTGTTTCCTGCCCCCAGATGAAGTTGTCTGAATGTAATGTTACTAAACGAGCCGTTTCCATTCTGCCTTTCCAACAATAATCGTGGCTGGTACAGCAAGCGGGATGGCAGCGTTTCAACATCCCGCCAGAGAGATGAAAACCAGAGTCCTTAAGGCAACATCGACCAGGCAGCGTCAGCCCCAAAGCTTTGGGATGAGGGTTTGGATTTCGGTGGTGGAACCTCACCAAAGACCCCAGCACCCATCCACCCGGCTGGGCTGTTCCCGGGTCCATCGTTAGCCGGGAACGGGCTGAGTCTTGGTCACCGGGTGGTGAGCAGTGTCACTGTGTGTCACCCATTTGGATATCTGTATGTATTACTAATATCATCATAATCGTTATTTCCAATATTATTGTGGTTTAGTTATTAAATTGTTCTTATCTCACCCCCAGGGAGGGGGCAGGAAGGAGGGTGAGTGAGTGGCTGTGGTGTGTAAACTACAACAGCTGGGGAGCACATCTGGATGCTCAGACTGGGGTTGGGGAACCGAAACACTGGGATGCAACGCAGGTGATGGACAGGGAACTGTGGTCCCACAGTGTGGCTCAGTCCCCAAATTCCAGTCTGAACTGGTGCTGCTCCTGCAAATCGGGCTCCCAGGGCCCCCAAATCCACAATATCTCCCTCCCGCTGGGGACATCAGCATGGTGTCCCCTCCAGCCTTGTGCACAGAGAGCAGTGGGACACGCACCTGTAACCCCACCGCGACACAACCCCAGTAGTGGGGCTGGCACAGCTCCTCGCCCCCCAGCAGCAGATTTTGGCCCCGGCCGGGGGCTGCGCTCTTACCCAACCCCAGCAATCGCTCACTTGGAAACAAACCCCAGCTCGCCCCACGCTCGCTCCCTCTGCCCCGCGGCCGGTTCTGTGAGGGGCAGGGCGAGGATTAAGGATGCGATAGCCGCGGGGATTACCCACAGCCCACGCTGGGATCCCAGCAGATTGCCTGTGCTGGGGGGGGAGGACAGCGTAAAACCTCATGCCTTTGCATTTGATGGATTTATTTTTTTTTATGGTGGAATAAAACGGAGGATTTTCCTAAATGCTAAAATTACACCAGGGAGGTCTGTGTGTGATGGCAGAAGCGAGCGACATCCACTGCAACTCAGCGATGGGTAAGCAACCCTCGTCTGACCAAAGGGGCACTTTTTCCCCTGAAATTCATGACCCTCTGCCAGCCTCCACGCAGCCCAGCAAGGCACCTCCACCCCCTTTTCACCCATGGGGAAACTGAGTCACGGAGCAAATCCCCAGCATGGCTGTGAGTCAGTTCTCCCATCAGCTTCATGACAAAAGACCTTGGAGACGAGCGGGGATCTCCCTGGCTCTTCCCTACAGCCTCAAGCATCAGCACCCCCAAAGAGCACCCCAATCTCCACCTTTCACCCCGCAGAATGGAGCTCATGCTCATCCTGGCTCTGTTTCCATCTTTCCTCCTGCCTGCATCCCAAAATGCACAAAGACGTGTCTGTAGATAAAAAAATGCTATTTTTAGCATCTCGTATCATCAACCTCTACGCGTGGCATCCCCAGGGATGAGGCTTCGGAAGGGTGCAGCAAACCCAGGGCAGGGGAAGGCACGCTTACATCAGCCAGAATAAAAACCAGGATATAAATCTGCACTGAGATTAAATTAAATATAACCAGGTTATATTCTCTACATGGAGAAGAGGGTGTCACCTATGCTCATCCCCAACTACCCAAAATAAAGTGGTTTACCCACTCCAAGCTGCTCTAAAAATGTGGATTTGGGGTCACATCCCAAGCTGGGAGCAGGAATGGAGGCGAAGTGGTGATGGCTCTGCTCTTCCTGCCCTGAAACCCCACCAGGACCAGGCTGAGGGTGCAGCTTGGCCCAACACCGAGGATTAACGGGGAATTTCTTTTGTAGCTCCCTCCCTGAGTTCATGCTGCTGCAGGGATGCTCCAGAGGATGCTCCCTGCACATGCTGCACAGCAATCTTGATTTTTGCCCTTTGCAGGAGATGAGGCCGTGCTTGCCCAGCCGGGCTCTGCCGAGCCTCACTCCCTGCCCAAAGCTGTCCCCAGGTTGCTCCAGAGAGAGGAGCAGGAGAAATAGTGCAGTGACACACTACGAGGGACGTTTCTTGGAAATCAGCACTGGCAGCGCTAATCGGAGCGATAGGGCTGGGAGGGACCCCACAACCATGCTGCATCCCCCTGCCTGGGTCAGGGTTGGCTCCATGGCTCTGGTTCCCAATAGGACCCCACAGAATCCCAGAATGGTTTGGGTTGGAAGGAACCTTAAAGATCATCGAGTTCCACCCCCTTGCCATGGGCAGGGACACTTCCCACTTCCCTCTTGTCCTGTCTCTGCACCCCCTGATCCAGAGCCCC
>WKFP01014728.1:84958-96984 GCA_011057875.1 Pterocles orientalis | reverse complement strand
GGGTGTGTGTGTGAAAGGGGGGTTACGCTGCTGGAAAGAGTTGTTCAAATATTTATTCAGCCTGAGCCTCCTTGTTTCCTGCCCCCAGATGAAGTTGTCTGAATGTAATGTTACTAAACGAGCCGTATCCATTCTGCCTTTCCAACAATAATCGTGGCTGGTACAGCAAGTGGGATGGCAGCGTTTCAACATCCCGCCAGAGAGATGAAAACCAGAGTCCTTAAGGCAACATCGACCAGGCAGCGTCAGCCCCAAAGCTTTGGGATGAGGGTTTGGATTTCAGTGGTGGAACCTCACCAAAGACCCCAGCACCCATCCACACGGCTGGGCTGTTCCCGGGTCCATCGTTAGCCGGGAATGGGCTGAGCCTTGGTCACCGGGTGGTGAGCAGTGTCACTGTGTGTCACCCGTTTGGATATCTGTATATATTACTAATATCATAATAATAATTATTTCCAATATTATTGTGGTTTAGTTATTAAATTGTTCTTATCTCACCCCCAGGGAGGGGGCAGGAAGGAGGGTGAGCGAGTGGCTGTGGTGTGTAAACTACAACAGCTGGGGAGCACATCTGGATGCTCAGACTGGGGTCGGGGAACCAAAATACTGGGATGCAGCACAGGTGATGGACAGGGGACTGTGGTCCCACAGCATGGCTCAGTCCCCAAATTCCAGTCTGAACTGGTGCTGCTCCTGCAAATCGGGCTCCCAGGGCCCCCAAATCCACAATATCTCCCTCCCGCTGGGGACATCAGCATGGTGTCCCCTCCAGCCTTGTGCACAGAGAGCAGTGGGACACGCACCTGCAACCCCACCGCGACACAACCCCAGCAGTGGGGCTGGCACAACTCCTCGCCCCCAGCAGCAGATTTTGGCCCCAGCTGGGGCTGCGCTCTTACCCAACCCTGGCAATCGCTCACTTGGAAGCAAACCCCAGCTCGCCCCACGCTCGCTCCCTCTGCCCCGCGGCCGGTTCCGTGAGGGGCAGGGCGAGGATTAAGGATGCGATAGCCGCAGGGATTACCCGCAGCCCGCGCTGGGATCCCAGCAGATTGCCTGTGCTGTGGGGGGAGGACAGCGTAAAACCTCATGCCTTTGCATTTGATGGATTATTCTTTTTTTTTATGGTGGAATAAAACAGAGGATTTTCCTAAATGCTAAAATTACACCAGGGAGGTCTGTGTGTGATGGCAGAAGCGAGCGACATCCACTGCAACTCAGCGATGGGTAAGCAACCCTCGTCTGACCAAAGGGGCACCTTTTCCCCTGAAATTCATGACCCTCTGCCAGCCTCCACGCAGCCCAGCAAGGCACCTCCACCCCCTTTTCACCCATGGGGAAACTGAGTCACGGAGCAAATCCCCAGCATGGCTGTGAGTCAGTTCTCCCATCAGCTTCACGACAAAAGACCTTGGAGACGAGCGGGGATCTCCCTCACTCTTCCCTACAGCTGCAAGCATCAGCAGCCCCAAAGAGCACCCCAATCTCCACCTTGCACCCCACAGACTGGAGCTCGTGCTCATCCCGGCTCCGCTTCCATCTTTCCTCCTGCCTGCATCCCAAGATGCACAAGGACGTGTCTGTAGATAAAAAAATGCTATTTTTAGCATCTCGTATCATCAACCTCTGGGACGCACTGCTACGCGTGGCATCCCCAGGGATGAGGCTTCGGAAGGGTGCAGCAAACCCAGGGCAGGGGAAGGCACGCTTACATCAGCCAGAATAAAAACCAGGATATAAATCTGCACTGAGATTAAATTAAATATAACCAGGTTATATTCTCTACACGGAGAAGAGGGTGTCACCTATGCTCATCCCCAACTACCCAAAATAAAGTGGTTTACCCACTCCAAGCTGCTCTAAAAATGTGGATTTGGGGTCACATCCCAACCTGGAAGCAGGAATGGAGGCGAAGTGGTGATGGCTCTGCTCTTCCTGCCCTGAAACCCCACCAGGACCAGGCTGAGCGTGCAGGTTGGCCCAACACCGAGGATTAATGGGGAATTTCTTTTGTAGCTCCCTCCCTGAGTTCATGCTGCTGCAGGGATGCTCCAGAGGATGCTCCCTGCACATGCTGCACAGCAATCTTGATTTTTGCCCTTTGCAGGAGTTGAAGTCGTGCTTGCCCAGCCGGGCTCTGCCGAGCCTCACTCCCTGCCCAAAGCTGTTCCCGGGTTGCTCCAGAGAGAGGAGCAGGACAAATAGTGCAGTGACCCACTATGAGGGATGTTTCTTGGAAATCAGCACTGGCAGCGCTAATCGGAGCGATAGGGCTGGGAGGGACCCCACAACCAGGCTGCATCCCCCTGCCTGGGTCAGGGTTGGCTCCATGGCTCTGGTTCCCAATAGGACCCCACAGAATCCCAGAATGGTTTGGGTTGGAAGGGGCATTACAGATCGAGTTCCACCCCCTTGCCATGGGCAGGGACACCTCCCACTTCCCCCTCATCCTGTCCCTGCACCCCCTGATCCAGAGCCCCCCCAGCTCTCCTGTAGCCCCCTTTCAGCACTGGAAGGTGCTGGAAGGTCTCCCCGGAGCCTTCTCTTCTCCAGGCTGCACACCCCCAACTCTCTCAGCCTGTCCTCGCACGGGAGCTGCTCCAGCCTCGGACCATCTCCGGGGCTCCTCTGGCCCCGCTCCAGCAGCTCCGTGTCTGTCCTGTGCTGAGGACCCCAGAGCTGGGGGAATTGCTCCAAAACAAGGAAAAGCCCCAGGATACCAGGAGCAGGGATCTCAAGGCCGGGCTTTACCCAGAGAGGTCAGAAATGCCACAATCTCCTTCTCACGCACACAGGACTGCTTCCAAAACCTGAACTAAGATGCTCTTCAGCACTGATCCATCATCCTCTGACCCCAGCCCAGCCTTCAGCTGGGCATGTCCTGAGCGGCCAAAGGCTGCCATCCAGCCCCCCGGGTGACCCGCCAAGTGTCACCCAGAGGTGACACTACTGTCACCCAGGAGGCCCCAAGCTCTAATTGCAAGACCCCCAACGACTCACTCCCCCCCACCAAACCCCACCGCCCCCCTTCGTCCCTCCTGTCCCTGCAGCTTTATCTGTCTTAAGCCGATTGCCGGTGCTGCGGCGGCGCTGGGGCCACCTGCGGTGACCCTCCGGTGTGCTGCTGCCTCGGTGGTTGCCAGGTGAAGCAGGCAGCAGTTTGTGGGTTGTGGCGGGAGCCTGCCTGCAAGGATTAAAGGGAATTATAGGCACTGCTTAAGTGTACTGGCGGCAGCAAAGGTGGAACGGTGGCCAGCAGCAAGGCAGGAGCCAAAAGTGCCACGCAAGAGTGGTCCCCAGCCAAGAGCATCCTTCCCAGGGCTCCCTGTTTGTTGTAGTTTTGATCCTGGCTGAGAGCCAACCCCACACAGCCGCTCACTCACCCTCCCCAGGATGGGGAGAGAATTAAAGGGGTGAAGGGAAAAGAGACTTGTGGGTTGAGATAAGAATAATTTAATAACTAAACTATAATGATGATAATAACAGTAAAATATAGAAATATACAAATGAGTGACACACAGGGACACTGCTCACCACCCAGTGACCAAGGCTCAGCCTGTTCCTAGCCAATGATCCCAGAGCAGGGAGAGTCCTGAAACAGGAATCCCATAAAAGAGATTAGAGCCCGAGTGTCTGAGAGACCAAGACAACCCCGAGAGAGGGGTGACCTGGAGGGAGACAACCTGAAGCAAGAGAGAGAACTTCCGGACAGAGCCTCACCTCTCTCTTGGCCATGCCGGGCATGGGATGGAACAGACCATTGGCCAGTTTGTGTCTCAGTCCTGAACCTGAGGTTGAATTCTGGGCTGGTCACTGGGGCTGTGCTCCCTCCCAGCTTCTCCTGCCCCTGCAGACACTGGCAATGGATTAATATTAGCATTTTGTTTAATTTCAATCATTAAACTCTTCTTACCTCAATTCACAAGTTTTCTTACCTGTTCCCTCTAATTATCTCCCCCATTCCACTGCAGGGAGGAGGTGAGCGAGTGGCTGCTTGGTGCTTATTTGCCAGCTGGAGCTAAACCACAACAGCTGATTTTGTTATTTTCTGTCCCCCCCACAGACTCAAAACACTGTGTTTCCCCCAAGCCGGGCACAGCCATTCCCTTCACAGCCAAGAGGGTGACACGGGGAGATGCGGAGGGTGATTGTCACTCCATGAGTGAGCCCATCACTGGGGTGTCCCCAGGACGGATGCTGCAGGAGGCTGTCCCCAGTGTGGCGACAGGGCTGCAGGGATGGGCTCAGGTTTTGCAGGGAGCTGAGCCAGGGTCTGTTCCTGCAGGAACCAGATGGCTCAAGGGAGCCTAATCCTACCTGGCATGAGCGAGGAGGGGTCTGGGAGCTCCGGGCAGACAGATTGTGAAGTGGAAAAGCTGCACAGGGCAGGAAGGTCCCAAAGCCAGGGACAGTACAAAACACGGGCATTTTGGAGGGGGTGAACCACGGGCTGGGGGCTGCCAACAGCTCTGTGATGCTCTCAAGGGTTAATCTCACCCTGGGCAATGATGCAACAAGAAAGCTATGGGAAAAGTCCCAGCAAAGCCCGGTTTAACCCGCCACATTGCTGCCCCAGGCACATTTTCAGCGCTGGTTGCACATTGCTGGGGCCACAGTGGGCTCTGGCCACGCACCCCATATCCTTCAAAGGAAAAACAACCTCTGAGCTGCATACAACCTTGGACTTGACAATTGCAAGGTCCTTTCCAGGCTTAAAACCCATTAACCAACACATATCCCAGAGGATCTACACCTTGGGCTGGCACAGCAGAGGCGGAAGCTGCTGGGAATGGGTGGGAGGCAGCGGATCCAGGTTTGGTCCTCTCCCAGACACTTCCCATCATGGATGAAAAAAAAACCAAACCCTGGTTTTCTCTCCCTAATTATGGCCAGGAAAGGTTTGCCACACCGGGGAGCACGGTCTCTGTGCTCCAGCTCCTAATTACAATGCAGAGCGTGCAAAATACAGGTCACCCGGCGCTATTATTACACACCTGGATGGTTTCCATTAATTAAGGGGGATAAAAAACGGAACGCTGCGGAGGGAGATGTGCAACACGGGAGCCTGAAGGGATGGATGCAAAAATACCCCGCGCGGGGACGAGCCGCGGGTGACTCATGGGGACTTGGCAAAGTACGGCCAGCACCGGGACACCGAGCAGATGGGCTCCAAAATGGTCTGGTGGCACATCCCCATCTGCGCTGGCTCCATGGGGGGTGATGCCACTGGCCTCCCAGCTGGGGCTAAGGGGGGTTTTGTGGTGTCTTTGTGTCCCAGGGGGGCTCAGGGGGTGTTGCTGGCAATGCACAGAGGAGGAGAAGGGTGTTGCACGATGCAGGTGCTGCGTGGAGGCAGGTGGGTGAGGTGGAGGGTGGGATGCTCTCCCCAGTGCCAAATCCCTGACAGCACATAAATACCCATCGGCTGGAACAAACACAGTCTCCCCTCCCACCAGCATCATGTAGGGATGCTGCTCGTGGGCTTCACCCCACAACACCAGAACCCTTCAGGACCCTCTGTGTGCACCCAGACGGGCACCCTGCCAGCAGCGCTCAGGTTTACGGGGCTCCTGGGAGCCTCTTTACCCTCTCCTCTTCCTCACGCTTCCTAAGCAATACAGCCCAGCTCCAGCCCCCGCTTTGGGCTGGCTCTCCACAGCCCCACCAAAGACGGGGGACATCATTTTCTCATCCCCAAACCTCCGACCTGATGCCTCGGTTCAGTCGGGCACATTCAATCGCTCCCTGCAGCCAAACACCAGCGCTGCCAGCCGGCTGCTCCCTGCCTGCTTAGATAACTGCCTTTTGCTAAACAATTAAAAAAAAAAACCAAGGAAAAGAGCAATTACCCTTTTTAAAAACCAGCCAAGCGCAGCCCCAACCCTCCCACCCACGTACCAGCCTGGGCTGGTCCTAGCGCCGAGATGCAGGCGGGAACCAGCAGCACCGATTTGGTCCCCGTAACCCAGCAGGTCCCCCCCTCTACCAGGGCAAAACCCTTCCCTGCAGCGGGAAAAAGCTTTGGGATGCTCAAGGAGCCACATCCCGGCTTGTCTGACACTGGGAAGGGGAACCGGCAGCCATCAGGCCACTGGTGGCAGGGTTTGAGCTCATATCCCCTCCTTAATTTTCTGGTGCAATAGGGAGGACAATGCTTCATTGTGTCGTGGGAAAAAGAAAATGATCCCGCAGCTGTTTGTGGAAGGAAAGGTTTCAGCTGGAAACGCCCGCGGGCCAAGGGAAATCACCCACCGACGGAGCCGGGACACGGAACTGGCCCCGCCGCACCCCAAATCTCTTTTCCATGAAGTTTCCGACGGGGAGCAGCACGGGCTCAGCCCTGCCCGGGGCCAGCAGAGATGGGATGAGCTCAGCGTGGTTATTTGGGGACATGGGGACACAGCTTGGGGACCGTGAGCTGGGCTGAAAAACCTCTTCTGCTTTCAGCGCGTGATGCACATCCAGCCGGAGCAGCCGGGGTGACTCAGGGGGTGGAAATCCCCCCGCACCAAGGTCACCACCATGTCACTGTCTTCCAGGGCCATGAGGCCACCACCGCATCACCTTCCAGGGCCACGAGGCCACCACCGTGTCACCTTCCAGGGCCACGAGGCCACCACTGTGTCACCACCTTCCAGGGGCACGAGGCCACCACTGTGTCACCTTCCCTGGGCCAGAGGCCACCACTGTGTCACCACCTTCCAGGGGTACGAGGCCACCAGTGTGTCACCTTCCCTGGGCCAGAGGCCACCACTGTGTCACCTCCTTCCAGGGGCATAAGGCCACCACTGTGTCACCTTCCATGGGCAGGAGGCCACCACTGTGTCATCTCCTTCCATGGGCACAAACCACTGTGTCACCTTCCATGGGGTGGAGGCCACCACCATGTCACCTTCCATGGACAGGAGGCCACTGCCATGCCACCCCATTCCAGGGGCACCAGGCCACCACTGTGTCACCTCCCTTCACGGGGAACACCTCTGCAGGGGGAGTCATGCCGCTGTGGGTGGTATCAGCACAGGTCGGATGCACCGTCACTATTTTTTCCCCCCAAGGGACCCAGGAGAACTCGGGGTCCTCCCTAAAGACCCCCCCAGGGAGTGCGGGATGGCTCCGGTGAGCCATGGGGACTGTCACCCTGCCAGGGGATGCTCCATCAAAACCGCAGCAGAGGCAGCCGTGGGAGTGAAAAGCCTCTTAACGACCACAAAAAGCAACTGTGGGCTTTTTCATTTTATTTTGTTTTGTTTTTTTTTTTTAAAGCCACTTCATTTTCTAGAATTGGCTTAATTGTGTCATTAAGGGAGGGAACACTGAGCCCCAAAGGATGGGCTGGGGCGAGGAGAGGGAGCAGCGGGGGGCAGCTCTTTACTCCTCGAAGGAAGATCCTCCACCCCTACAAACCATCCCCTTCTCCCAACCACCCCCTCGGCTGCCGGCTCCTCTCCCTCCCGGCCGCTGCCTCAGTTTCCCCATCCCCTAACCGAGGACTCGCGGTCGCAGCCAGAGACGCGTTTTCCCCCTTAAGGAGCCAGACCCAAGACCCTTCCCAGCCACAAGAACCAAGAGCAAAGCAATTGTGTCCAAAAAGGGGGGTTTTCACGCTGGGTCAGCAACACAGAGCAGGCGGAGGGGCCACATCCTGCCCCGGCGGTGAGGGCAGGCACAGAGCCCGCAGTGCTGAGCGCTCCCCTGGGTTTTAACAGCTCTTGGGGTGGTTTGTGCAAACCCCACCGATACCGACACGTGGGAACTCGCCTTCTGAAGATGCTCGTGATGTTCCAGCCTGCATCCCTCACAAAATCCCTCCGCAAGCTGCCCACCCTCCTCGGATGCAGGGCATCAGCCCCAGCCACAGGGTCTCAGCATCGTTTTAAGGGATACAGGAAACATCCAGGTCCAGGTTGCACGGCACCATGCAAATAGCAACAAATGTATTAGAAACCAGGGGGGTGTGGGGATGCTTCGTTCGTGCCACGTTGAAGCAGCATGGGAAGGAGAACAGCTATCGCCATCCCGATGCCGCGATAACCATCACCTCCCTGCTCCTCAAACTGCTCCAGTTCGGTTACTGGGGCCCTGTCGCCCCTCCCAGTCTGTTCTCACGCTGAGCCACAGCTAACGAACCTCCTAATAATGATGAATCAGGAATATATCAGAGCCTCTTGCAGGCAGCTTTGCCGGCTGGAGATTAATACCGACTCCCCCTCCCCAACAGCAGATATCCCCCAAACCCCTGGTGGAAAAAAACAATAAAAAATGAAGGAGCCCTTTTCCCAGCAGCTCTTTTCCTTTTGGTGTTTAATTAGGAATAATTAATCAGGGGTGGTGACCCGAGCAGTAGGACAGGGCATATATTCTCCAGGAAGGGGTTTCTGCCACCTTCCCCCAGTTGTCATGGAAATTGTGATGGATGCTGATGGAGATGCTGCGCTTGCCAAATGCAAACGTGCCGCAAATTTCAGAGGGACTCCAGCCTAGAAGAGATCAGCCGGAGAAATCCTGCGCTGGATTACGGGGGAATCGGTGGAGGGAGACCTGTCGTCTTCCCAGGGATGGAGCGAGAAATGAGATGTCCCACGTCTGCCCGGCTTCATGCAGCTTTAAAGGGATTTTTTTTCTGCCCTGTCACTAGTAGGAATTAAGAAAAAAAAAAATGAGGAAGCAGGGAGCCAGGATGGGATCTGCCAGAAATGCCCAGGTGCAAGCAGGACTGGAGGCGGGGAGCTCAGCGCCCATCCCAGGCTGGAGGTGGGGAGCTCAGCACCCATCCCAGGCTGGAGGGAGAGGTTCCACCCCGCTTTCCCTGCCCAGTTGGACCCTAAGGCAACCCCAAAGCTTCATCCCAAAACTACAGCCCCAGGAGCATCCCCTGTTTGCCCCAGAGGTGGCAACAGGATCAGACCCACCTGCAGGGCCCTGGCAGAGGAGACGGGGAGCGAGGCATCACTGGGTGCCTCCCGAGCCCGCCGTCACGCCAGCCCCATAAACAGCCCCGATTTACATATGTAGGACGGAGCCACCACGCCAGAGCAGCCACGACCTACTTTCCTGCCACCCTGGTGGGACGTGGGCACGTTCGGGGGCTGCGGCAGGCTCAGCTCGGCCCCCCCGAGCAGCCCACCCCCTCGGTGAAGAGCAGAAATAGGTTGGGAGTCCCGCTTTTGGCGCATCCCTGGGTTTTCACACCCAAAATTGCAAATCCCAGAGGATGCGACAGCTGCTCACACCTCCGAAGTGCTGCCGGCATTGAGACCCGGGGGGAGGAATGGGTAGGCTCAGAGCATCCGTGGGGTTTGATCACACGTTCCCCGCAGCTTGTGCGGGAGCTCGGAGTTCCCACGTGTGTCACGAGCTGTGGGGGCTCAGCTCGTGCGTGTCTCCATCGCCCGCTCCTCGCTGCCGTACCAGCGTCCACAACTAACATATTCTGGCAAGATGATGTATGAAGACCCCCACGCACCCTCTAGACACTATTTTTAATTTTAGAAGCCTTTTTTGCAACACTGAGCATAAAGCAATAAGCTTTTACCGGTGCCTCTGGGATGCTCCTTCCCCTTAGGACCGCAGAAACCGATTGGTTTCCGTACGAACACGTTTTTTTCCATTAAGAAAGGGAAAAAAAAAAAAAAACAACGAACATAATCCAGCACTGCTGAGCATCTTCCCACTCGCAGGCGTTTCAGCAGCGTTCACCTGCAGGTCTGAACTGGGGACGGCACTGGTCCCCGAGGGGAGAAATGCCGATATTTATTTCACAGCCTGTTGTTTCCCTTAGCCAGGGCAGCTCTCAGCAAACATCCCGGCAGCTCCAGATTGCTGCAAGAGCAAAGATTCAGAGCAGCTTTAACCTTCTGGTGGCAATACCCCTTCCCGACACGTTTTGTGTTCTTTGCTCAGAGCTATGCAGGGCTCCCAGTCCCTGCTGTTGAAGAAAAACTTATTTATTGTAGAGGGAAAATAAACCCCACCTCAACCAGCTCTCAGATATAACCCCTGGAAGCAGGTGAGGAACAAGTGATGCAAGAGGAGAGGGTTTCACTGCATCTGAGGCCTCTTTTTTGCATCGAGTCACTTGTTCTAATGCCCAACGGATGAAAACAGAGAGGAAGAGACAAAAGGAAAGAGAGAAGTGTTCTGCCTGGCTCTCCTCTGGTATCAGAGACCACGGAGAGGGGAAGAAAGAAGAGAAACCTCTTTCTTCTGTGGGTGGGTGGTCAGTGAATGGCCAAATGTACCAGTATTGATGCAGGGGGACGCGAACCAGCATCCCTGCACAGAGATGGGTACCGACATCCCCGCATGGGGACCATCAAACCTACCGGCATCCCTGCATGGGGATGGATACCAGCATCCACATGGTGGGACGGTCAAATGGGCCAGCATCCCATCCCTGCACAGGCGTAGGTACAGGCATCCCTCCACGGGGATGGGTACCAGCATTGCTGCACAGGGAACATTAAACGTACCAGCATCCCTGCACAGGGATTGGTACCAGCATCCACATGGTGGGATTGTCAAACGTACCCGCATCCCCCTGTGGGGATGGGTACCAGCATCCTCAGAAAGGGATGGGTACCAGCACCCCTGCACAGGGACACAGTCAAACACACCAGCACCCCTGCACCATGACCCAGTACCAGCATCCTCAGGCACAAACCACCCAACCACACCCAGGCCCCAGCCTCACCACCCCTGAGCTCTTCTCACCAGCTCAAAAGCCATCAGACCAGGAGGAAAATTAAAGCAGGGAGAACTCCATCCCAGGGGAGCACATTCCTAGGGCACCGGGATGCTCGCAGCTCCCCAGCAGCCACGGGGCTTGTTTCACCCTGTGCTCAGCTTGCTCCCCTGGGAGATGTTTCTGGGCTCGGTACAGAGCTGTGACCAGCTCCCACCACACATCACCATTTCCTCGGAGCCTCAGCTCCACGAGTCGAGGAATTCGCCTCCTGCTTGGTAAAAGTACTTCTAGCTCTTAAGGCAGCAGGCAAAGCTTGGAAACGAGGTGCCAAGAGGCTCTCACAGCCCAGCAGGTGAACAAAAGGGAACTAAAATTTTGATTTCACAAAATGGGAAGATTTTCATTTATGTGGGTTTCACTACTGGTGCGATCGCATCGGAAAGGCACATGGTTACAAAAGCGAACCCAAAAGACATTTATTAGCCTGAAACACCAACCAACCTTTGGTTTTCAAGTCAAAACAGGCCAGCTTCTATTTGTAACAGGTTTTCTTTTTTTTTTCCCCTCCAGGAAACACTTTCCTACACTCCAGCAGGACCATCAGCTCCAGGAAAATATCATTTTCCAGCTCCCCTCCTCCCGCCACGGGCAGCACCCACCCAGTGCTCTTCTGGCCGTTTCACCCAGACCTGCTCTTCCTCCCCGGATTTCCCCTCCTGGGTTTTTCTTTCCTCTTTCTCATACCAGCAGGGTTCAAGCCAGGCTGTTGTAGTTTTTACACCACGCAGCCTCTCGCTCACCCTCCCCTCTCTTGGGAAAGAGACTCATGGGGTGAGACAAGAACAAAAACTGCAATAATATTGCAATAAAACTGCAATAACATTGGAAATCATAATAATGATTATAATAATAGTAATATATACAAATGAGTGACATACAGGGACACCGCTCACCACCCAGTGACCAAGGCTCAGCCCGTTCCTGGCTAACGATCCCAGAGCAGGGAGAGTCCTGAAACCACAATCTCGGAACGGAGATAACAGCCAGAGTGTCCGAGAGACTGAGACGACCCCGAGAGAGGGGTGACCTGGAGAGAGAGACAGCCTGGAGCAGGAGAGAGACCTTCCAGACAGAGCCTCCCCTCTCCCCTGGCCATGCCGGGCATGGGATGGAACAGACCATCGGCCAGTTTGGTCTCAGTCCTGAACCTGAGGTTGAATCCTGGGCTGGTCCCTGGGGCTGTGCTCCCTCCCAGCTCCTCCTGCCCCTGCAGACACGGGCACAGCAGAGAAGCTGGAAAGTCCTTGAGTGTCCTGGCAGCAGCTCTGCCCATCAGTGTGTG
>WKFP01014728.1:37683-66937 GCA_011057875.1 Pterocles orientalis | reverse complement strand
AAAAAAGAGAAGAAAAGAAAAAAAAGAGGCAAAAAGTTGCAGGGGCGACAGTCTTTCGAAGGTGTTCAAAGCAAAGGCGAAGGCAGATTCCAAAGTTCTGTATTTTTCAAAATAAAGATCACACGTTGTTTAGAGACAATCTACACAAGAGTTACAAAAAATAGTCGCCCAGGCATAAGCATACACAGGTTTGTTAATTATACACATATGGTTACAAGTGTGCTTGCAAAAAAGTTCATTGGAAATATACACAAGGCTCTGTAAATGTACACCGTGTAGTGTTACAATTCTATATTCAAACAAGGAAAATTGACAGTATGTTACATTCACTTACAAGTAGACAAAATGCAAAATACAGTTCATCTTCTGTACAAAAAGGGAAGGTGATTCACACTTTACAAGGTGAAAAGGGACTCTGATTGTAAGGAAAACTAGGGGGGGTCTGTACTTTTGCACTTTTTGTTTCTTACTGTCACAAAATAAGCAAAACATTACTTTTTAAGATTCAAAAAAACACTATTTTGAACTGAATAATTTTTTTGTATAACATTTAGAAAGGATCGCTACTGTTCAACTAGGTGACAAATAAAACCAAGCATATTTTTTTTTTTAAACATTAACTAGGCTGTATAAAGAGAACATTTCCTTCAAAAGAAAAAATTTACTTCTGGTTGAAATTACAATTTACAATATACAACACTATATGCTACGACCATAAAAGGTGTGAATATACACTGAAATGCACAGGTTTTGCTAATTCTTTTTTTTTTTTCTTACCAAAAAACGGGTTTTTATGTCGATTCAAACTTCTCCACATTTACATTACAGAGGTTTACAAATGTACAATTGTACAGTCAGAAGTATGTTCCACTACTAGGGTACATTATAGATACAGATCAGACATCAAAACAAGAAAATACTACAAATTTTTATATATGTAAAGTCTACACCAAGTATACACTATATATTTATAGAAGCAAGACCAAAGCCGAGTTGGATTTTTTTTTGTTTTTGTTTTTCCCTCATGCTAAATAATCAAATTCCTGTTGTCAGAACAAACCGAGTAGGCAGTACAAGTACACCCGTCCCCCTTGCTTTAAAAACTTTCTGGGTGTGTACGTTTTCTTCCCAAAAATGACAGCTAAGCTACCTCCTTTAGCATGTTATACTCAAAAAAAAAAAAAAAAAAGCAATTAAAAAGTTTTAAAAACTTAATCTTTTTTTTTTAAAACTGAAGCTTTAGCAAGTTGATTTTTCTTTTATTTATAAACAGCGCTAAATGCGTCTTTTTTGTGCCATTTAACTAAAATTCAAACTTCTTCCTGACCTTTGAGTAAAAGGAGAAAAAACAGGTATTTGCAAAAAAAAAAAAGTTGCCTGCAAGGCAAGATGAATTAAAAACAGGTTTTTTTGTTTGTTTTCTTCAAACCAACCACCCTGAAAGTTTCCACATTTGGAATATAGATACAACAGTGAACAAAAATGTGGCCTTCCATGTACATTTGATACCTATGTACAAGTATTCTATACACCAGTAAAACAGCAGGGCAATTAGTTAATTAAAAAAAATAATTAGTACATGTTATGCATAATAAAATTAAAGAAATTTACAAAGGCTTTTTCTTTTGTCTTTTTGTTTTCTAGCAACCATAAAACCTTTTCTAACTGTATATTGGAATATTGGCGGTTGCTGGTTGTAGGTGCCGGGTGGCCAGTGAGCTCCTCCCTGCTCCGTGGCTTCAGATGATTCCGTTTGGTGGTCCGCAAATGGGCCCCAGGTCCACCCCGTTCTTCATGTAGTATTTCTCCAGCTTGGCCAAAATGTGTTTGCCGTAGGTGTATTTACGCAGGGTAGCGATGTGAGGCCGGATCTAGGAGAGAAAAAGAAGAGTGAGTGATGTTTAGTGTCCTGGTTTGGACTGGGACAGTTCCCTCTCTTCCCAGCAGCTGGTGTGAGGCTGTTGGGGTTTGTGCTGAGCAGAAGCTGATCACACACTGATGGGCAGAGCTGCTGCCAGGACACTCAAGGACTTTCCAGCGTCTCTGCTGTGCCCGTGTCTGCAGGGGCAGGAGGAGCTGGGAGGGAGCACAGCCCCAGGGACCAGCCCAGGATTCGACCTCAGGTTCAGGACTGAGACCAAACTGGCCGATGGTCTGTTCCATCCCATGGCCGGCATGGCCAGGGGAGAGGTGAGGCTCTGGCTGGAAGGGCTCTCTCCTGCTCTGGGTTGTCTCCCTCTGGGTCACCCCTCTTTCAGGGTCATCTCAGTCTCTCAGACACTTGGGCTCTTATCTCCATTCCAGGATTGCAGTTTCGGGACTCTCCCTGCTCTGGGATCATTGTCTGGGAACAGGCTGAGCCTCGGTCATGGGGTGGTGAGCAGTGTCCCTGTGTGTCACCCATTTCTATATATTACTGGTATTACCATTATGATTTCCAATATTATTGCAGTTTAGTTATTAAATTGTTCTTATCTCACCCCGTGAGTCTCTTTTCCCTTCACCCCTTTAATTCTCTCCCCGATGCCCAGGAGAGGGGAAGGTGAGCGAGCGGCTGTTGTATGAAACTACAACATTTAGAAGCCCAGAGAAGCTGTGGATGCCCCATCCCTGGAGGGGTTCAAGGCCAGGCTGGATGAGGCTTTGGGCAACCTGGGCTAGTGGGAGGTGTCCCTGCCCACGGCAGGGGGTGGGACTGGATGGGCTTTAAGGTCCCTTCCAACCCAAACCCTTCCGGGATTCCATGAATTACGAGCAGGTCAGTCCTGAGCAAGCTGCAGGTTCCCGTACGGTCAGAGCACCAGCCACCATCCCAAGACCAGAAGACCACAAAAATGCCCCAGATATTAAAGTGCCATTTGCTGTAATCACATCAATTACTGTGAATGAAGTTAATGGTCCATAGCTCCCTGATGTTATTTTTAGGAGGAACTTCTGGTCAAGCAGGTGCCACTCTCCTGAGCTGTTTACCAGAATCCAGCTGGATCCCAGCACGTGGATGGATACAAGGCTCTGTCCCAGGAGAGGAGGCTGGAAAGACACGACCCCTGGGTGCTCAAGCTTCCCAAGGGTGCCCTGACACTCTGCCCCCAGCCTGGGGGTGAACACACTACAGCAGAAAAGGGTCTAGTGCAGCCGAGCAGCTTTTGCTGAACCTGAGCAGGGGCTTCTGCCTCCTTCCAGGCAACAGAACTTCAAAAAACCCGCTAAAACCCTGAACGAGCTGCTGGTACGGACCCCAGCAGTGTGTCAGAGAGGCCCGCAGCGCTCCTGGGCTGAGCAGCAGTTTAATTTCTGGACCTGACAAATCAAATATTTATTTTAAGCAGAGAAGAGGTCTGCGGCAGCCAGCTCCAGCCGCTCGCACTACATCAGAGTAAAAGTCACTTTGGAGGCCACTGTGGCTGGAGTAAAACCCCCATCGCTGCCAGAGCGGCCGAACGGGAGAGCTGTTCCCGCTGGAGTAACATCACCACGCTACTGCAGTTCTCCTGGACAGCTTCAGAGGCAGGAGATGTAAGAGAAATTCATTTGCATTACTGGATGAGGAATATCCCACACCACCAGCATGTTCCCTCAATAACACAATTTCAACGGACGACTCCACGGCGGGAGAAGACGGCCAGCACACCATGTCCAGCCCCTGGCTCCTTGGGTGGACACACTGCCAGGACTGACTGTAATCCCATGGGAAATCCATCCCCAAACCCATCCTGCTTCAGAAATTCCTACATCAGTTATTGTAACAACCGTACAGGGATGCCCTGACATCCCATTTCCAAGCAGGTCCAACTGCTGCTCTGAGGTTAAGGAGAACAAAAGCTCCCCAGGTCCAACAGTTCCTTCTTTGTCTTCATTTCTAAGACTTTTTTTTTTTACTTTTAACTGACAGAACTGACTGTTAAATTTATTTTTCAATGTTTTACACTTTTTTAAATAAAAGTGCTGTCTCCAACAATAACACAAACTGCTTGTTTGTACTAATCGCAGTTTTTCCAGTCCCAAAGCAACAGTCCCTACACCCGATTTTCCCAGGCTTTCACTCAGCCCGATAACATCGCTGAGATCTCCATACCCAGCCAGGCTTATTTAGCTGTCAGCCCAGTTCTATTTTTGACAACCACACTGATAGCCTAATTAGCATCTTATTCAAAAGATTTGCTTGACAGGCGAAAGAACATGTCAGTAAAGATAATTTCTATTTTTTTTTTTAATATGTATCTCTATATATAGATGAGCAAAGCTACAGGTCATTCTGCTACAGTTAAACTGCATCTATCCCTTGCCACAATTTTTAATTATCTTTCTAATTTCTTTTCGACTAACACAGATTTTAAAAGAACTATTCTGAACGATTCCTAAACCTAAGAAGTAACCTCCCTCAAGATTTTTTCAGCTGCATGTAGTTTATATACTGAGCAACTGCCTGGTGACGGTGAAAATCAGTGCCTTTGCACAGGTAATACCCACTTCTTTTCACAGGGAAAATAACTCACTCCATTTCACTCAAAGATTCTTAAATACACTTGATTTCACTGGGATTTCAACAACTGACACTTTGTCACAGTTCCTCTTAAAAAAATAAATATGGGGTTTCCCAAGCTAGCGTTAGTATTTTATTTCTAACAAGAGATCTGGCTCGAGTTGGTTATTTTTCACAGAGTAACAGACTCTAAAACCATGTGATTGAAGAAAATAATCTCAGTTCCACTACGCATTTAAAAGCCTCTTTTTTTCCATTCATCACAGTTGTAAAGACGCACAAAAGTGACCTTTAAAAGCAGGAAAATGAAGACATCACCTGATTTTTAGAGCCTCCTGCCCTCGGGGCAGCAGGGATATAGCCCTGGGAGGCAGGACTGGCAGCAATGTATGTTTAATTCCACAATGTCTTCATTTTTGACAAATATTACGTCCTGAAGCGGTTATGTATTCAAACACTGCAGCGTAACGCTAAACCATGGAAGTTTCTCATCAAAACCACATTCAAAACCGAGAAACAGAGAATTTGATGAATGGTTCCAGGCTCAGACGCTACAGCAACACGCTCCATCAGCGCGGTGTCACCAGCCAGCCTGGCTGTCCTGATCTGGGCTGGAAAGCGGGGACACGAAGTGACAAGGCAGCGCTGGCAGCCCCCAGCAGCACAACCAGCAGCTCTGCGCTCGGGCTGCAGGCGTGTCGAGGTCTGGCTCGGCTCCACTGAGCGCAGAAAACTGCTCTCATCAGCGAACGCTGTTCTCAGTGAGGGCAAGAGTGTCGTCATCGCCAGACCCTCAGAGCACCCTCGCAAGGCACCAACTGGGTGGCACTGTTGCTGTGAAAGTCTCGGTGTTTTTAAGGAACGTTTGCTACGCCACACACGCAGAACTAGGTTACTAGGTCAGCAGAGTCTGCTAGAAGCAGCCAGCTAGTTTTAACTCCAAATAGCATCTCATTATTTCACATTTTCCCTATTTCAGCTACTACTGAAATAAACAACTTTGAAATACCTCCATCATTAGAAAATCCTAATGGCAAAAGCAATTTCCCTTCCACAACCAGTGTGGCAGCGACAAGCCTTACATCCTTATCAACTGTCGGCAGCTGCTTACCTTGTGCATGACAATCTTCCGCTGAGCTGGTTCTGCCACATCGATCATCTTCTGTACCACGTAGTTGGCGTACTGATCTTTCATCATGGTGTATAAGGCACTGTGAGGGCCGTCGTTCATAGTGCACACCTCATCGATCAACATGGCACGCTCCGTACGGGAGGCGTGAGTCACGCATTTCTCCACCACGTTGCTGGAACAATAAAAGAAGGACAATCGGTGAGCGGGTGACATCGCTGCTGGGCTCTTCATTCAACCCCAAGGAGATCTGCCATGCTTCAGCAAGGGCAGACTGCTTGGGTAGAGAAATTCAGCAATGTGAAACAGAGGAGCAGTCCAAGGAACTTGGGATCTGAGTGGGAATTGGGGTAAAGGACCAGTTCGGGTTTTATTTCACCCAAATTTGTGCATCTCTACAGTGACACTGTATTTGAGATGGGTGTCTGTTCTCACAGCGTGCCCATTAGAGAAGCAGATGAGCTGTTCTTTGTTTGGTTTTCTCAATTGGAAGGGAGGTCCAAGGTTAGAACAACAGGGAAATGCTTATTCAGGAATGAAAGATCTTAGCAAAAGCAGAGAACTTCCGAAATTTCTGACTATATTAGATGACTAACCTCTGCTCTCCAGAGAGCCAAGTTAAATAGGAAATATGAAAGGGGAGGGAGAGTTCTGCCAGTCTTATCTTCTGCATCCCTGACTCAATCATAAAATCACCAAGTGGTTTGCCACAACTGTGCTCAGCTCAGGGGACAAGCTACACTAATTAACACTCCATCCGGAAAGACGGTTAGAAAAAAAAAAAAAAAGAAAAGAAAAAAAAAGCAAGGCAAGTCAGGGAGGAAGAATCTGAAATAAGACCATTAAGACCACGCATGCTCTTCTAACTCTTGTTAATGTTACACTTCCCTTGTGTTCATACGTATTAAAGCACTATTTCATTATTTTACTAATAAAAAGGGGGAATATCGAGCTTTTGAAGAGCTCAGCCTTCATGTTCAAATGGCTGGGAACACACACAGAAGGAATTTACAAATGTGGGAAGAATGACTTAATTTTGACACCCATTAAGGTACTTGGACTTTGGTCCTACCCGTGGGTAGCTCTGTAGCATCTGGACTAACCTCGGACAGCTGCAGCTTCCCTAAGAGAATATTATTATGCATGTGTCTCTAAAAGGACTGCAAGACTGAGCATAGAAAAAGCCCAGATTTTTCTGTGAAAGGGGGAATAAAAAAGAATTGTTGCTACATTGATTTCTCAAATTCCCTCGTGGCTTGACACAGCATCCCAGAGGCAGCAGAATGCTCTTCTGGCATGTTATTATCCAAGGGATAGCAACCACTTAAAAACCAGCAAAACAAAACCAAAAAAAAAACCAACGCACACAAAAACCCTTGGTCAAGTTCAGGAACTCGGATTAGTGCTACTCTTCCACATCTTAATCCTCCTTCATTCCAAGTAAAACTTACCTTGCCACTCACCGCTCCCAGTTTACAAGCAGTTATAAATAGCATTCTGTCACTAAGTGAAAAGTTCTTTTCACCTCCTTTCACCTCCCGACACCCCACCCCAAACTCTTCTGCAACTCTAGCATGTGTCCGTGCTCCCACGGGGCGTGGAGACTTCAAGGAACAAGTTCATACCTAGCAAATTTATGTTGACTCAACACAAGCACGTTGCCTCGAATTTCTGCTACAATCTTGCTCTTATCTTCAGGCCGACCATGTTCTAGTACGTGCTGGATAACATAGTTCCCGTACTGATCCTGTTTGAGAGACAGCAGGAACGTGTGACAAAACAAGGACAGGAACCACCAATATCAAACTAGTTCCCAACGTGCATTAAGACTTACAAACTCGGACTAAACACTAATTGAACTAGCTACTGTACAAATCATGTCAATACTTTCTACTTCTACAAAAACGTGCATTCTAGAGTTTTACCAGGAGGTTAAATACTGCATCTTTGTACCAATTACAAACCACAAAACAATATCCTTGAACAACAGGAGGCTGTGCTGATGCACGGTCATACTCTGAACGTGTGTATATTCAGACCACAAGACATATATTTTTCAGCTTCACAATGCCAGAGGCATGCCTGGATGCCTCGCCTCCCTACTTCCCATGTGCTAAATACATGAGTGCCCAGGACAGGGTTCATTTGCTGCTATATCCATCGTGCCCCAGTACCAGAATCCCAGTAAAACAAGTTCTCAGAAGGGCTCCAAGGAAGAGGAAAGGCAGCCAGGAATGGGGTGTACATAAAACCATACATTTTTAAGAACCTCAATCATTTGGCACTTTCTTTTTCTAGAAGTAATCAGCTCCTCGCATCAACTCCCTCAAGATTTACTTGCATTGTAACTTCTGGGGTGAAGCCTTAGGACACAAACTTAAGATCCTTTTCAAAAAGGAAAGTAACTAGAACTTTGATACCTGCTGGATATTTGCACATAGCCAAACCAGTTAGTGACGATGCATTTCTTGTCTGTCCCAGTCCTTCCCATTGCTCCCCAGAGGTCCCCTCGTGTCCACAGGACCCCAGCAGCACTAGAGCTGGAGCCCCAGACAGGCTGCCAGGGGCTTTCCTAACACAAACCACAAATCTTGAAACATCTCCCAGCACCCACGTTCCCCCTCCCCACACTGACCTGCACGAGCTGCTCGGTGTGTTGGTGAAGTTCCTCCAGGATGGGAAGGGTCTGCTCAGGAAGACAGTGCTCGAGGATCCTCTGGATCACACGACAGCCGTAGGGATGCGTAGACAACGCGAAAACCTGTGTTCAGCAGAGACAAGCAAGAACAGGCAGCAACACGTCTGTTAGTCTTTGTGAATCCTAGAAACCTTTCGGAATTAAATGAACACACGGCGGTTTTTTCCAGGCATGGGAGGTGACGGCAGCTTGCAGCACAGCAGCTCCAAAGAGCAGAAACTGGAAACATCTGTTCCCCACTGCCACAGGACTAACTGGGTGATCGCAGGCACATCACATCCCTACCTGTGCTTCAGCTTTCCCATTATGAAACAGGAAAACAATTGGTAAAACCTCTTGATTAATAAAAAAAGCAGCTGGACAGCCAAGCATTATTAGAAGCTGTGTTAAAACACCGTTTCAGAAGAATAAATCCAGCACTCTGTTTGGCAGCTACCTATTTTAAGCTGTGTAAGAAACAGTATGAACCAGAAAGGTTAAAAATGCTCAGCAAGGGATTTTCCTCAACTACTCGGTTTTGTTTAAAAGCCTTAACTGTGCTTAGGAGAAGTGACAACAAAGAACCTTCTTTCTCATTTCGAAAGGATTATCAAATCTGTTGGTAAGAACACGAAGCCTTGTTCAATTTATTATTTCTGCTCAGTTTTCTGTCTAAAGCACAAAGTCTTATTTGGTTGCTTAAAATTAACAAAAGCAGCAAATCCAAGCACTGAAGTTCAATTGACTCCTACACATTTTTAATAACTATTGAGTAAACTGTACAGGAAAAAAGGACTTGAAGTGGAACTAACTGCAGAAAAATAGTTTGGAGGTGAAAAGTTTAATCTTTCATATGAAAGTTCAGATGAAACTGGGAGGGCTGGTCAAAGAAACATCGGTGCCATCAGCCAGGCTCCCAGGGGTATTTCTGCCTTACCTGACTCTCTAGTGGAAGGTCCAAAGCTCAACTGCAGCCAGCAAATCTGCTGAGTAAGTTTCCAGCCAGAATCCTGCTTGTTTTGACATAGCCAAGCAAGTCCAGCTGTGCCAGGAACGGCCAAGCTCACAAAGCCTGGTTCCTGCTACAATAACCCCCGGCTATCCTCACAGCCCTGTGGCAAAACTTCCAATACTTCAAAGTCCCCCTCCAAAGGCAATTAAGTTGAAGTTGGAAACGCCCAAACCAGAGCTTTTGTAATGGGAGACAAGCCGAGTACAGACAGAATAAAGCCGGCTACACAACTAATATCCAGGAGAGCAACTCGGGAGAGGGGACCAAGGCAAAATTGTGAGAGTGAAGCACACGTAACTGCTTTTTCTAGATGAAACTCAGGTTTTTCCCCCGGTCTGAGACCCTTGGGAACAGCAGTTCTCTCTAAGCCGTCCTCAGAGCTAGGATCCTAATGAAAATTTACTATACTCATCACGAACTCTGCTCAGCACCTTTACAATGAAGACGGATTAATGAGAGACTCGTTTTCCCCTCCATCAGTCAAAAAATACTTGATGTTCCAGGCAAAAAGATTTTTGCAAGGATGCTTTACTGTAATACACCTGCATAAAAAGAATAACACAGACATGGACCAGAGAGCTTCTGGGCTCCCCAGCACTGCTGCAGAAACCTGCCAACTGCTTGCTCCAATAGAAAATATTTGCACAAGTTACAGCATCTCTCATGCTATATCCAAAGCAACAGATAGGAATGTAAAAAATGAAAGTCAGTATCTTGGTTAAGGACTTACCTGTCCCTTAAATGCATCAATGATGAACTGCAGGGACTGAGGCTGCACACACTCGATACACTTCTGCACCACATGGTTACCGTTCTGGTCTTTCACGCACTTCAGGACGTGGCCATCCAGCTCCCGTACCATCTCATTCTATTAGGAGGAGAGAAAGACAAACAGAAAGCACCACCAGGATTCACGGCTGACAAATGCAAAAGTTTTCACTGCCAAACGTGATCAAGAACACGAAAGGTGTGAAGGATGCACCAAGGAATTTCAAACTGGAAGTTTTCCGGTGGCCAAGAGCTGAGATGAAGCTTGCTGTGCTACAGAAACCACCAAGAAAAAGACTGTCATGAAATGAAGATGAATCACTCCTTTCATTAAGTATCCTCTAACAAGGTACGTATCCAAATTGAAGAAATTTTACTGCTACACAACTTTACTGTGCATCCCCCATTCCCTCCTCTGCTGCCTTCAAAGAAAAAGAAATTAAAAATGCCCAAACTTCACACACCTGGGCCACTAAAATGGGCTCAGCACTGGGATAAGAACTTGCTAGTCTTTTACACAGGCAAGGTAATGCTTCACGATAATGAAGAAATCCGAGCGGATAAAGTTTAGACATGACTAATGTACCACATGTGCAGCCTGAACCCAAGCAGAAAACAGAGAATGACAGTTTGGGGGAATTTAACCAGGCTACAAAAGTGGATGAGTTCGGTTTTGCAGCTGATCCAAAAGCAGGCATTTCAGCAGCAGAGGGAACTCATCAGAAGTACCGTTCTGGAGAAAGACGATTAGTAAATCCTGGGACCAGCAGCGCCGGAGTTTGGGCCACCACCCAGTGCCCTGCTGACACACTAAGGCAAGAGCTCAGCCCAGGCCTGACCGAAAGGGAAAGCGCACTCCTAAAGCCTCTTTCGGTTTTTTCATTTAATAACCTACATTGAGATTCTTGTACTACAGTTCCTAACACCTTTATGAGCTAGCTTGCCTAGCGTATTTTTGATCCTAATTCATTGTTCCTAAAACCCTAGAGGAACTGCTTTATTAATGAGCTTTGAGCAGCACTCTGGCTATCATCTCTCCAAGGCAAGGTCTGGCTCGACAAGAACTCGGAGCTCCTCGTACATCTCACTCTGCAGAAAAGCAGAATATTGACCCACATATCAAAGCAGTGATATCTCAGCGAATATTAAAGGCAAAACTCCGGCACTGCTTTCTTCAAGGGATTTAAAAATCTCTCTTCCAATTCACTATCATTCTCAGTTTCCCCTACATCCACAATCTGATTTCAGGGAATTAACAGAGAACCAACACCGTTACCAGTTACGTGGAACAAGGAGATGACGACGAGACGCAAGAACAGCTTCACGTACTTATCATGCACATGAAACGTAACAAACATGCCATAAACCAAACCAAAAGGACACCAGCCACAAGAGGAACAGAAGGTCGCAGTTCAGTTCACCAAAACGGCAAGGAACGTTAAACATCAAGAAGAAAGTTAAAATTGAAACTTACAATTACCTGCTGGTCTGGGGGAATAAACTCGAGGGCCTTCTGGATCACCCTGCAGCCGTACATCTGCAGAGCCAGGGAGAGAACATGCCCACGGATCCGTTCTGCCAAGGCTAACTTCTGTTCCAGGCTGCCAAACTGGGAAAAGGAAAACCAATCAGTACAAGCACAAAACCCTCCCGTGGCCAAGCGGCACAGCAGCCCTCCCACGCTGTCACGCTGAAGCGTTGAACAACGAACGCTGTGCCTGCTGAAAAGAAAGAAAATACCAACCACACCTCCGTGGATGTGAACGGGCACAAGCCAGAGTCTGTTCTGTGTCTCTCAGGCTGCCTGACACCTGAAACAAACTCCAGAGTCAAAGGCGCTGGAGCCAGGAGGGTGACATGTGCCAGTTCATTAACCCTTGAAAGACTTGCTAGAAAATTACTGGATTTCTTTTATCCAACCATCAAGGACCACCAAGGCTCAGTGGAGAAGATGGGCGTCTGCGCAACCTCCTGGTTTGAAAACAAAACGCTTTCTTCCAGTGAATGCTGTTCACTGAAGAAGTTTCTTTTTTTCCTAAAAATGTGAGTACTGATAGCTCAGCACAGCATCCTTGAGAAGTCTTGTTGGACCTACATCTCCTGGATATGTTGCTATTTATTCCTACACCTCTCGCATCTCAAAGCAAAGTGTTACTTTTCAGATGAATTTTTATGAGTCCCACACCTCAGCCACCCCAACAGGAATGACGCAGCAGCCTGTGGGGAGGAGATGACACCAGTGTTGACAGCTATCCATGGTTTTAGCCAACAGCAGGGTTCCTATGAGCTCATCCCATCCCTCAGGACAGCAGGCATCTGAGTAAGACTTGCAGGGGAACGCAGACTTACTTCAAAGAACTTCTGGATGACGTAATTTCCAAATACATCGACCATCAACTGATAAGCTGCCTGGAGGATCTCGTTGAACACAAGCTGACGTTCTGCCGGGGTAGCACGCTCCAGTTTCAGCTGAATAAACCTGAAAAATAGGGCTGGTGTGATGCCACTGGCACGTATGCCCGCAATGCATTTGTTAATACAAATCCAGTCAAAAGCTTCATACACCGAGGTCTTAAAACAGAAATCTTTAACCACGGTTGCCCTATCCAGTTATCTGAAACCTCGGCGTGGTCGTAGCCATAAGGTCCACAGCTACACGTCATTGTCAGTATCCCAAAATCTCCTCATTCCAAGAAAAGCAGATCTCAATAGAATAATACAGCAAGGTCTCATGTCCAGGCAGCTCTTTAAAATGAGTTCAAGCTGTGCCTGTGGGACTAGCAAGCAAATTATGAAACAAGCAAGCTCTTCTTTAGAGGAGGAACTCCTGCTATCAACATTTGTACCCGATCGATCTTTAATAAGAAGAACCAGTGTTATGCTACTTGGCTTACAATCTTTCACATCTCCTTTTCCCTGTTCTGCCTCTTTGCTTCAGGATGCAATGGAAGTGGCAAACAAATTCAAAATTAAAAAAAAAAAATAACTCAAAGAGCAGCTGGCCCAAAAGCTTCCCATAGCGCAAGGTTTTGAATCCCACCTGGATCCATGCTGATCTTGGGAGAACTCCATGATGTGCCCAGCAATCTCCCTCAGCTGTAAATTCGGGTACCGGTTATTGCGAAAGTCTTCAAGCAGCCTGCTTCGGCCAGAGGGCATCACATCCGACATCCCATAGCGTAAGCGAGACGAAGGGAAGAGCGTGCTGCTGGGGCTGAAGAGGCTGGAGGCACTGCTCGCGCTGCGGTACTTGGCTTCAGCTCCCGGAGCAGCGGAGATGTAACGGCCGCTCCCGTTCGTGAGCCCTCCTGCAAGTCACAAAACCAAGGGTATTGCACAAGATGAAATAAAGCGGCCGAGGGATTAAATTGACCACCTATATGTGCCATTTCACTGCTAATTACTCCTCTTCCACCAAAATGGGCTTCTCACCTGGTTCAAGTGTTCTCAATTAAGCTAAATGAATGACCCCCAAAATAATTTTGGTGGGGAAATGTTCAAGCTTGGCTCCCGAGCACAGCACCATCAGATTAAGTTAGGAGCAACTCTAGATTTCAGCAAAGAACAGACTGTAGCAACGTCTGTTCCTCACTGTCTCAAAACTGTCTAAACCAGACAAATGTCAATCCCACCACTTGCATCTTTTCGCTGTTTCTAATTACCTTATCCTCCATCCTTAGTTTTTTCCACCTGTCCTGCTGCCGTGTGAAGGACTGATTGAGAAGACACAGTGGGAGTGGGGACAGAATTAAGATGAAATTAGGTTTAAAAAAGGCAGCAAGAAGCAAGCATAAAAATTCTGGATATACAAAACAAATCACTATTAAATACAGGTAAATAACAATAAATTAAAACTAATAAATAAATATTTAAAAAAAAATCCTATGCTTTCACAAATGCCCTAAAGATTTTCACCCACGTTAAGGCAGCCGTTGAGTTCCCCAGCAGCAGGTACAGGGAATATAGTCAGCAAACTGCAAGCGTTGACAGGAACCAATATAAACCTCTAAATGCTTTTTCCTTGCCTGTAATTTTTCACAATTTGCTTCCCAGCTACAGCAGAGGACTCTTCCCTTTCCTGCAGGGTTGGGGTTCCCTCTGCTGGTCAAAGACCACAAGATGCCTTGAGTGAGTTTTTCCTGGGTGGGACAAAGTCCTCCCAAGAAAAATGTTCTGATCGCATGGGAACCTGCCACCTGAGAGGCCAACGTGAGGCAGGGAGGGCAAAGCACCTGGAAAAAAAAAAAAGCTACAAGAAGTTTTTACAAAGGAGGAGAGGGAAGAGCTTCCCAGCAAACATCTGGAGGGCTCTCTGCAAAGAGACCAGACCTTCTCCTGGCAGCCACGCACGACGTCTGAAATAAAAATATTCAATAAAAGAAGAGCCTGAGTGAGCTGCACTCCTCTGCCATCCCCGCCTGAAGGATGCTCCTGTGCAGGAAACATCAGATGAGAATTAAATATCTGACAACGGCAGAATTAAGTTCCCCTGTCTCTGAGCTGGGCAAACATGTTCTGACATCTCTGGAGCTGGGGCCAAACCCCCCCTTTCTCGAGAAGGAGACTTGGGAGCTTCTTATTCACATCTCTCTGTTTCGCTGCCTTGCATGACCATCGTCTTCTCTATCTACCCGACTTCTTTTTTGAGTAAGAACTCCGAGAAGTGACGAAGCGACATACCTTACTGCCGGAAGGAGGAGGATATCCAAAGGAACAGTAAACCACCTCCTGGGTAACCCAATGGCCACAACCTGAGCAATGGCACGCTAGTGTTTTCCAGTTCAGAACTACCACTAGTTTTTTGAAAGCCTGGAGCAAGTAAGAGTCCTAGCACTAATGCCCGGAAGTGGAAAACTAGTTCCTGATCATCTGCAAATGGCTGTAAGAGGAAAGGGTTTAGCACTGTTATCACCTACGCCTTATCTCTTAGTAAACAGGGAAAGCACAGTTTGCACAAAGACTTCTCTGTCAGAGATCTTCTGGGAAAAACCTGATCTTTCTGGAGATTCAAAATAAACCACAAATTACTCCGGTTTTCTACCCTTCTCTCTTCTGACCAGAGATGCTGACTGCGGGTCTCCCCGTGATGTTGAACATCATACTGAGAATTAAAAGCACGTGCAGGGGAAGGGTTTCCTAAATCACCCAAGTGCTTCTGAAACCCACCGATCAGCCACCAAAGGCCAGAAACCTTAGAGCCAGTGTGAGGCTGGGAACACAGCGACTTTGCCGGATCCCACTGCAGTGGGATCTGACCAATAACTCCAACGAAACAGCTCCTTGTGCAAGAGCAGTAGAGAGGCTGGTAGCTCCCAAAGCTCTTGAGGACACTAGGGCGGAACAAAGGGGCAAAAATCCTAAAGAAGGGACAAGGACTCCTACAAGATGTTGGCATTGATCGTTTCTCCTGAGCCTTCAGCCACAACAAACTTGAAAAGGGTGTCTGCAAACTCCGTAGAGATATCTACAATACACAAACACAGGCTGGGGGGGGGGGGAAATGGATGGAGAGCAGCCCCGAGGAGAAGGACTTGCGGGTGCTGGGGAATGAGAACCTCTACATTCCCTGGCAATGTGCGCTGGCAGCCCAGAAACCCCCCGTGTCCTGGGGGCATCCCCAGCAGCGTGAGCAGCAGGGCGAGGGAGGGGATTGTCCCCCTCTGCTCCGCTCTGCTGAGACCCCCCCTGCAGGGCTGCACCCAGCTCTGGGGTCCTCAGCACAGGACAGACACGGAGCTGCTGGAGCGGGGCCAGAGGAGCCCCGGAGATGGTCCGAGGCTGGAGCAGCTCCCGTGCGAGGACAGGCTGAGATAGTTGGGGGTGTGCAGCCTGGAGAAGAGAAGGCTCCGGGGAGACCTTCCAGCACCTTCCAGTGCTGAAAGGGGGCTACAGGAGAGCTGGGGGGGCTCTGGATCAGGGGGTGCAGGGACAGGACGAGGGGGAACGGTTTGAAGCTGCAAGAGGGGAGATGGAGATGAGATGTGAGGAAGAAATGTTTTCCTGTGCGGGGGGTGAGGCAGTGGCCCAGGTTGCACAGAGCAGCTGTGGATGCCCCATCCCTGGAGGGGTTCAAGGCCAGGCTGGATGAGGCTTTGGGCAACCTGGGCTAGTGGGAGGGGTCCCTGCCCATGGCAGGGGGTGGCACTGGATGGGCTTTAAGGTCCCTTCCAACCCAAACCAGTCTGGGATTCTGTGATCTTATGCTGTCCATGCAAAGCACTGGGCACCCACAGGACAGGATACCAGCACTGTGTGCACTGCACAGAGGTTATACAGAAGAGACAGCTGTGGGGTGGTTCTGTGTCTGAACATATCGACCACATTTTCTGAAAAGTGGCTGGGATGTGCCAGGAAAAGTCTACATCTGGGGAGGACAAAGAGCACAGACTCTATTCTGGGGACTCCGAGGCGGGCGCGTTACCCAGACTCACACCGTGGCTGTAACAACTGAGCATTTCCTATTCTGAAATGGGAAACCATCTTCTCAGCGCTTGCTGGGACACTTGAGACAGACCTCGACCTGAAAGAATTACTGGTTTCAGGAAAAGAAAAGGACAATGAAAAGATGAATCAAAAAGAAAACACAGGGGAAGAAACACAAAGGCTGCTGTCTAAAAACAAAGCACTTCTTAAGCAAGCTTCCAGGGGACGTTTTTAAGGCCCTCAAATTGCTCCTCAACGCAGGAGTTCCTGGTATGAGAAATGCCAGAACAATGGGAAAAAAAGGGAGATGAAAAGACAGCTCTGTGAGAAAGCAGGCAGAGAAGATGTCCCTGCTGCTCTCCCCAGCGGACGGCTCAGCGCAGAGGCGCCGGCCAGCACCCGCCCAGATGGGGGGGACCCCCTGCTGCCTCCCCGGGGCTGGAACAGGCAGGAGCCAGCAGCCCCCCAAGACACCCCCCAGTGTCACTGCCCCAACCTGTCACCCTGTGCAGCCCAGTGCTGGGGTGTGTGAGCAGCCGTCCAGGGAGATGCAGCCCTCCAGCACTCCCAGTCGGTCCCAGCTAACTGGTTATCAGCTCCCCAGCCGGTTTTCCCAACTCTCTAATAAATTCAGTTCCCACACGTGTGTATCAGCCTCCTCACAGTGCTCCTGCCTTTTAAATGACAGGTGACTACAGTATGGGGCAGCTCTCTGCCCAGCAGCTCCTGCAAGAAAATATTAAAATAATCACTTATCAGCTGCAAATCCCGATTTTCCATTCCAAACTGGGAAAACCCAGAGTTGGACAGGCTCAGCCCCAGGCTGCAGCATGAGCAGTGTTTCCATTGGGACCATTCCAGCTACACACACACGGGCCGCCAAAAAACTGCTTGTGGGTCTGGATGAACTGATGGGAACCGTAACCTGGCCAAAATCAAATTTTATCATTAAAATAAATTTATTTATAATTCTGTAATCTGGATCAGTACCGGGGCAGGAGAGGGCCCCTGCTGCTTCAGCACCCCAAAGGGCAGATTTATTGCTTTATCCCAGCTACGCACAGTTGCATCTATCTTTGACTTTAAAGGATGTATTTAGCTCAGCCTTCCTCCTCCAGTAGTTCTTTTCCTAAGAACTGGCTGCATGGTTATTTCAGGTACTTGTGATTGCCCAGACATTTCACAAGGTCACTTTCCAACCCCAGAAAAATGCTAGCTTGATAAATACACACCATTTTTCACAGCTATGAGCTTTCAGAAAGCCAGAAGAGCCGGAGCTGAATCTTTACACACAACACCAACCCAACAAACGATCGACTTGCCCATCCGTGAGACGCGACAAAGTCAAGCCCACGACTTACACTGCGTTTAACCGTAGATTTGCTGATTGTAAGTCAAATTTAATGCCAACTTCCTATATCATGGAGCAACCCTGAAATCAATGGCACTTGAAGTGCCTCCCGCCACGTTGCGCAGCGGTCGGACGCGGTTCTAAACGCGACTGCTCTAATTTCCCTTTTTGCAAATAACACGTTTGGGTGTTCCCATCTGTCCTTTCATTTTTAGATATTTAGAAATACTTTGTCCTCTTTGTCACAAACTACTTCTGATACCACTCCCAAACAGAAAAGGAGCCTCAAGCCTCTTGTAAGGAAATCAATGCCTGTGCTGTTTTTATAGCATGAAAACTTATTTTACAACCAAAGGACACTCCAGCTACATTTAACACTGTCTTCCGTTACAGGTGAAATAAAAACTTAAAAAAATTAAATGATCTTTTACGGATTTCAAGGTGAAAGCCACACAAACACAGAGTTATTCTATATGAGATTTTTCTGGCAGCATTACCAAGCACCAAGTCAGCAACGGAGGAAACCTGGCTCCACGAAGAGGAATATTTCGTCAAGATGGGCAGACCCACGCTAACTGCTGTGGGGCACAGCCTGCTGATGTCAGTGGCAACTCCGCTTTCTTTGCAGAGTTTGTTCTCAAACAGATTAACCTTTGTCTGATCCACTTTTTAAGATTCATTCTTTCGTTTGCCTGCAGGGGCAACAGGCTTTTTCTAGCGCCAGATCTGGAATCTGGTTAGTTTTCAGCATTAATTTATTGGAGCTATTTTACTGTCAGTTTAAGGACCGTACAGCTGTATAAATAAAACCCCAAACCCTCCGACTCTATTAAAGCTCTGAACAAGGAAAGATGCTAAATCTAAACTTGATCTTAAAAAAAATATTTATTGCTATTATTTATTACTCTGCATGTAATAAACATGATAAATATAGTGTTTGGTGAGTGTGTATATAGAAAACTGTTCTGATAACCAAAAGCTTTGTTAAATCCAGACAGATAGGCGACAGAACCAAAATAAAGTGATTTTTTTTAGCAAGTACTAAATTATCTGGTGCAGATGCAATGAATAACCTGTCTTGCGTGTTTATGAGGCCTGGAAATGAACACTTCAGGAAGTGCGCAGGATGAGCGCTGCTTTATTATTTAATATTTGCTTTATTTATTTTAAAGATTTACTTTATGGTATGTAAGAGCTCTGGGCCAATTGGAATCTCTTCCAGAAGATGTGGCTCACATAAAGTAATGTATCTTACCAAAATTAAGGAAGCCTCTCCCACGCACTAACCAGCTTTTCATAAGGCTATACTGATGGGAAATTTTCAAAAGCAAACTCACAAACTCCTCAGCTAAAGCTAAGCACTGCTCCAGATATTTTGATTAAAAGAAGAAACTGAATTCTCAGCTCATTATTGAAAACTTCATGGGTATTTTAAAACAATTGAGAACTTTAAGGATCAGCCCTACATAACTGTTTTATTCAAGGATAACAAACAATTGGTGTTGTTACCAAGATCTGTGTGAGAAAACCAGCTTGTTTTTCAAACATTTGGAAATGTTTTCCATCATTTAGAGATGAGGAAACAAGGAGGCAATACAGAAACCTTCCTGTTCAACAGCTGAACTACTGTGAGAGATGCAAACACGTAACAGAGGTGCCACAGCTCCTGCTGCAGGGTTTCACCCACTTCTGCAAAAGCAGGACCCTGCCAGGGGAACCAGAGCAGCAGGCAGGCGGCAGGTATCTCGCCTCCGCAGCAACGAGGTGTTTGCATCTCTGCGCCGAGGGAGAGCAGAGCAGCACCCTGCTGCGCTGGGACAGTGACACCGTGACTCTTACCCAGGTTTAAACTTGAAGATGATCCATGTGAGGATAAGGAAGGTGGTGGAGTCTGAGAGTGGCCAGGTCCTTGGCTGGGCAGAGGCATTCCCACAGGTCCAGGAGAGGAGGAAAACCCAAGGCCATTATAAAAACTGTGTCCTATAGGTGTCAAGCTGCTGGATGTCCTCTTGTACAGGTCACTGCTCCCTGTCAGGGAGTCTCGGCGGGAGCCGCTGCCCGTGTTGGAGTTAGCAACTGAAACAAGAAGAGAGTAGAATCGTGTGATGTCAAAAAGCTGCCCGAGACAAGGACAGCCGGAGAGCCAGGACAACAGCACCTATTACAACTTCACTGCACCAGCCTGCTGCTTCCAAAGGGTGCTGCATGCGCCCAGACAAAATGCATTCATTAAAACCATGTTGTTAATGATCAAGTAGAAATCCTGAACAGAAATAATTAGCTTGAATCCTGCCTTCGCATTTATAGTTTTGTCATTTTTATACCAATAGAACACATTGAGAAATACAGCTCCAAAAATCTGCAAGAAAGGTCAAGAAGATAAAAATCTACCTAAAAGAAGTGACAGAACGAAACGACAGAACATGTTGGCTTTCGGACACGCACGCTTGAGTTCTGCTTCTGAACCTTCAGAAGGTTTGTACACTTCAAAGCTCTCCTCCCCTAAGCATCACTTAGTTTAACAGAAGATATTAAATCGCCCTACAAGCATTGCCTCAAATTTATTCTTCAGCCATTAGAGCTAAAACAAATCCAACACGAGATTTTTATCTATTCATGTTTGCTTAAGAGCACGTATAGCTGCACGTACATTCTCTTGAAATCCTTGTGCTCACCTTTTGTTATATTAGCTCCTGTTTGCACCAAGCTTTACCGAGAAGGAAATCAGAATCCAATTTAACACACAAACCCAACAGTTTTTTGAGGAGTTGTCTTGATAGCCAAAAACAAACTCTGTAAATGCACTGTCAACTTCAGGAAAAAAATCAATTTTGTATTAAAATCTTGTTTAATAAATAGTGAAATTATTAACTGTAAAGAACTAATCATTTGTCATGTTAGCACACATGTTCTAGAAGCAACAGCCTCACATTTTTATTCATTGATTGAGAGAAAACAAGTTTGTTCACATTGGCATCGAGCAAAGCAGTAATTGAATTCAATTAGCTCAATAAACTGAAGGGAAAGAAGTGAATGCTGTGTTTACCCGAATCCAAGACTCTTCAAATTCTCAGGCTGGGTTTAAGAAAAATATTTAGAATCACTTTTATTTAGAACTGTGATCTGATGCAGTGACAGCACATCCCTTGGTCCTTTCTGAAGGAGCAGGTTCTAAAGGTATGTTTTAACTTGCCCTTCACACTGATGAAAGCAGGAAAGTTCAGGACATAATTACCACCTCGGAGACTAAGCAGTAATTAAACCAATTGTTCTACTTCAAAAAAAAACAAACCTAAGGAAAAAAATACCCAACCCACAGAAATCTTTCTGGTTTAGTTTTATTCTGAAAAAAAAAACAAAAAACAAAAACTATCTCTAATAAAGAAATCAAACCAAACCATGGATGTAACATTTCTTGTAACCACAATAAGTGACTTTTTTTTTGGTGTACGAGAGAAAAAATTACCAGAATAAAGCATGGAAACCACCTCAGATCAGCTTTTTTAAAGTTACAAGAAGTTATTTAGCCATTATTCTGAGGTAAGAGCTCACACACTGACAGTTACCAGTTCCTGTTCATCCAGTATCTCCACCAAGCAACGCAGGCGAGGGCAAAGGAATCCAAACCTGCTTCAAAACTGAGTCTGTAGCAACAAGGGGACGTCCAACAATGTGTATAACAAAACAAACTCATTACTTCGGTACTTCTAATGATATAATCTAGTAAAAGAATTTTCACCAGCAAGCACTGCAGATTTTGGAAGCCAAAGTAGTCCCTAAAGGAAAATTTCCATTTAGCCTCAGAGGGATGAAGAGGAGGGCTCAGCACCTCGGTGCACCAGCAGCTCACAAACCTGCTTCTCTCCTTTCTCCCCACCAAGAAGCTGCTGCTCTTACCTGCTGTCCCAAAGCCTCCCAGCGCAGACCCCAGCGTGGCACCAAGAGAGCTGCTGCTTCCGAATCCCAGGGAAGTGTTGGCAGGCTGGGCAGAGCCCTGCGAAAAGAGCGAGCTGCTCTGGGAATTGCTGCTGAGGGAATTGTTGCCGTAAAATGAGCTGGATGCCAGGTTGTTGGTGGGCTGCTGCTGGGGCTGGGGTTGGGGCTGCTGAGTTCCTAGAGGGCGAAATGGTCCGTTTGTTGTTCCTGCCAGGCCACCCGCTGCACCGTTGGCCGAAGCTGCAGCCGCTGCAACCGCTGGAGAGAAAGCAATTGCAAGCATAGACTGAAAAAATCCATTTTCATGGCAGTTTTGGAAGTTAAAAACTTAACAGGTTCCTTTAATTGGCTATAGATTTTTTTTTTTCTCAGGATGAAAAAATCCCTTTCACATCAAACTCTGCATAAAGTCTCTCTATTTTAATATCCAAGCTCCCCAAGTCTTGCACAGAGCCACTGAATCCCAACAACGCCCCGTTATTATTACCGCTGTTTGTGTTATTAGAGCTCCCTAGATCAAACACACAAAAATGTTCCCTTTCTCCTAAGATCTAAGTTTCAAATCAATACAGCCACACACTTAGCAACATCCAGTTAAGAAACAAGTTTTGAAACAAGCAAAATTGTCCTTTAGCTCACAAAACACAATCCTGAAGCGCTAAGAACATCAAACCCAAGTACTTTTGTTTTTCAGCCAGTTCCAAAGTAAAAGAAAAAGCAAAATAAACAAGAGCTACAAGGAAATAATTAAAAGGCCCATTTCATAATCTGTTACTAACACTGCCAAAGACTGCTTACACACACAGATTCTGGCTGAAAAAAATCCCTTTAAAGCCCTGAACTCCCAAAGAACCCTAATAAAACCCCAAACAACTCATGGCAAAAGCCAGGAGTGTAACGTTTTACGCAAGGTGATAATTTGAGAGTCCTACACAGGTTAAAACCTTTTATTACATGGGAAACTAGATGCCAGCAGACAAATTTAAATAACTGTCATGAAACTCTGGAAAAGAGCAGAGTTCACGCGACGCTACCTCTCTGAGGCTGTTCTGGAGGCTCAGCCCACTGTGAGCACGAAGGATGTTCTCAACAACAACCCTGCGACGGATCTCAGTGAGGGCAAGTGTGTCATCATCGCCAGCAGAGCCCGGAGGATTTCAGGTCCAGCCTCCGCTGAGGACGGAGTAGATTTTTACTGGAGGGGACTGGGACTCACCTGCTTGTGCCGCAGAGGAGCTGATGATGACCGGAGCGGGGGCTACCAGACGGACGGGGGCCCCCAGGCCGTTCCTGGCACCTGCGTTCACCACCAGAGCTCCCGTTTGGTCGTAGTAAGCAGCGGGAGCCAGCACTGGGTAACCTGAAGAGGCAAATTGGAGGTGCACAGGTAAGGTAACATGCAACACATGGCAAATCAATCATCTTCAGATGAGCACAGTGCAATAGGATTTTTTAAAGGAAAATCTGAATGGAAAAGAAAAAGCAATAACAGCTCTGCTTCTCCTGAAGAAAAAAAAAAAAATCCATATTAACAGTCTACAACTTTACACTAGGAAAACTTTAAGGTTGAGAAGCCTTTTTTCCCCCCAAACCTACTATACTAGCATTGCCCTCAGTGTAAATTCAGTTATACAAATAAAAAAAGGTCTTAAAATACAAAAGCACTATTTCTTTTCCACTCTAAATACAAACTTTTCATCTACATGAACATCCTGCATTTCCAACTCCCCTCCTGTTGAAGCTGTTCAGTGTGCACACACATGAAAACAAGACATAGAACTTAAAGTTACGTATTTTTGAAGGTATGTACCATAAAGCATTCTCTAATATATACATATAAATAAAAAACTCTTAAACATGCTAGTGACAGGTACCTCGCTGTATAATTCCAGAGATAAATAAAACTTTCAGGAAACAGAGCGGTGATTCTCCGAGGTGGAGTCACAAAGAGAATGTTCTCTGTGAATACTTGCTTTGCAAATATAACTCCCAAAACCCCAATAACGCAGATTTAAGGAAATCAGCAGATTGCTTGGAAACACGCATGTTACAGTTCACTTTGTAACTTAATACAGCAACATTCCTCTTCAACCATAAAAAAATCCCGTGTAACAACCATGTGACACTTCCAGCAAGGAGAGCCGAGGCTGAAATAATCCTGTTCTCTTACATTTGGCCAGCAGGACATACTTGCACACTATTCGAAGAAATCCTTATGTTTGCCCTTTGCCATTACAACAATATTCTGTATAACTGAATGTCAAAAGCATTTGTACCACCCAGCCTCACGGATCAGAGTTAGAATTCATACAGTAGCTCCACTCCTGCAGAATTGTAAATTAGAATAAGACCCTGCTTCCTTTTATTCATTTTCTTTTCTTGTTTTTAAGCCACTATTTGCCATGAAGGGGAAGCCCCTATTCTGTTCAAGTCAAGCACCTGGCAGGGACGGAGAGACAAGGCTAATGAATGGACTGGGGTATCCCTGAGGTTGTAAAATAAAGATCCCATAAGCCAGCACAATCCACAGGAAAATCTGAAAGCAACTTTCAGCAGAGGCCATCAATTATTCTGAATACGCAAGCAACTAGCGCACTTGTACAGCAATATGCTTGATAACATTTATTTTCATCTGCAACACAGGGACCTAAACCCTGATTTAACTTAAGCGCTGCACAGGTAGCGAGTTTCACACCTTGAAAATGCCTTGAGTACCCAGAGATTAAAACCAAAAACCAACAATAACAAAATACTGCTGAATGCCAGGCAAACGTGACACCACACAGAGACACAAGATGTAATTTTCTCAGATCTCCCTGGGCACTGGATGAGTTGCAGCTCCCCCGGAGCCCCTACCTGGCATCCCCGCTGCCAGCCCTTGTCCAAAGGCAAGGGCAGAATTGACGGCTGCAGCAGCCACCAGCGGATCAGTCTGCTGTCCCTGCTGGTTCTGGTTTGGGGTCAAGGGACGCTGACTGGCTCCTCCACGGAGAACCTGGAAAAGACAAAGGAACATCAAGCTGGTTATTTTGGGACCCAGGAGGAAGCCACAATCACCAGACCCTTGCAGAAGCAATCTAATTGAAGTTATTGCACAACTAGTTGAAGTGACAACCCTCCCCTTTACCCAGGACAGAGCTCCTTTGCCACCATGAGCCTTCACATCGTTTCCATGGGTAAATGCAGAAGTCCCAGTTTAAATAATACATCCCCTCTCGGGCTTACTGAGCATAATCTGGAAGTTCTTCATCATCTGACCTCCTTCATCTCTTGATAGACCTTCCACACTCATCCTTTGTTAGGAGTGTTTGCAAGCCCTCTGTCCCATCCCAGCTAACATTTGGTCTCGGCCACAAAAGCACTGCTGAAAGCCCACTTGAGCACAAACCTTAAAAAGCCCAACTTGGGAGCTGGGGGCTGATGACACGAGGTGACATGGCTTTTTCCAAGCTGCCAGCCCTCGTAGAAACCAGCGACCCAGTGACACGCCACATAGTCATCAGAAATAACGACCAAAGATCACACACCGTCTTTTATACGTAGCTCTTGTGGTTAAAGCACCTGGTGTTCTCAAAAGGGAAGACGGCAAACTGACCTTTCCTGTAATTACCTGTGCCAGGCTTTGTTTGCAAAAGCCTTTTACTCAAAGCAGTGATGCAAGAGCCTGCACCCACCAGCAAGGTCAGCTTATTAAAAAAGCCGTCCTTTGGTAGTCGACATGCCTTGTTGTGAAAAGTAACATCGTGTGTCTCACCCGATAAAGTTATTAAAAGGAAAAAATGACTTTGCACACTGAGAGAGGATCCTGAAGTTAACCGATCTAGACGTGCATCCCAGAGTTTGCCATCACCGTCAAAGCCCAGGCGTGAACTCTCAGAGGAAGGAGCCTCACCAGTCGCAGCTGCTTGGTAAGCACAAGCAGTGCAAGGGCGCTGTGCAGAATGTATGCGATGGATGGCGGGCTGCAGGAAGGGAAATGCTGGCGTTTTTTATAAATATGCTATTAAGATGTCTTGAGTTTCACAAATCAACTGTCTGTAATCATCGCTTCAGGTTTCCAAAACATTTGCCTCAGCACTTCTTAGAAAAATTTCATCCGAAAAATACACACTGTCTCCGCTTACAGATAGAAGGTTGGCATTAAAAACAATACCTGCGATCCCCACTCATGCATGCTTCAGGGCTATAAAAGTAATGAAAAATATTATAAATGTTACTGATGACTGGTATTTTTTATTTTAATAGCCTTAGCCTTTGCAGAAGCTCTCTTAGAAGACATCCTCCTGGCGGGGAAAGGCTCGTGGTCTGAACGCCGAAGGAGAAATGGCTTGAACACACCCTGAACGCCGGGTTACCTGTGTGCACGGGTACGGGAGGGAGGTCTGTGCAACACGCTCCTGTCTGGGACCTGCCACCGGGGAGGTTTGATGATTAACTTCGTCAGGAGCAAAGTGTTCTCCTCCTGATCACCGGTCCAGAATCGTCGGTGTGAACCATCACTGAAAAGGCTTTATAATACTACTAAACACTGGTTTTTGCTTTAGTTTTCAAAGCAGAAGCTAATAAATTCAGCTGCCAATGGCTATCTTCTCTAATTGCTATCTCAAACACACTGGGCCAGAAAGGGAGGCTTTGTGTCACTACAAGAAAGGAGCCACCTCACTTTTCAGAAGGATAACAAACCCATTTTGTTTCCAAGCAGGAAGCACTGTGGGACAGAGGCTGATAAAACTGCACAAAGCCAACACCAGGCGAGGACCAGCACTTAGTCAAATACTCAACAAACCAGCTGGGGTTCTGCCAGAGAGCCAGCAAGGCAAGAGAAGCCTGACGTTCCCTGTTAATCCCTGCACCAGTCTCTGTTTCCACCTTTGCTCCAGCAGTGGCTAGACCCACAGTTGTGTTGTCTGCATCAGAGGTTCAACTATAATTAAATACCAGACCTTTAAAATTGGTTATTTTAACTAACAGAAATTAGGAAAATTTACCTAGTTAGATTCCAAGTACAGGAAAAAAGAATCCCAACAACTGAACAAGAAATAACACAGTGATTCATGACAAAGATGCACAATATTCAACAGAAGAAAAAATACAAGGCTATAGAATCCAGCACACTGTCACTGCCAAGGGATTAAGACAGAAGAGGTGGATGGCACAAACCCCATCAGCACACATCACTTACCAGGTATGTAAGGAAAAACTTCCCCTTATCAACTTTCAGTGTGACGTCTTTTAAAAAAAGCAAATACCATTTAAACAACGGATACCTGTCTCAATATCAATCTCTAACACACTTAAAGGGGTAAAGAGCAGATCATATGAAAACCCTTCACTAACTTCATTAATTTGGTCCTTTTAGGTATCAAATTCTCCCAATTTTTTGTACAGACTAAAGCAAAACAGCTGCACAGTTTGCCTTATAAAGACAGTAAATCCAGCGTTCTCTTTTCACACTTGGGTTCTGTCTCTACGTCCTCACATGGATACTAAACCAATCTTCTGCTGTTATTTTGACCCCTTTAAAGCTGGTCTTCATCAATAACAAAGCATTCTATAGTGGACAGCGCTCTGAAGATAAGAACACACTTACTGACACACGTTATCATCATCTCCACGGCCTTCAAATCACAGTGATGGGCACGAAAATGGATTGCAAGATGATGATTTCCACTCGCACATCAATGGCACGTGTTTACTATCCAGCAGTGTGCACAAACTGATTACTTTTTTTTTTCCAAAGCACTACCATGCAGTAATTCACCCCCTCAAAAGTACATGCACTATCCTCTGTGTGCACGAGGCATAAATGACATAACAAATGTATAAATGTGGGTTTGGTTTTTGGCTTTTCGTTTGTTTGTTTGTTTGGGTTTTTTAATGGAGGCCAAAGGATCTACTCCTCACTTCCAACGTAGGAGTGGTCATTGAAGAAGGGGAAAAAAAAAAAAAAAAAAAAAGAAAAAAAAAATCAGGATTCTGTGTTCCCTGTAAAGGACTCGACGTGCAAAGCATCCTCGCCCTTACCTGCTGCTGGCCCTGCTGGGTTTGCTGAGTGGTCTGCTGATTTGCCGAATTAGTTGCAGCGGCGGCTGCGGCAGCTTGCTGCTGGAAGAGACTGGCAGGATAAACTCCCCAGGGTGTAACTCCATAGTACTGGTGAGGGACAACCGCCGGGCCTGAAACACCAAGAGAATCTGTCAGCTTCGGTGGCCTGACAAGCAAACGGTCACCATAATACCTGCTCGGTACGTCTGGTTTAACATACCCTATTTCAAGGTGAGCTGCTTTAAATCCTTTGCAAATACAGAGGATTCTGGCATTTGTATTATTCGTTTTTAAAAAGCTTAGAAGTCACACCTGAAATTTCCTCTTTTCTTGCTTTTACGTTATTGGATGAGGTTGAATTCTGCTACCAGTGATCCTGTTGAAATCCCATGTTTTTATTGCTGTGCCCTAATTTCCTGGTGAAGGAACAAACTTTAACGTAAAGAGAAGGAACCTCGTTTAAGCACAGAGATACACAAGTCTCTTCTGCTCTCAACTGACATTCACAGCTCAATAATATTCATCATTTAGCTCCCCAATAAATTTAAAAAACCTCTTTGCGGCTGGATAGCATCAATTCAAGTGTTCGAAATATTATTTTTCCAGCCACGCAGTTCTACTTTTCATTTGCATAAGAGGGTGTATGATCCTGTATCTTTGCACACTCCCTCCAACTTAAAAGGCTTAAAAAAAAAAAAAAATCTTGGAGAGCACCGGGAAAAAAACATAACTTTTGAAGATTCACTGTTTTATATCAATTCTCAGGACAGCTCACGCTCAATTTGGCGACAGCAGTGTGGCAGCCTACATCCTTAAATAATTCTAGTTGGCATAACGCTGAGGAAGCAGTGAGTACTCTGCGCTGAACGCTGGAGTCCCACCCACCAAATAAAACCTAGGTGAATCCAATAATATTTTTAATATGTCTATTTTACATCTTCTAGAAAGGTCAGCAGAAAAAGAGAAGCATTTCCTTTGCATTTCAAATACATCACCTATCCCCCAGGCTCCCTCCCTGCAGGAGGAGTAACTCATGGCACGGTGGCTTTCTGAAGGGAGAGTGCCACAGGTGTGTTGGACAGTGTAGAATAAAAAATGTTTAGTGAATTTGAACCACGCGCGTGTTCGTATATGGAGTAAAAACAGTTTACAAGAGATGGTTAGCATTTGAGTTCTAACCAAGTCCTTTCAGCATCACTGTTAGGTCTTACAGTAAGGCACTGCAGGAACAAGTGTGACACACAGACTGTGAGCGTTGGCCCCAAGAGACTTAGAAACTATTCCCTCAAAAATGAGGGATGACAGTAAAAAGGGAGATGAAAAAAGACACGGCTGAGTGTGAGCCTGGGTATGGCAAAGGGGGAAAAATCCAGGAAGTTATTTGCTTTTGGGTTTAATTATTTTTTTTTTGGGGGGGGGGGTTTGTTTGG
>WKFP01014728.1:7091-19180 GCA_011057875.1 Pterocles orientalis | reverse complement strand
GCTTTTTAGAAATGTGTTGTTGACTTTAGGATTTATCATTGCATGGGAAACACAGCACAGGACTGCTCAGGATTCTCTCAACTAAACGATAAAAGCAGGAAAACTCATACTGCACCCCCCTCTTACATAATCCAAAAATAACTCAAGACAACTGTAAGGACAAGTGATTCCCATCAGCAAAGCTCACTTCAAAACACAGCAACTAGCCTGTTCCTCCACCCGCACCATGCGGTGAAGTTAGGGAGGTGAAAGCCAAGTCAGGGCTCCCCAGTATTTACCAACAGAAACACGCATCAGGTGTGTTGCCATTTTTTTAAGCTTCTGTCATTCCCGTATTTCTTCAACTGCAGCTTTTTCACTCCTGCTGCGGCCACCCTGGCAAAAATGACGACTCTCCTCCTCATTCCATTCCAAAGAATTTTGAAGGAGAAAGGGATACAGACTGATTAAACAAAATTTTTGCTGCAACTAAACACTTCTCATTTCCTCTGATACTACCTTATAGCACAGAAGGACACAATCTGTTTGGCAGTCACACCTCAAAGTGTGAGAAGGGGCATGGGCTTGCAGAAAAGAGACAGGATATTTTCTTTTCAAAGAAAAAGCAATCTCTAGTTTACAAGAAAATTAAACTCCTTTCATAAGCTCTTGAGTTTCCAAGATGTTAATAAGTCTTTCTGATATACACAAGGAAGGAACAGTGAACTCCAAACTTAGGAAATTTATTTCTGCTTTAAGGTAAAAGGAAAAACGGAACTTAAGCAGAAAAATCAAGTATAATGCAAACTTAAGAGGAAATCTGCATCTGTAAACCAGCACAGAAAAGGGCAGCACAGAGCCCAGCAAATGCCCGGTAACTGCAGTCACAGCAACAGGTGATCTCAACATTTTAAAACAGTGGCAAGAGAAAATTTTTTGTCTCCAGCATTTTAAAATTTACAAGATGTTTCCATTCACAGAATGGTTTGGGTTGGAAGGGACCTTACAGCCCATCCAGTGCCACCCCCTGCCATGGGCAGGGACACCTCCCATTAGCCCAGGTTGCCCAAAGCCTCATCCAGCCTGGCCTTGAACCCCTCCAGGGATGGGGCACCCACAAGCACAGCACCAAGCTGTGTTATGAAGTAGAATACACAGAGCAATCTTTTCTGTGTATTCTGCTTGCTCATTTAAATAAATATTTCAATTTTCCTGACCATGCACACTGGGTCACTGCTGCAAAAGGCAGCAAGAGCATTTCCCCTGGCTGAAAGGCGACTGGATACTAATTTATCCCTTTATTTAATTTCACCTACCCTCTAGCCCTTTCTTACAAGTCAAAACACATCTTACCAACTAGATTCTGAAGAACTGCACCCAAATACCTTCTTAAGGTTTTGCAATGAATCACAGACAAGGATTAGAAAAAAAATCCTAATATTCACTATCTCATGCACACACACCCCTTAGTGCAGAAACAACTTTGTCCCCTATACTTCAGTATCTTCCTCTAAAGAAAAATAAAGTTTCCAACTACAAGCTCTGTACCATGTGCAAAAAGAAACAGAATAGAAATGTTTCTTTTACGTACAGATTTCAGATGAATTTACAGATATTGGAGAGGGGAAAAACCAAAAGGCAACATTAACAGATGGCAACAGGGGGTCCTTCTTCTGTCAAGTACTGCTCCAAGCAAACCTAGAGGTTTAGCAAGCAGTAATCATCTGCACTGAATTAAGCAAGAGGCCACCAAGACAACAATTTTTTCCTCAGGGAAAGTTGTCAGTTGCAATGGAAAAAAAAAAAAAACAACAAATAAAAAAGTTAATATCATCCACTTCTTCAGGTTGGAAATTTAAAAAGAACATGCAGCATTTTAGAACTAGACTAGTTTATTTGTTTCCCTGTTCTTATTAAAATTGACCCTATCTAGTATGAAAATAATCCTTCTAAGCCCTCTTACAGAGGACTTACGGAGTTAGGCCAATATTCAATTTAGCAGGGGAGGAGGGGAAGGGACGACTTACACATCAACAGAAGCAATTCTACAGTCAACAAGTGCAGAGCTCGTGCATATAGATCCCACTGAGATGGGATTACGAATTAGACAAATTAAGAAAACTGATCTCCTTCAGACAAGGCAAATATTAAGATAAACGAAGCCATCTGTGCAGTTGGAGAACCCGATTTATCTGCAGTAACAGGTAGGAGAAGGCAGAGCGTGTATTTACAAGTCCCATTTGGGCAGGACTGCAAGTTTACAAACACGAAGATGTTATCTACCCTAAAAAAAACGTTGCCATCTAAAAACCAAACAAGATAGGGAGGCTGCGCACACAGTGAGAAATCCCAGCTGGAGTGCCACCAGCAGCTGTAGGGTGTCATAGCTCACTGCTGTCCCAACGATGGCTTTCACCGACCCATCCCAAAGAACAGGCAGTTTCCTGCCAGCTCAGAGAGTCAAACTGGCCTGTAAAAGGGTATTGCTAGCCCAGAAAAATGCTCTGTCTTGCAGGATGGCAAGCTGCTAGACCGTCTAACTGCTTTTCAGTGACCCCACAGGCGTTAAGCTGCCTCTCGGCACCTGCCAGCAGCCACCTCACCATCCCCTGGTGTGTTCTTGCTCAGCTCTTGCACTGGTTCTGGTGCTCTCAGACCCTGCACGGAGCCATCCCGACGTGCCAGCGTAGCTGCTGTGGCACCATCACACTTCACAAGCAGGGCTTCAATCCCCCCGTTCCTAAAGCTGCCAGCACTAGGTAAGCAAAAAAAAAAAAAACCCAAACTTGAACAGAAACATTATTCAAAACAGTCAATACTTCCCAGCCCAGTTGCCAATGAATCATAAATTTATGAGAACACAGTAAAGGCACCATTAGCAGGGAAAGCAGTCATGTGGGGTTTTTAAGCAGTTGGGTGTTTTTTTTTAATGGTTTTTGGTTGGTTTTAAAACCAGATCCAAGAATGCCTAAACCCAATATAACAACCCCCCCACTTAAGAGAGAGAGACATGGCCTTATCTAGGACCCAACCAATTGTATCAAAGGGACAATCCCTGCCCTAGTCCTGCTGGCCACACTATTGCTGATACAGGCCAGGATGCCGTTGGCCTTCTTGGCCACCTGGGCACACTGCTGCCTTGTGTTAGCCGACTGTCAACCAGCACCCCCAGGTCCCTCTCAGCCGGGCAGCTTTCCAGCCACTCTCCCCCAAGCCTGTAGCGTTGCAGGGGGCTGTTGTGACCAAAGTGCAGGACCCGGCACTTGCTTTATTGAACCTCATACAGATATTCATATTTCAAAACTTTTCATCCAGTTCCTTCCGTTTTTGAAGTTAGGGACCTACCAGTTGCCTACAGGCTTCATGTTTCCATCCTCCTCCCACCCTCCTGGATTAAGCTACAACTAGGTACTCACCCAGCTGCTCTTCTATTCTAGACGCAGGCTTATCTCCCAGCACAACCTACCACCAAATCAAAAATGTTGCCGCAGTTCAAAATGCATGTTAACGCACAATGACAAGGCCAAACGCCACCTTGCAGTCTCTCTGCACTGTCCCCTATCCCAAAAAGACGCTGCGTGAATATTCGACACTGCAAAGCTGCACACAAGTGGGATTTAAGCAAAGAGAAGCAGATACCCAGCTCCTCTGTCTTGAAGGCCGGAAAAGCAAGAGAACTCACATAGCTCATGTTAAGCCTCAGCTGATTATCGCTGCTGTGATCAAAGTCCTCCAAAGACGGCACAAGCAGCAGGGACACACGTCCTGGTCTATGTGCTAAGGCAGCAAAACCAGCCGGCCCCTACGCGAGACTTTGGAAGCACCATTCTCCCTCGTCACCAATTGTTAGACACCATTGCTTTTTATTCCTTTCCAGTACGACATATGCTGACAAGGGGAGTTTGATACAAAACCAGTGAAGACTTCATTCAGCTGACATGTGTTGTATTGAGGCTCCACAATTACTTCCTTTGTTAAAGCTAACCACCTGGAAAAACGCTAAAAAAGGGGAGGAGAACAAATGCTTCGTTCAGAAGGCCACTTTGGACATTATCGACCACGTTCACTATCAACAGCCCAAATCTTTTCCATTTTAGAGCAAGGCAAAAAGGGTTCCTGTGGCTCTTCTTTTATCTCTCACACTTAAGAAAGTATTGCACTTTCACTCACGCCGCAATTTAGGGGGGTACAAGGCTGGTTACAGTGGGGAGGGTGGGATTTTGAAGATAGAAAGAGAAGGCAGATAAAAGCTGTGGGTTTTAATAATCTTAATTTTCCCACCAGATTAGCATACCTGTTCATCACCAAATATTATCTATCCTGCTGCCAAAATCTAGACGAGAGATTCAATTGTTTGACAATGCCCTTAAACAACAACAACAAAGAGCTCCGATATCTTCAGAGGCACAAACTCCTTAAATCACTGAAATTATTATGTTGTTTACAAAGAAGCAAGAAAACAAGAAGATAACAAGATACACTAAATGCATAAACTCTCATTTCCTCATCTTTCTCCTCCAGGTTTTTCACTATCAACTCAAAGAACGAGACTATCGACACTTCCCGCAGGTAAGGCTCAGAAGACATAAGATCAAGAAATACAAATCAAATTCTCTCTTTTCTTCATTTATTTCAGACTTTATTTTTTTTTTCTTAGTACACTGACTTTCTCCACGAGTTTCCTTCACATGCCGGGAGTGGGAGGAGGGGTGGAAACCATCAGGGCCTTGCAGCAGGGCATGCTGCACAAAATCAAAGCCCATAGTTGAAGAATTCAGTCTTGTAAATCAATACGCATATCCTGCCGGGATCTCAGTTTACATAGTTCCTTAAATCGGTCAGCTGGATGTATCTTGAAATATCTTCGGAAATACAGAGAAAATTCAGTGGATACAGAAAGGAAACTGCAGGACTGAGGGAGAAAAAACCCAAGAGAAACAATAAACAGCGTCGAAGAGAAGAGAAGAGAAGAGAAGAGAAGAGAAGAGAAGAGAAGAGAAGAGAAGAGAAGAGAAGAGAAGAGAAGAGAAGAGAAGAGAAGAGAAGAGGGTGAAATGTCACCTTTCCTGGAAAAAACACGCACACCCCAGTGTGCAGAAAAGCCCAGTGACAAAAGGATGCCATCTCCAAAATTTTTTTTCACAGTTACAAGAAGAAGAAGAGGGGGGGAGTGAGTCGCCATTGGAAGGCAAACATCACATCCTCCAAAAAACCAAACCCAAATTCACTTCTCTCAACAAATGACTAAACAAACTAAGAGCTGGTAAAAATCAGCATCTTTAAGAATGCCTTTGGGCATTTAAGCTAACATGACCTAATGCCACTTAAGCACAAACCAAGTGCTGTACTTACTTTTAACGGCCTTTCAAAGCCTCTGTGTGCTCTAGATCTGAAAATTAACTCTTGCCCAAGTGAGGTGTTAAAAAGTAATATTCACAGAACATTCACACCCCCGTCATTCCACTGGCATGCTTCACATGGAATCACATCAGCTGTTTTTCACCACCTTTTAGATGGATTTTTTAATGTCATGTTTTCCCCTTTGTAAATCATTTTCATCTACTCTTAGTCAACAGTCTAAATGTAGGTTAATATAACCTAGAGAAACAGAGATTTTCCTATCAAGTACTGTCAAATTAAAATGTAACTCAGTATTACGATCTTCTAGAGAAGCGAGGAAAGGAGGAGAGAAGAGAAGCTCTGCTGCAAGCACTGTGAACTCCCCGAGGTCTGTCACCTGAGAGAGGGCACCTTCTTACAAAACCCACCACACAACAGTCCTGGTTTGCTGTTTTCTCCAAAACAGCAATTTTGGGCGTCTACGGATTTTTTTAACCTGGCTCGTAAACTGGGTAACAGAAATCGGATAGACTAAATACGGAGAAAATAAACTAGTCTGAACTTGACAGACAGGAACGCAAAAGGGAAGATTCTCCAAAACCCCAGACCTGTATCAAGCTGACCTGCTGCACATTATTATCCTCCTACAAGACATGATTTTCTCATCCCTGTTCTTCCACAAGCCTCTGAAGGGACTGACTATAAAGGAAAAGGGAATGAGGCAAGGAAAAGCAGCATTGACATCCAGCGTTCAGGAACGTAACACAGCCAGCTACAGCAACTTGCTATTCTTTCAAGTCACCCTAAAAAGAAGTAAATCCTCTTTTTTCAAAGAAAACCAATGGCCATCTCCTCCAAATCTGCCACCTTCTTACTCTGGTGTAAGATTAAAATAACTCTCCCAGGTTTCTGTAAAGTTAGAACTGAAGAACCCATTATCTGGCAGCTCCCTGCCCAGTCCTTTGACCTGTCCAAAGCACTTGTCACTTCTGCAGCCCTTGATTACGCTGCCCAGCTACTCTGCACGTTACACAGTCCTGTGCTTTGTGACAAGAGCCAAAAGGTGGCCAGGAGTGGAAACAGGGCAGCAGACAATGCCAGACAACTAAACCCACAACATTATGGGGCCTGAGATCACTAGATCCCAAAATAAACATGCTACAAGTATTGTAACACATGTCACAAGACATATTTCTAACAGTTCTTTTACAACCACCATTTTACTCTTTGATGATACAACAGGTGGAGGGCTTAGCTGTTCCTCCTACTAAGATGTATTCCAGCCTGACAGGTTTTTATTTTGTTAAAGCACACACAGACACACACACACACAAGCTTCACAGCCATACTGGAGAACTCTCACGTTCAGAATCAATCAGCAGCCTCAAAAACTGTTATTTATTTTCCTACTCCCCCCCAAAATACACATTTTTTTTTTTCTACAGGCCTTTCACTTACCTCGCCCATAGCCCGTCCTTCCAGAGCAAGCGCTTGAAAATCATGATTCAGTTCATCCATGGAACGCACCTATTTATAGATGGGTAAGAAAAATAAAGACATGAGGAAATGCTTCTATTTGGTTTCTTTCTAATGATAACCACAGTTTATAGCTTTTTTTTCTGATAGAGGCTGAGAGCTACATTCCATATTACAGCATATAACAAGGTTATTGAGCTCTAAAAGATGACTTACCTTTAAGGTTTCCAGAAGCTACAACATTTATAGCGTTAGATTTATACACACACAAAAAAGGAAAAACTAGCAATTACTTTTAAGCCGTACAAAGTCTAACACAACTGCCTTTGCTAAGTGTACTGCAAAGACAAATATTTCACTGTAAGTCGCATGGTTTCAGGTGAGGGAGCCTGTGCATAAGCAAGTCAGCATCATGTCCTTTCAGGTGAAAATCAAGTAAAAACTCTCATCTAAACCAGGAAGATTTATATTCAAGTTACACCGATAGAAAAGCACAATGGTAGAAACAAAAAAGCAAATTAAGCAAAATACCACCATTTGAAATGAGGGCAGGGGATAAAGAAGGGAGAGTAAGCGATGCCATAAGATCAGTTGCCAATTTTAGTTACAATACCCACAACAGTGTCTCAAACTGGAAATCCACAAGCACAAACTGGGGTGCAAAACACCCTAAGAAAACCCCTGATGGGATACCACCTTCTTCTCATTCCTGAGTGGTTGCTGGTGCGTGGCACGGCCGACACACAGCTCCACAGCCATGCTGGGGACCCCAAAACCTGCCACCAAAGGCACGGCTTACAGGGGACGGGCAATAGTGAAGCTGTCCCTCCAGAGTCACGAAGGGCAGAGCTCAGGCGCTGCGGGAGCAAGGGGACAGCCCCGGGAGGTGACACCGGCATGGCTCACCTGGAGGACCTTTACCTGGGGAGTTGTGCCTTTTTCTGCTTTGGATCACGATTTGATGAAAACAGATTCAATCAGAATGGCAAAAAGCAGCAATGTAAATCTGTTAGCTGAATAAATCAGATATGTTGAAAATGCAAGAAAACACTTCTGATTTTCATTCCCAAATCTCATCCAAGCAAGTCCCTACAGATGCAGCCATTGCACATACACACCGAAGCAAAGAAAATAAACCAACTATGGACTTGAGGACAAAGCACAGAAGTTCAACCACAGGTTAGCATTCTGACTAAATTCTTGCCCCCCTCAGATAACACACCTGTATCAAAGCAGTGCTTATTACACCAGCCACAAACACTTACCATGGCACACAAACAATACTACACGCCTCCTACTCAATGTTTACTTCATCCCTGCACAACCCGACAGATCCGAGACACCTTTCTGCTACAGCAGGGGTGATAGTTTGTAAAATGCTTATTTCTGAGTAACCCACACGCTCTGTTCAGTGCGGTCCTTTACAGGCTCTTTCCAACACGCAGTGTTCAGTCACGTCACCAATGAAGACGCAGTAGGCGATATGGACGCAGCCTCCTCAAGGCCAAGGGAAGGAACCCAGAAATGCCTGGTGGGTGATTTATAGGACAAAAAAAAAAACCCCAAAACAGTTAGACACTAGCCACCCTGTCAGTGACCAGTGCTGTGAGCAGTTACACCGTGTTCACTGACCTTAACCCTGACTGCTGATACTCCTGCCACAACTTCCAGAACTAAGTCATGACTTTGTTGTGATGACGTTTTATTTCTATTTTAAGAAAAGATTCAATAGACTTCATCCAAGAGTATCAAATGTAGAGATACACCACAGATAACCTCCACTAGTCCCCCCTCTGGTCTGAATTCTTCTACTACTCTGTGAAAGTACTACTTTGCAAGAGATTGGTAACGTTGTTAAATTATCTAATACATATTTATGTAATCGCAAATCCTCAATGGCCATTCAACTTGGAATCCCAGTTTAAAAATAAGATATCCTCTTATTACTGTATCTCTGTTCAGAGTTATTTTCAGTTATGCCTCAGTCTTGCCACCTTCTGCTGCGATGCTTATCACATCAGCCACGAACACGGAGTGAAAACAGGACAGCACCTTCCAGAAACCACAGCACCGGGCAACACCAAAGACTTTCCTTTACTGTCAACTCCATCACTGATCTGCCAGCAAAGATATCTTTGGTTGCCTCATGCAACACAAAAGTTAATAAGACCAAATTATTCCATTAAATATTTCAAACTGAACTCACGGAAAGTGCTGCAACCTCTAAGCCACAAAAGCTGAAGAGAAGCAAATTATTATTTCAACAAGACATCTGAGGAATAGAGAAGCTATACAAAGAGACCGAGTAGGTGATGTTCGTTTCTCTCCCAGCAAAACACAGAAGCAGCCACAATGGCACAGCTCCAGGACTTGCAGCGCTGTGGAAAGCGCTGGTGGAGAAACCGAGGCTGCCTAATGTCATCCCCCCCAACTTCACCAAAACAAATAAACTCCCAAAGGTTGATGTGGTGCTATGGGAACCTCAAAAGAAAGCTGTTAGAAAGATATAATCATTGTGTTCCTAGCATAAATCAAAAGGATATTAAGAGACATTAGTATTTTGTTTTGGTCATAGCCCAGCCCTACCAACTCCCCGCTGCCAGGCTGAGCTCCCCTCGCAGTTCCAGTCGCACTGACAGCCCTGGTGAAACCCCACGCAGAGCACGCAGATGGTTTCTAAACAAGAATGAACTCTACTCCTCAGCCCCTCTCTTGCCCTTCTTTATGGTACTTCAGCAGGTTACATGGCCATCCTTACTCCACCGTTTTAAAACTTACATCCGTTCTAAAAACGCTAGAATCATACATTTCATTTGTTCACATTAGATGTAAGAACATTTTCACACGTCTTGTTCAAGTGTTTGCCTTGAGTAGAAAAACGTGTTATCATCTTGCTAAATCAATTACAGCAGTGCAAATATGCGATTTACATCCCCGTGCGAAGCCGTGCTCCCGCGCTGGCCTGAATTCTCAGTGGAGAAGCTAGAGCTGCTGTAACTATGAACACCATCATCTCCAGCACAGTCAAAGCCTTCAATGCAAGTTCATGATCCTCCAACAGAAGCCACAACAATTTAGCAATTCCTGTTTCTCTAAGAGCTACAGTCCGGTAAGCACACATAGCTCTCCTCGGTGTTCACTGTTTGTCCGTTTCCAACATGGAGAAGCACGTTCGCCTTCAAACGATGCCATGACAGCTGATAACCACAGAGGTGACACAGAGACCAAGATAAGAAGAGTGGCAAAGGGTAAAACAACAGGACAAATGTGAAAGCAAAGTGCACTCCAGCTGTTTCATACCTGGTTGGTTTAATTGCACACCTAATGGAGCGCTGGGTTTTTTGGGGTTTTTTTCACTCCTCTCTTAAGGCTCTGAAGGAACATGTCAAACAGATTGCAAACATGTCTCAGATTGCAAATTGCCACCCTGGCCTCCCCTGTTAAATGATACACAGCAGAAACGGGCTGCCTCCAACTCCCTCCCAAATGTACTTTATCCCAGTCACTGTCAAAAGCGGAAAGAAATCATACTGGCTTCTCTCTCTGCTATCAGATGTCAGGTAACAGAAGAAATTATTCATTACAGATATTTAAGTCACATGCCTAATCATCTCTTTTTCATCAATCCTAACAATTATGGATAAAACCATTTTCTAACTCAGGTCTTTGTGCCTGACTTTTGGGCACCGTGCACTCAAACTGTGCATAATCACTGGTTTTGAGGTCCCTTCAGTCACATAGTTCTTTTATCTCCACTGATAGCTGTATCTGGTTGTAATACAGGCCAGTTTATCACTCAGTTTTCAAAGACTGTACCCAAAAGGTTCTCTTCTCATTTCCCCATTTCTGTAATATTAAATAGCAACACCTCTTCATCTCATTCTCTTACACAGGATGCACAAACATCAGAGTGCTCCTTCATTTCCCTTTGAAAGAAGGACAAATAGCTTCTGAAACAGCCAAACATGAAGCAAAGTCATGACTTCCTGCACCTTAGCATTCCGAAAGGCAGGCGATACTCTGAAATGGTAATTAAAGGATATAGATGATCTTCCACCTCATCAGGATCTATTCCTGTCAGCTCTCTCTGGCCTAGAATGAACACAGACACGTAGAGTCATGACGGTGTAAACACTAGAAACAAGGAGGTCCACGGAGAAAGAACTTCTTCACAGATGAGCGCTAATGTCAATGAGATTTGATTACCATAAAATCTGGTTCACTACTGAAGCAGAGTTTTGAAAGAAATCCAGAAGACAACGTCAAGATAAATTGGCTGCACAAGGAAGCGATGCCCTGACATGTGGATACAACGAGACAACCTGGTTCCTCGGAGGAAGAAGAGATTACAAGAAACAACAGGAAGAGAGGTCAGCTGTAGTCCCAACTGCTTCAGAAGTGATCCAACAAAACCTGACTCCTGCTCCCAGCCAGCAGCACCCCTTGCTTGCATCCCCATTTCAGCCTCTCCCAGGCACGCTGTCTCTGCAAAGCAGAACACAAAGTGCACATCCTCACCAAATACCAAGAGCAGACCTCCCCACCTTCTTGTCACGAGTACTTGTTCTTTCCGATAAGGCAGAAAACCAGCCAGCTTGCTTTTGAAACCTGCCTAAGAAAATCAAGGCTCTGTACATCAGCTGGGAGTTACAAAGCAATCTCATTGCACAAGAACATTTCTCCCCTTCACAGTAAATGCTGTGTATGCACTCAGGAATTATGTAAATCTCCCTGCAATTAATGAGTATCTCATTCAAGAAAAGTAATTTCCACGCACACTAATATATGAATGTATGTCACTATAACACACTCCAGCTCACAGCCACTTCACTGACTCAGAAATAATTTCCTGCCTTCACGGATTCGCCCAGCGCACTAACTACAAGCCACACTGAGAAACTGGAGTAAACCCACTGATGGCTTCGCTTCGCCAAAGCTGAAGTCAATTCAGTCTCTCAAAAGCCTTCCTCTTAACCAATTTTCACCTTTGCTCTGAAAAACATGCGATAAAGCGAGAGACTGCTGTATCACTCCTTACACAGTCACTCCAGGTCAGACCTCCAAATCTGATTTTAGTCTCCTGAATAAAAACCTTTGGCCTCATACACACTGAGGCCTTCACAAGTTTCAATAGCAGATACCCACCATCTCTTCCAGACACGACAAAACACAGAATGCTTTCTGCTCCCACCTACTTCAGATTACAACACAAAGCGATTTCTCTCTAGGTCAATGCCCACTTTCAAAACTCAACCTCCTCTTTTTTTTTTTTTTTTTTTTTTTTAAAAAAGGGC